>JAAWXA010000018.1:16182884-16323948 GCA_038090715.1 Florisuga fusca
GATGGGCTGGGTGGGATGCACCTTCTGGTCCTGCAGCTCATCTTCTGGGGATGACAAACCTAAGATAAGTCATCACTTCTTCTCCCACTAGGGAAAGAAGCAAGTGTGGCCTCCTTCCAACCAGCAACAAATTACCTTTGTTCTTCCAATTAATTTAGCCTTCTGCTTAGAGTGCAGCAAACGTATAATTAGCTGAAGGAAGACAGAAATGTTATTTCAAAAAAACTGTTTGAAATGTCCCAAAGAGGCATTCCAGGAGGCTTTACCCAGTGTTCCTTAATCTCCATTCCCACTTTAATTACCAATGAGCCTCCTTGTTTAATAATATTTTATGGAGCTGTTAGAAATTTGCTGATGTGGAAGAAACACTGGAAGTGTCAAGAGGAGAATCATGGCAGAATGAGTTTGTTTTGAAAAATCACTATTTAAAACTAAAGCAGAGGCTTGTGTTTGTTTTTTTTTTTTTTTTTGGTCTGAAAGACTGAGGGACAGGGATGAATTCTCAGCAGAGGAACACTGAATCTGCTGTTGTTCTTTGCTCTTTTTTGCTTGGGGAGATGGGAGGAGCATGAGGAGTTGGAACATCATCTCTCTTGACCATGTGTTCTCTTATGGAAGTGGAATAGTGCAGGCATTAAAGTGCAACATAAATTTGGCTTCCAGTGTAACCTGAAGCATCCTTATTCTGGGTTTGCCAAGGTGCAGTTTGAAATTCAAGTCAATATAAGAAGACAAAAGGTGGTTATTTTCATCTGGAAGTGAGATAACAGTATGATCTCTGGCTTTTATCTGTGGTTTCCCTGCCTCACAGTCCCTAGAACCATGGGTCTTTAATATTCCAACCTGTCACCTGAGCTGAGGGAGGAGGAGGACATGGGTCCCCCCCATCCATCCCAGCTCATGGTGCCAGCCCTCAGAAACAAAAATACTTATTTCCTCATACCATTCTGATTCCATCTCATTGAAGTGAGTTGTTTCTGATTTGTGCTGGGATAATAAAAGAGAATAAGATTTTCTCTTTTGCAGAGGAGCACGGAGTCTCTGCAGATTCTGCTTTGCTTAGAAAGAAATTTGAAAGCTGCTTTATTTTTTGTGGGAGAAAATGGGACAGAAAAGCTGCTTCCTGCTATGCCCACGTGGGTTTTTTTAGGGTTGATATGCAGCCTAAGTACTGGATTGGATTACCACTGCCAGCAGTGATTCAAGATATAATGTAAAGGAAAATAAAAAAATAAAAAAAAAAAAAAGAGAAGCACACCATGAAGCAGACTGGCTGTGAAAAAACCAGAAGGATTACGTCTTCATTTGCTTCATTGTCTAACTTGCAAAGTGCCTCCCCTAAAGTTAAGAAAAGTGTCTTTACACCCAAGACATCTCTTCATTCCCAGTGGAGGACAAAGTGTTATTCTTACCCAGAAACCACCCAGCACAGGCTGGAATACAACTCAGTGCTGGGCTGAGAAGTGGCACTGAAATGACCGAGGGGTTTAGGACTGGAAAGGAAAGATGCCTTTACACATTACACCCAGTTTCAACTCCAGAGGAAATTTGGGAGGTGAATTGTCAATACCTGACCTACAACTGGGTCACTGGGCTACCAAGCTTGGAGTGGAAAAGCACCCTGCATCCTGCCATCTGCTGAGCCTGAGCAGCAAGCCGCACTCATTGCCACGGTATCTGAGCAGCTAATGACTACAAGGAGCAAAGATCCCCCCTGAATCCTCATCCAGAACCTGCTGCTTCCCTTCAGGCTGCTCTGATCCATTGCAGAGGGTGCAGTGCCATCTACTGAGCCAGCCTCCCACTGCCTTTCCTGCCTTCCTCCAAAGTGGGAACCAAGCTCCTTCAGCTGCCAAGCTTTCCCCCTGCTCTCTGCTGACTCTTCATTTCAGCCAGAGCCCCTCCTTCCCTTGGGTCAGAGTCCTCCTGTGTGTTCTGTCCTGAGCTGAATGCACTAATGAGAAATAATGGACCAGCACCCAGCAGCACTATTACAGAAGAGTCACACAAGCAATTTTGAAATCACATTATTCCAACTACTTTCCTGTCTGGTTCTGTGTCAGTTTTGAAGGGTATTTGACAGGTTTAACGTGAAAAAAGCCTAATTTTTATCCACCTCACATATATTTCCATCTGTTTTTAGGGTTTTTGCAGCTGAATAGCTCTCGAACTCTGAGCTGTTTGTGGTTATTCTATGCATTGCTGACTCCAGAGCTTCCCAGTTACACTAACAGACCCAAACGACAGCTCTTTGGAGAGAGGGAGGGGATAGGGGATCGACTTGGTGGGCCAGAATCCTGCATGAAATATAGATTGAGTCATAAATCAAATACTGAGGTTTTCCATCACTAATGAATTAAATATTGCCCTCAGTGTTTTTAAAGCCCGCACACACCTGCCTTCTACAGGGGAAAACTGATGAGATTTCTTCTTTTCTTGTAACCTAAGAGAATTTCTATCCCACAGCCTCCAAGTCTGACAGCCAGAAATGCTTCAGTGCTGCTGCCCTCCTTCCCTTCAGGCCATAAATCTGTTCCTGCTCTCAGGAACAGGAAAAATCAAGGGATTGTTCTTGCTGCCATCACCAGGCTCTGCCTCCAGTGCACCCAGTGGAGGTTTCTGGGTTGTTGAACTGAGTTCCTAAAGGCTGCAGAATCAGGGGAGCCTGGCTCTGAAGCTCTCCAACATCTGGTACCAGGTTGGGTCTGGCCCATGTGTCTGCTCATCAATGTGATCTCTGCAGAAGCTGATCAGCTCCAACAACTACACCTGAAAAGTGGTAAAATCAGAGTCGTGGCCAGTTGTAGATCTATGTATCTTCCATGCAAGTCTGGACTCTCAAAAGTTTGGACTAACTTCACATTGAAGCAAAACTTCAGCAATAATATCTCATAGAAATGTAATGGAAATGTAGCACCACTCTGAGTAGGTCTGCTCAGAAAAAAATACCCAACGTATTTCAGCTACTGAACTTATGGAAGTATTTCCTCTGTTTGCAAGATTTTGGCCACCCAGTTTAAAATTCAAATTTAAAACTCTGGTTCTGTGTACCAGAGAAGAGTGGGAACCTAATCAGTTAACATTACCATAAGAGGAGGATTTAACAAATGGTCATTGTCACAAGTAAGATGGGCTGATGTTTAAATAGTGATAGCTATTTGGGTGAAGATTAGAGGATTTTTAGTCCTAGACTCAAATTCCTTTGTCAAATAAAAATTCTAGTGACATTTTTGCAATAATGCTGAGGAATTATGCTGTGTGTTTAGCATGTGATAAAGCTTAACCTGTAGGATCTCCTCCTGCAGAAGTAGAAGAGCCTTGTTTACTGACCTGTCCTCAGTGTTGCTGCTCATTCACCTTGGCATGCATCATCCAAAGCACAAAGAATTACAAGCTGAGCATCCTCTTTGAGGCTGGTCTAAGAGGGTAGCCAAGTGGGAGTGCTCCAGAATCATAAAGCCTCATTGATATTTCTATCACTGAGCATCTGTAAGAATAGTTCAGCTATAAATCTGATAGACTTGATAGCACAGTTATGCTTTGGTACAGACTGAGAGATAGCTGACTTCTCAAGGTACTCTCTAAGGTTTTTTTTCTATGATTCTGACGACAGCTCCATAGAAAACAGAGCTAGAAAAACCTTGATCTGGCTTCACTGTGCTTAGCAGTTCCAATTTCCCATTTAACAGAAACAGTTTTCAAAGAGATTTCCATAGCCTGGCACAGAGCCTTTCCTATCTTCAAGAAAATTTCCAATATTTATGCTGGGCTGTGAATGTGTGTTCACCCATCACCTTGAAGTTGGAGATATTGTTCACAGTACCCTGAGGTGAAGCATAAATCATCTGTGTCCTTGCAGTCAGGCCATGTGCCCTCGACCCTTTCTCTCTCTGAGAGCTGCATTTTCCTGTCTATCTCCAAATAACAATTTTTCTACTCAGACCCAGTTAATGCATGCTAACCTTAGTGTAAACAGTTTTTCATAGATAAATTCCCTCAGGAAAACTTTCTGCTTGATTTTTTTGTTGACTTACTTAGCTTTAATCATGCAGAATTCTCAGGGTTTCCAGCCATGTGCCTCCTGCAGAGGTGTTCTGCCTGCTAATGATAGGCACTCAAGTTGTTGATTTTGTTTCTGCAAGGACACTTGAAGGACAGCTCTCTACTTTTACTACCATTCCTTCCTATCTTGCACAAGAAAAACTGCAGAAGTGCACTTTGCAGAAGTTGCAAAGTGTAAGAGTCCCTTTGCTTAGTAAACTTGCCTCAGAAAATAGATGGGTGTTGCTAGCAGGAATGAGCCCCTGGATTCTGTGGTTTTTAAAAGGTTGCTGTAGGGAAAGGATTCCATCTTTTTCTGAGACAAGCTGTAAAAAAGTAAGGAAAAGACTAATGGATACCAAAAAATGAAAGCTTTCTGTCCTCAGAATGAAGATTCATTACACAAACACCAGGTGTGTCTTTAAGAGTGATTTTTTGAGGATGCAGTGAAAACAAAGGTTTGTGTAGTTCTAAGCAAAGCTCTTTCCTTCAAATTTCCTGCTGTTTGGATACACGTGCTATATGCTGCCCTCATCTCCCTTTGCCTTTCAATCAATCCTCTACAACATCCCTCCTTTCCTGGGGGGATCTGGGGAGGATGTGAAGAGTTTGCCCCCCCTGTGCCTCCTGCAGAGAGAGCCAGGACGTGCTGAATCCTCGGCTAGACAAGAAATTAGCCTGGGATGCTTGAGAATGCACATTAGGGGCTTGTGTTTGTACACACTGTGTTGAAAAAGAAAATGGAATGAATGATTTTACAGGCTGTATGCCAGCAATGAATAAAGCATTAATAACACAAGGGATGGTAGCCCCTGTGTTTAATGTTGCCTGCCTGCTAAATTCCTATACATAAGCTTCTCCTAAAATTTCACTCATTTCTTTGCCAGTGCTCAGAATACAAAATTATTTAACCTGCAACAGTGTCCCTGTGTCCCCAGGGTGTTGTTTCCTTTAGTGGTGAAGGACTGGAGCTGGGGGGTGTGTTAGAGACTTCCAAACACACAGCTTGCTCCAGTGACCCAAACCCCCCAGTATCTTCTTGTTGCAGAGTTGTACACAGTGAAACGAAGTCAGTGCAAAGAATAAAGTTCTGCAGAAGCGGGAGAGTCAACAAGTTAAAGAGGAAAAAGAGCAAATTGTCTTTGGGACTTTCAGACTACCTGGATCCTAAAATTTCTGTCATGTGGGACGTGGCACCTACTTGTTTCCCCTGTCCATAGAGAGAGGGTTGGTTTGTGTAATGGTGCAGTTGGTGGAGATTTAGTTCATGCCCAATAATTTTAACATTCGTGGCAGAAACAACTGCACCCATGTACTCCCTGCAGAGCTGTGCCTTGGCTTGTTACTGATGTTAACTAATTGCTCTTTCCAGGTATAAAACACGGGGTCCCAGCGAGGAAAATCTGCAGGAAGAGCCAGTGAGGTGAATACATTTGGGTATTAAATATGGCTGAGAGAGATTTCAAATTCTAATCATGACTTTTGCTGAAGTATTTGTTCTGCCCTATCAGCTAATACAGCAATGGTGCATGTATTAACATCCTGAAATTAAAACAGAGATCAAGGGTATAGGGTATAATTTGGTTTTAGAGCATAACATTAAATAATCACACCATACTGGAGCAGCCTCTGTGACAAAATTACTCACATTCTTGGTGCTGCTTTTTAACTGTGATTATGCATTTTAATTGTTTAGTGTCAGGCTGGGGAGTAGTTTCAAAGATGTTTTTAAAATAACTTACGGCATGAAAAACCTCCTGGTTTTCAAACATGCCTCAGGTTCAATACATTTGGTTTTCATTTTGTGTGAGGTGTGAAGCAGTGATTTTGTTCAGGGCTTTCAGGGGGGTGGAGCAGGAGTTGGATCAACCAGGGTAAAGAGAGTCGAAATTTCCATTCTGCTTGTTCTCTTGTATCACTGGAAGAACAGAGAGCTCCTGTCAATTTCCCAGTGTTTGGAAGGAGAGGATTCTTCTGCAAGTCCAAGGCTTACAAAAACCAGCACTGGGACATTGAGGGCCTCCAAGAAGGATGCAGAGGTGAGTGGTTTGTCTTGCTCCCCTCCTTCAGCCACTCATCTCGGGGTTATCGCCAGTTCCAGGTGGCCCAGCTGAATGCAGAACCCATTACACACCTCAGTCTCTATCTCCCTCAGTCCCTATCTCAGTCCCCATCTCCCTCAGCACAGGAGGCAGAAGGAGGTTGGTCTGAAAATACATCTCACGGGCTCAGTAATGGGTGGAAACTGAAATTTCAGTCTGTGCTTTATTCGGTTTGGGTCCTCGCTATTCAGAGAGCAGAAAAATCATAATTTATAGTGCCAATTGTCAGTATTTATTACCAAATCCTTGCTTAAAACTCTGGAAAGATGACACAAAAAAAAAAAAAAAAGGAGATGGTGTCATTCTCCTGAATATAATTTACTGTTGCTTGTTGTTTTAAAAGTGCTTAAAATGGGATTTAAAGAACAGATTTATTGTGCAAGCAACAGACCTTCCCTTCCAGGCTTCTATTCGCTATATTTCTTGCTAATAAGTGACTCTGCTAATCTATTTCTCAATCACCTTGAATCCCAAAGATTGTCGTAGGGGGGATCTAGGGGGAATAGCCCTGATTATGTCTGTGAAGCAATTAAAATTTCATGGTCACATTCACTTCCACTGTTTCTCAGTAGTTAAGTCTTAAACTGCTGTCTTGGTTTTTTATTTAAAAGTGGCTCTGACCTGAACGAAAAACAATATTAATGGGAAGACCTTGTATAAAAATAACGTGAAAATTATCAAAGGTACCCCAATCATCTTCTCCTCTGCCACCTGCAACACTCAGGGATTTGAAGAGCTCTTGCTTATGGATTCTGCACTGATTCTGAATATATTTTTAATTGAAATTTTCAGTTTAAAAGGTGAGAATTTGGGCTAATTGTGAAGAACACAATTCTAAACCTCCTCATGAAACAGGGCATCTCTAATAATTTAGAAAAAAGACTTGCAAAGAATTTCCAGATCAGTGAATTATCATCAAGAATTTACAATTAATTGCTTTTTAAGATGCACCCAGTTCTCACTTGCACAGTACACTTGTTGAATTTATTAAAATGACACATCTAATTGTAACCTTCTGATAAGACCCTGATTAAATTTTTTGCCTGACTTGTTGGAGATCCCAGTGATGCTCCTTCTAATCTATGTCAATCACATTTGGCATTAATTTTAACATTTGCAGTCTCATTAATCTTGTAAGAGTTGGTCTGATTTCTGGTATGTTCAGTGTGCCAATAGTCAGAGGACTGGCCTCACTGAAAAAGGTGTAAGGTTTTTGGTTTGGTTTTCCCAGCTTTTATCACACAATTGTGTCCCATGTATTTTTTCTGATCTAAACTCAGATGTGAGAGAGCAGATCCTTATTTTGCAAGTTCACCTGCCTGCCTGCCCATTTTGGGAATCATGGAAGTCCTACGTACCAAGTCTTGACTGGTTTTGCAGGTCACCTAAAGATTTAAATTTAATGCTTGGCTCAGCAATTAATCTGCTGTGAAGCCTTGGTAATTTTTCTTATATCTTTTGCCTCCACATTTCAGGTAGCTCTTTGCCTTTTTTCTCCATTTTGCCCACAAGAAGATGGATTATTTTGCTATAATTTGATATTTGTACAGGGCCTTGCACAAGAAAGTCACAGATCTTCCATCCAGGCACCAACACCTGTGAATCTGAAAATTGCCAAACACTTCACTCCTCCATCAGTTCTCCAGATGCTGTTGCAGACAGGATTTAATCTCTTGACCAAGGATTGTCTGTTCTATAGCTCTGAAAATTTATTTGTATGGATGTATCTGAGAGCTTCATAAACAACGTCAGGTCTGTAGCAAAACAGGAGAACACTTTCTATCAGTTTGTGTGCATTTTGCAGAGAGACAATACCTGCTCAACCACTCTTATCTCAGAGTGCTCCTAAGATGGAAAGTTTCTATTTCCATGCTTTCTTTTCCTGACGACCTAATTTCATTAACTCTGCATCGGAGTCAGGAAAAAAAAAAAAAACCAAAACAACCACCTCAGCAAGCATCAGCTCTTTTCAAAACACAGTGAGGCCTAAAGCTCAGGAAGGGATTTGTGGATCCTATTAACTTTCTTAATTGTAAACAAAGCCTCAGTGTCTTGTGTAATGACCACATTCAAACCAGCATGGGGCTCATTAAAGTCCTAACATCTGAACTTGTACATTAAAGGTGACCAAATAATTAATCTGAGTAGTGCTCCTTCTCTTCGAGAATGTGCCCACTAGAAGGCAGTATCTGCTAGAGTTAGCATCTGGAGGAAAAAGTAAAAAGCTTCACTAATTCCATGTGAACACCTCCACAAAAACTGCAGATAGATTTTAGCAATTTTAGCAGGAGGACAGAGAGTGTCTCTGCCTTGGTTACAGGTGCTCCACAGCAAAACCAACATGGAATCTAAATTGTTTTCTTTTTGAAGGCACGGTGTTAAATGAATTAATTTACAATATGAAGGAATGAATTTCACAAGGTTTCAAGTTCAGAGGAAGAGCCACTGAGAGACTTCAGCACCCCCCCCAGGGTTTGGAAGACAGGCAGGTTGGGTCTTTCACTGAGTCCCACAGTAAACTCAGGCAAACCCATTCCCATCTAAGGGAAGGAACCAATATTCCTTTATTGGGAGTGCTGAAATAATGAATAAATTTAGAGACCAGAAAAACATGAATCTCCACACCTGTTCCATCCCCCCTGCCAAAAATAGATTGAATAGTCCAAACAATTTCCCATGAGGTGTGTCCTGAGGCAGGCAGGGGTCCTGGCCAGGCAGCTGGGAGCCCTGGGTTCAGCTCCAGGAAAGGAGGGAAAGCTTCCAAACCAGTTCCTCCAGTCAGCAAGTGCTGCAGTGTCTGGGGTGCCTCTCTGGTCTACAACCATCCTCACTTGGTGCATGGACCAGATGGTTTTAATTGGAGAGCTGTCTGTGTGCAGTCCTACTTCCCATACGTTGTCTTTAAGGCAGAGATTAAATAAATAATCCTCTTAAGGAAAATATAAATCTGGATCACTTATCAGTGGGTCCCAACACAGATTTATTGTTGCCTGTCCTGACAGAGCATCGTTCCTGCTATAAAGATAGGATTTAAGGCACCAGACCAGATGAGACGGGAGTTTCAAATTTATTTCTGTTGCCAAGTGTAAAATATAGAGGCCACATCTGTGATCTGCAGCTTCTTTCTGGGTTCTCAGAAAACAATATTGCTCTTAAAGCTTGGCTTTGGAACTTTGGCTGAAGACTTTGTCTGGTGTTACTCATAATCCCTGTCATGGAAACCAGACTGATTCTTTTTGCTGTTGCTAATGTAGATCTTTTGGGAAAGAGCATCTCTTCTTGGTAGTTACCTGGAGATAGGTAACAAATGGCTTTGTCCTGAGTAACTGCTGAACTGGAGCTCAGGAGTCAGAGTGGAAGAGAAGCTGAAGATGATGGAAATGGAAAATTGGAGCAGAAGTGGCAAGAGGCGAGAGCAGAGACAATGGAGGTGTTGAGGATCTTAGCAGAAGGGTGTTCTTCCTGTTCCCCATAAATCCAGGACCTGTTGTGTGACTCCACACCTCACTCAGAGCACCCCTGTGTCCTTCCTTCCTGCTTGGGCCAGGATGGGAAAGAATGCAGGAAGCAGCAAGTTCAAGAGACCATTCTCCATCTCTCACCTCTGCCTAGATAGCAGCCAGGACATCAGAAAGCCTTTCCCCTCCTGCAGGGAGGCAGGAGGCAGCAGTCACAGATCCCTACACAATTTTGCTGTTCCTGTAACCACAGCAGCCTTGAAATGCAAACTGGAAAAGGCAGCACCCACCACTCCTGCCCGTACAAGGAAATCAAGAGTAGGGTGTGTTTAACCTGTAACTGTTTGTGCAAATAAACTGTGGAGGGTCAATAGGTCAATGACAAACCCCAAATGTACATTACCCTGAGGAGAGGTAACAGAACATCTCGAAGTGACAAGTGCTTACAGAGACTTTAGCACTGAGATAAATAACTAATAAATGCAAGCTGCAATCTCAAGGGATGGTCCTAAATAAAACACAGCACCACACTGCTTTTAAAGGGCTTTCCCAATCAAAATAATTATCGAAGTTGGATTTAAATGAATGTATAGAACAGCTTCATAATCTGAGAGGGAAGACAGTCCCTACCCAAGAGCTTAATTCTCAGTTTCCTTTTTCTTTGCAAGTCAGGCAGCCCATTGGGAAGGGCAAGTAACTTGAGAGGCAGGAACCAGCATACTCAGGAAAAAACTAAAGAAAAAAAAAGGTCACTACTCTTTTTTAATGTGTTATCAAACCCATGCAAAGTAACACATAGGAAGAGTCATCTTCTGCTTTGCTCTATTAAACTGCACTGCAAGAAAACTGTGGCCAAAAGGGAGTGTACTTTAGCTTATATAGGCTGTTAATATGGAGAAGAATAAAACGTTTCTCAGAAAAATTCAGCATTTGAAAAGCTACAAGTAAAACCTTCCTGTCTGAAAAGCTTGTTTTGAACTGCTAACTTTTCAAAATCGGTTGAAGTGTTAGATCTAGGAGGGAACACTATCCCTGCTGAAAAGTGGTTGGAATCTTTCCTCTGATCTGAAGAATTTATCTGCTTCTTACAGCTGGAATGACTTTCCAGTAAGTTGTTCTGACAATTCACTTCAGGAAAGCAAACCTACTGCTGCTCTCTATGGGGCAGTGCAAGCAAATACAAGGACTGAGCATTTCTCCCAGAGGAGGAAGAAAGCTAGAGGAGAATTTATAGCTCCACAAACATCCTACAAAATGATCTTCCACTTTAATGTGCTTTCCTGTGCCTTTGGTCCACATTGTCCTGACCCAGTGAAATCCAGGTCTGACAGGGCATGACTCATGCTCACTTTTTTATTACACAAAACACACTGATTGAACTATTCTGTGAGCAGCAGGAATGCTAAAATCTCTCAGTAACTTCCAACAGAACAGTCTCACACATAATGATACATGTATGCCTGATTTTGCTATAATATACACGACCATGTAACCATGTAATAGTTTATTAGAATTTTTTTGAATGACATTACAAAGAGCCTAAGGCTGGTGTTACAAAGTATATATTGATACATTTCCTTTGTTCACAAAACTCCCCTATTATCACAAGCTTTTATACCAGTATCTCCCCAATCTTGAAACAAAAAACCTGTCATGTTTCCTTCCAAAAACACACAGGTGCTGATTTGGTGGCACTGACAGAGCAGTTTTTACTGTGGTCCACATGAAACTGCTGACAGCCACTAGCACTTCCTAAAATTTGTATTTCAAGCTGGAGGAGCACTGCAGTGATTGTCAGTAATGCCTGGCATCAACCATTTTTCTTCCCTAGAAAACACAGACTCTTCTAAACATACTTTTAATTGCCAAAATACTCTAATGTTACCCATGAAACTCCAGGCCCATAAAACGTGGAAATTATTACAAAAGCAAGCACCTTTCTAAACCAAATATTTCTGAAGAGTTCCAACTGGTTGTTATTCAAACAGAAGCAAGGCTTTACCACTCTTACTGGGTTCTCTCCTTTACTGTTACACAATGTTCCACTGCTCCAGTAGCAAACTGGTTTGCAGAAGCCAGTGAGCTGAAAGCCCACAGACAGACACTCCTGCAATCCCATCCCTGTTCTGTCTCATGACTTTAAGCATAATAACTGTTGCAAGGTGATGAAAATGGCATTTTCAAAGTAGTTTTACAGTCTTAAAAAGCTTCAATGCCACAGCAAGGTTCTTCACAGGTTCCTTCTCTGCCTAAATACAACAGGTTTGAATGGCAGTGGTTGCTCAGCTGCACACAGCTGTCTCTAAAGTCAAATCTCTCATTTTCTGATTTACCTTCTAGGAAAACACAGGTCAGGTAACAGCAGGAGACAGGACTGATGCTGAGTGCCTTATGCTTCCCAAACCCCCTTATGACATTTATAAGAAAACAACATGTGATCCTCACACCAGTTGAGTGACTGATGCTTATAGCTAAGAGTAATGCAAAGTTTCAGTCTTGTGCTTCACTCCACAAAATGACACAGTACAGGTTGAGATTTCCATTTGATGGGAGTCACTAGATGTTCAGCTATCAAAAACGAAACGTCTAGAAAAAGTATAAGAAAGGGAAAAAAAGTGACTTCACAAATACACCCAGTAGCTGAGCCCTGTGAGATCTGTGTTTTAATAACCCAAACTAACTCAGCCTCGTAACAAGAGTTCAAAAAGTGAAATTACAGTACACAAATCAAACTATAAACTAACCTACCCCTACCTATACAATATACATTAGGAATGCAAGCTCTGTAACAATATAAAAATGCTTTTCCACACAGTTGCAAAAAGCTGGTCTGTAATTCCGAGATTTTTGTAGAAAGAAAAAACAAAAGAGTCTTCCAGGATTCATCCTAAGTTATTGGCAACCTGTTGGGGAAAAATAATAAATACATATGTTACTGAGAATAAGTAAGAGAATCATGCTTATCAGAGATTTTCCCTCGTGGGGTTCAGGTTAAGAGAACTGGCTCTGGGGCCAATGAAAATAATTATTAAATTAAATAAATAAATTAAAATTATATAATAATTATTAAAAATAATTTTTATTTCTGTCTGTTCCATTCTGCCTGTTTTCAGGCTGTGCAGCATTCTAGCCATGACCTGAGCAGTGCAAGCCTAAGGAAGGCTGAGGCCCATCTTACTTAACCACCTTAAAAAAATAAAAAAAAAATTCACCTAGCATGTTCCATCTCATCTTTAATTTACAAACTGCCTTCCTTAAGACCTTGTACAAGACAAACTGCTGCTTGCCAAGCAGATAAAACACCTTCTCCAATGTTTTTGTGTAATGGAAGGGCAGGTTACCCACCAAGAATGTATGTAGGAACATGTAATACCACATTTACCTTTCAGTAAGAAATTTATTTTTCCAGGGAGTGCCCTAGAACACACCCTGCCTCATGTCTGAGGGGAATCTTACAAGTGCCCATGTCAGGACTTGCCCCTTTGCAGTGGCATTTGTGAGTCACCTGCTCCCAGCAAGCTCCTGACTTACACAGGAGGAACCACAGAATGTCTTTGGTTGGAGGAGACCTCCAAGATCATCCAGTCCAACCTTTCCCCAGCCCTGCAGGTTCATCACTACACCTGTCCCTAAGCTCCAGGTGCACAGGTTGTTTAAATACCCCCAGGGCTGGTGACTCCACCACTGCCCCAGGCTGACTGTTCCAGTGTCTGACAACCCTTTCAGAGAAAGTGTTTCCTGAGAATCCTGCAGCTGATGGGCAGGAACTCTGCAGAGTGCCCAGTCTGCAGCCTCCTGCTGAGGTGTACAGGATGCAGCAGAAGATGGAAGAGCAGCACCATGCTCAGGCTGGCTTTCCAGCTCCTGAAACCAGAGGAGGTGTTGGTTCCATGCATGAGGTCATGGTCCTTTAAACATGATGACAGAAGGGGAGAGAGCAGCTTGCTTGGTTACTGGTGTTTTTCCTCACCTCCTCCCCTGCTGCAATGACAGTCATTATTCCAGATCTTACTGGAGTCCTAGAGTAAGGGTGGAACAGAGGGTGAGTGCAGGGATTGCACTGCCTCAGAACTAACAGGATGTAAAGAAAATCAACTCTACTGGTAAAGAAAACACCTTTGTTGAAGAGGCTGTTAGAACCTGCTGAGAAGAGCTTCTTAAAACCTTGCATTGCCACGTACAGGGCTGCTCTGACTGACTCAGACTCCCTCACAAATGGAAAACTTCCACCTACATTAAGGCCAGGACCTCCCAGTGAGCTGAGCATTTGTTTCAAGGACAGGAAGCAACTGTCTCACTTTTAACTCTTGTTAGTAGCAGGGGTCTTGTTCTCCCCTTCCAATTCTTCCACTCCTGCTTGTGTCATCAGGTCTGCTATGTTCTTCTCCAGGTCATCTATGCGACAGCTCATGTCATCAAGTTCCCTGCAGTTAAGGACTCTCACAACAGTGGGGTTGGCTTTTTTTTAATTTTTTTGGTTGTTATTGGTGGTTTACATTTGGTTTTGTTTTTTTTTAATTACAGTGATTTTTAATTCCAGCTTTTCTCACTTACCATCCCCTTATCTTCCAAATCCCACTGGTAAATACACCTTTAAATCCCTCTGTGTCTGCCCTGCACAGCACCCACCTCGCTTTAAAAAAAGGATATTTCTGCCAATTATTTGGTCAGACATGGTTTGAAATTTGTCCTGCATCTGCTGAAGCAATGTCTGCACCTAACAGAATGGAAAAAAAAAAAAAAAGAGGTTGTTACAGTATTTCACCTCCTGTAACGTGCTCAGCACGATGTTTTGCTTCACTGCTGAGCTCAGCTGTGCACAAACTCTGCACTGTAATTCCAGATTCAAGTAACACATTGTTATATACATACATCTACACCCGTTTGGGAAGTGTGGCTCACAGCTGACAGTTTTAAGATCTAGAAAACACCCGCGTTCCACAGCCAGGACTAAACCCACAGCAGCTGCTTCCAGCGGCCTCTGTTAACCACACGCTGCCACTTTCGCTGGCACAGTAACATCCTTCCCCAACCACATCCCTCCCAGACACCTACCACTCCCCCTTGGGCAGGGAGCCCCGGTTTCGCCTCCCGGCAGCACCGAGCCCTCGGGTTAACCAAGCGCTCCGACCCCAACCGCCCCTGAGGCACTCGGACAACTCCGTTTCCCACAAAGGAAAGGCCCAGGCAACACCACAAGCCCCGCAGACCGGGATCACCCAGGCTGGGCCGCGCCAGGCCCCAGCTGGTACCGCCGGGGCCCGCCAAGGGGCGAGGCCCGAGGCTTCTGCCCCCACCCTCGGGGCCCTCTCCTCAGGGAGGCCGCCTCCCGCCCGCCTCGGGGCGACACTCTGCCCGCTCCCCCTCAGCCCCCCGAGGCGATGGAGCCGTCCCCGGGCTCACCACGGCGGTGAGATCCTGCACGGTTTTGGGGTCGGTCTCCGCCATGTCCGGCTCGGCGGGCGCTCGGTTCCCGTCTCCAAGGCAGCGGCGCTTCCGGGCCGCTCCCCGAGACTTCCGCCTCCTCTCGCGAGATGAGAGGGTGCCAGGGGCATTGTGGGAAATGTAGTTCAGTGCGGGGCTCTCCTGGCAGGAGGCAGGAGCTCCGCACCACGGGAAGAATTCCCTCATCCCGGCACCTCCATAGGCGAGTCAGAGCTTAAGTCAGTCCTGCAGTTCAGCTCTCTGGGATGCATTTTTTCCTCGGATGCCAAGATAGGCAAGAGATGAGCAAAGGCATAGAGAGCATTGGGAACACTTCATACAAAAGAGTCTGGAGTAATAAACACCTGAAGAAAAGTACAAAGATTGGTGTCTCCAGAGCCATTGTACTGTCTACTCTTTTATAAGAGTCTGAAACATGGGTCATCTGCCACCACAGCCTCTGACTCCTCAAACACTTCCATCAGTGCTGCCTCCCTGCAATCCTAAACACCCACGGGAATGACAATGTCACTGTCCTGGGGTCACTAGGACTGAGGCCATGATACTGAGGACAGAGCTGTGCTGGACAGGGAATGTCTCCAGGGTGGAGGATCACCATCTCCCTAAGACTGTGCCACCAACAGAGGAGATACGGGGACTCCCTGAGACAGTCCCTCAGCTTTGGCCATACTGACTGCCATCAGGGGTCCCCAATGGGGAGACGTGGAGACACCATCCATAACGCTGCTGCCTCCTTGGAGAGCACAGAGAATCAGTCTGGAGGAGAAGAGACAGCACAGAGAGCACCATGCCCTGCCCTTTCTGCTGTCCCTTCTGCAACAGCACTGCCTGTCCCACATTGGTCTCATCAGCCATCAGCAAGTGTGGGGAGAGCCCTTCTGAAACCTTCCTTCAGGAAGCCATGGTGATGGTGAGGAGGAGGGTGAGGAGGAGGAGGAGGAGGGTGAGAAGGACAAGGAGGATAAGGATGATGAGGAAGAAGAGGATGAGATGGAGGGTGAGGGTGAGGATGAGGAAGATAAGGATGAGGATGAGGATGGGAGATGAGGAGGAGGAGGATNAGGGATGGGGTTGAGGAGGAGGATGATGATGAGGAGGAGTCGGAGGAGTCGGAGTTGGATGAGGATGAGGATGCTGAGGAGGAGGCTGAGGAGGAGGAGGAGGAGGAGGAGGAGAGGAGGTTGAGGAGGAGGAGTCGGAGTCAGAGGAGTCCAAGCTGCCCGAGGTGTCAAGGCGGGAAAACCCAGTGCAAGCGCCATCCCCTGTCCCCCGCACCCCACTCCATTCCCCTTCATCCCTTCCCCTCCTGTGGGGACACAATGTCCCCTGGCAGGCTGAGGGAGGTGGCTGTCACCTCCCAGGCTGTGGTGGGGACCCAGGTGTCCCAGGTTGCAGGTGGCCCCTCAGAGGACTCCAGTATCTTCCCTCTCCCCCTGCTTCGCCGCCATTGCTGCCGCCCAGCGGGGTCTGAAAGGTCAGGAGCTGGCAGGCCTGGCTGCTGGGTTAAAACAAATTATATCCCCCAGAGCATGAAGCTGACGTTGAATGTTAGGCTTAGAATAAAAGCTTTCCTCATGGTGAGGTTTAATGGGCTTTGCTCATGCTCTTAAAAAAAAAAAACAAACCAAAACATGAATGACCTTTGCCAGCTGGGGAGGTGACAAATGGGTTTTCCGAGCCTGAGGAGAGGTGCTGTCTGGAGAAGCTTTCCCCTGTTTTATCATTTAATGTAGGGCAATGGCATCCTGGGCTGTGTCAGGATCAGGGTGGCCAACAGATCCAAGGAAAGGATTCAGGTCCAGGGAAGGGATTCTTCCTGGTGAGGCCACACCTCGAGTCCTGTATCCAGCTCTGGGCCCCTCGGTTCAGGAAAGAGATTGAGGTGCTGGAGCAGGTCCAGAGCAAGGAGGCTGTGAAGGGATCCAGCACAAGTCCTGTGAGGAAGGGCTGAGGGAGCTGGGGGTGTTCAGGCTGGAGAAGAGGAGGCTCAGGGGAGACCTCATCACTCTCTACAACTCCCTGAAAGGAGGTTGGAGCCAGGGAAGGGTTGGGCTCTTCTCCCAGGCATCCATCAGTCAGACAAGAGGCCGTGGGCTTAAGCTCTGCCAGAGGAGGTTGAGGTTAGATATTAGGAAGAAATTATTTCCAGAGAGGGTGACCAGGCATTGGAATGGGCTGCCCAGGGAGGGGGTGGATTCTCCATCCCTGGAGGTTTTTAAGAGACTGAATGAGGCACTCAGTGCCATGGGCTGGGAACCACGGGGGGAGTGGATCAAGGGTTGGGTTTGATGATCTCAGAGGTCCTTTCCAACCCAAATGATTCTGTGCTTCTGTAGAAAGGAAGGAGCAGCCCGGCTGGCAAAAGTTTGTGAGTTAATCTGGCAGCAGAGAGGGGCTGGGTGGCATTTTAGACTCCATGGTTTTGGAGTTCTCTTCCAACCTCAGTGATCCCGTGGTTCTGGATTAGCACCCGGGGGTGTGTGTGTTATGTAAGTGGATGGGTGATTAAAGGACATTTCTTCTGGTGGCATATTGTCATATTGTCTTCATTAAAGAGAGTGCAGCACCAAACTTGTGTGCATCAGATGAAGGTCATGACTGCGCCGGATTAGTGACGTGGTCTTTAAGATACTTTAAAGCTTCACAGAGTGGATTTTTGTAGGGGTGGGGATGGAGCAGGATAAGCATTTCCTAAGTGTAAGTTTATAGGCTTTTTAGATGAAATCTACTCATTTGTAAGTTGTGTTTGTGAATTGAGCCAATGTTTACACAGCTTGGTTACTGTTACTGCGGGAAGATGTAAACTGAATTGAGCAAAAACATTGAATATGGATTTGTAAAAGAAGAAGGTTTCCCATTAGCTGCTCCTGGTTCTCAGATGTCTTGTTTTGCCTGACAGGCAACACAGTGTGCTGACACACTCTGCCTTTTCCCATAGCCAGGAACAAATGGGAGGTGCAGGCCATTTGCATTATTAATGTGCCTTTTGGAGCACTGCAGTAGTAATAATAAAAACCTCCTTAGTGCCAGTTTGGGGAAAGTGTTGTCTGGCATGAATGCTTGTGCCTCTTTGCTCCAAGCTGAGGATGATCTTTATTTTACTGTGTGTTCCTCAGGTAAAACTAAATTGCTGTCTCCTTTTATCTTCTTACTATTGGCTGTCCTTAGGTAGTGCAGAAAAGAGGGGGCTGTCAAGAAACTGCTTGACATGTAGTGATAGAACTAGGGGCAGTGGTTTTAAATTAGAGAAGATTAGATATAAATTGGATGTTAGTAATAAATTCTTTACCATGAGGGTAGGGGAAAAATGGAAGAGGTTGCCCAGGGAGGTGGCTGAGGCCTCATCCCTGGAGATATTCATGGTGAGGCTTGAGGAGGCTCTGAGCAACCTCATCTGGTTGAGGCTGTCCCTGCTGACTGCAGGGGGTTGGACTAGATGGCTTTTAGAGGTCCCTTCCAACCCAAATTCTTCTGTGCCATGCTATTGGAAACCATTTCTGTCTCCTCTGTCTTTCTGGCCCGGGTGTCAAGGCTACAGCCCATGGGATGTCAGTCAGGAGAAGAGAGATGGTCCCTCAGCAGTCCTCCAGGTTTCAGCAGGTGACAGTGCATGTCTTTTTTGGTCTCATTCTCCAGCTTTTTTCTTGGAGGTGGCTTTGTTGCAGCTTGACTTGAGAACGAGACATTACTGATTTGACACCAGCATTTTCTGACCATGCTGATCCCAAGTGTGGCAAGTTTAGGCATAGAGAGCTGGGGAATCTTCTAGCACAAACACCCCCAAACCATGTTCCATTTTAGGACATGAACAAGCCCTGACTGGTTTTGAGATATCACTTGAAAAGTGTGTCCTCTAAACTGGCAAAACAGTCTTTGTTATGCAGGGAGTCAGATCTGATGATCTGACTCAAAAATGATTCAAAATGATTCCTCAGGCCATGAAGGTTTTAGTGTCAAATGTCTTCATGCTTGTTCTCATAACTTGAGGGTGTTCTTTTTTTTCATGTCAGGATAAAACATTTTTGTCTCCTTTTTGGGACTGGACTGAAAGAAAATGCTATGCAAGGAGGACTAGTGGGATTAATGATCCTTTCACTGTAATGTTCAGTGATTACTAAAATGAATGGAGCTCTAAAAGGTTGAATTCTCCTGCTTGATTTTTACTGACAGTCTTAAAGCATACAGAGAAGGAGGATCTTAAAATTTAGAGAGCCTGTTGTGCTCTTTAAAATAAAGGGAAATTTACTAAGCCATTTAAAAACAGTTAATGAAACTCCTTTAAATGCAGGGATGTGTAATTCCAAAGTAAAATGACTGGACCTTAGAGCAGTGAGTCATGATCAGGCTTTGTCCAAAAGCAGCCACATTTTCACTTTTCCAGAGAACTCAAGATGAACTTTGTGGAAACATTGCAGAGATTACTGGGACTGGCATCTTTAGGTCTGATTCAGATCCTGTATCCTTTGGTGACTTTGGATTAGGGCTCAATATAATTCTCTGCAAGTAACCACTTGAAAAAAAGGCTTTTACTTTAACAGCTTATTTTTTTGTGTGTGCCAGTTAATGCAAAAATCACCTTAAGTAGTTAATGCTGCAGAACTAAATGTGTATTTGTTGTTGGCTCTCCTTTCCAGTAAGCATAATACAGGGATTGGAAGGCATCTAAGGAAATGTGAATTTTAAAAACCAGAATAAAATATCCCAAAGGCAATTTCTGCAAAGACAGATGTTTTTTTGTAAAAGACCTTGCTCTTAGCAAAAGCACTGTTGGGGGTTCTGTAATGACCTCAAAAGAGTTGTTGTCCTCTATTTACATCTTTTAAAGAGCAGCTCTGCCAGAGGACCATGTTCCTAGTAGAATTGTGGTGGATTAGCAGAGTCATAACAGTTTAGAAAAGATTGTATTATTATTTTTGCATTCTGTGAGGCAATAAATAGCAACTATACCTTGTTTGCTTTGACCATCGTGTCTTATTTGGGCTCCCTGGTGAGTTTCAGGTAATTGTGGTAATTCTGAGTATCATTCACCAATGACTGCACTCAAATTGTTGCATCCCTTCCTGCTGCTCCCTCATTTGACTGCTGAATTTATGGCTCTTCAGACACTTAGCACATAAAATCACAGATTAATCTCTTGTATTTGAGCCAAAGACCTATGATGGAATATTGAGAATGAAATGTTAATAATTAAATTGCAGCCTTGGTTGCTTGTGGCTGAAGTTCTTGAGAAAATATAAAAATGTACAAACAGAACTAATTTATTACTTCCTGAGGAATAGCACTCCTTAGAGGCTGACAAATATACATGAGGTCAGGGCTTATTAAACAAAGAACTGTACTTAGAGAACAACTGTCAAGGGAAAAGGAGGTGTTCAGTATCAGGATTCATGAATATTTATCTGGATAAAGCACAAAATATGGAAATGGCATAAGTGGGTCTATCATAAACGTGGAAGTGGTTTGGATTAAACCAGAAACAATTCACTGTGCTTTTTTCAGGTTATTCTTCAGCATCTATAACAAATTCTTTTTTAGTAGTTTTCAGATGCAGTTATCTTCTGTTACAAAATGAAGTTATTTTTGCTTTAGTAGTTCCTCTCTGGTAATTGATCCTGTATTTTGCACTTTCAGCCTTTGGTTATCTTGCTGCCACCTGCCACCAGGCCTGATCTTTTGGGCCTGGCTTTTGGGCCACAGGAGGGAAGAGAAGGATGAGAAGGGGTTCTTTAAGAGTAGACAGATATTAATTCAAGAACTTGTACCAGAGGAAGGTGAGCAAGCTAAGAGTTAAAGATATGAGAGATATTATCATCATTCATACATTACTCTCTCACTGCCTCTTTCCTCCTCACTCCCCCCCTTCACTCTTGTACACACACTTCAGAATTTCATTTCTTCCTTTTTCTGCTCAACCTTTTCCTTCCATTTCTGCTGAACCCTCTATGACTGAGAAGAAAATGAAAATGTGGTGGTTTTGAGGATGTAGCCAAACCATTTTAAACTTGGCTTTGAGCATGGAGTTTTACTGTGTTCATACTCCCAAATTAAGGACAGGACAGTCATTAATTGCTCAGAAGTGTATTTAGTTCTGCAGTAGTTTTTCTGAGCTAGAGGAATTGGAATTGCATTGCATACTAAATGTGCTCTCTGAGATGTCTGGGCAGTGAAAGAGTTGACAATATTTAATCTCATCTGGAAAGTTTGAAGAGCAAAAAATAAACAGAATACAGGGTTCTAGTAGCAACCTTAGCAAAAGACACAAATAATGTTGGTTTACTCTTGTGTAAAAGCTCTGTGTGGGGTGTGAGAAGTGCTTTGGAGGTTATGGACTCCAGTGGGGCAAGGGGGGGAATTACTACTCAGTGACTGAGGCTTGAGTGCCTTCTATAGTAAACTATAGCCAAACAATGACTGTTACTACATGGTAGGATTTTTTTCACCTCTGTATTCCTGAAAAAAACCTTACCATTATTAAATGTTAGAGTTTTCTGAGGGACATCAATAACTGTTATTCTTCTGTCCTCTAACTCCATTCATTTTATGGCATCCTATTAAAAGAGTTTCTCTAATGATTATACATTTTGGCTTGAATTACAGCTGTTGTCTCTGTTTAATATATTACTTGTTTGCTGAAGTTCTCTTTTCTTTCCCCAAAGATGATGTAATGATTTGTTTCCCAGTTTTGGGTTTCTATGCACTATAAAAAACATTCCTTTATTTTATTTCTTGCCTTTTTCTGGATGAGCAGTTAAGTTAAGGTGTGTCTTATCTTTTGAATGCTAGCAATCTACCCAGAACTAGCTGAACATTTAAAGGATGACATTTCCTTGAAAATTTCTTTATTGCATGTCTGCTGCTTCAAATAGACAACACTGGATGTATTTAATTATAAATATTTCATGTGTGGAGAATAGGTAATTATTCTCAGTGTCTGCTCCACTAGGTTTTTTTTTTCTCTCTTATTGAGTTAAAAGAAGTTTGGCAAATGAATCACAAATTTACAACTCTATATCCTAGACTAAAGTCAGCTGAGCTTTTTCCTCATTTAAATTGGAATTGTTTCCTTCCAATCCAAACTCTAAAAGCCAGAGAAAAAAGGTGTCATTTGTAAATGGACAGCAGTGCCACCTGGAAAACAAATGGACAACTGTGGAAGCCAGCAGGGAAACCAACCTAGAAAAGGAGTCAAATGATTGTGGAGCACACTGAGTAACAGGATAATTATAGAGGCTTTGCAGAATGTATAAATCTATAACACTGGACACCTTGGGGCAGCTTAGCCAATTCCTACTCTGGCTGAATCTGGTGTTGAATTCCTGTTGACTCTGTCACAATCACAATGAGGTCAGTGCTGAGCTCTTTAGCAAAGTCTGCCCACTGAGAAATGAAAACCAACATTTGTTTGTTCAGGATCAGGATATGAAAGGTTTTGTAACTACAGCTGCCAGGCAAGCATGGGTCTACATTTAGCTCCCCAAATTACTCATTAAAATAACTTCTTCCTTTCCTGCCCAAACTGGGCACCAGGGCTTCCCATCCCACAAAAACATGGATTTGTCTTACCTGTTGTAGGCAGACTGTGATATTCTCCTGTTTATCTCTAATATCTCTGACAGAACACCATTCTTTGAATTTTAGCAACCTTCTGAGTAGTGTTTGCAGTTCTGTGCAGCAGGCTGTGTACTAAAAGAATTTCTTGAGGCTGGACAACAAAAAAGAATTCCTTCATCATGTTCATCTTCCTTTTCCTCATTGTTGATCGAGTTGTTGGCAATTCAGCATGATGCATAAACAATAAATATTCTTCTCTGCCTCAGATCTGACAGCTGGCTCCCCAGATTTCGTGCAGAACTGTTTTACAACCTCTTTGTCTGGCATACAGCAGTTCCCTGCTAAATTATTCACTTCATTCTATGGCCAACAGACTGGATGCTTGTGACATGTCAAGTGAAATTCAATCACTACATCTGATGGAAACAAGCTCTCACAAATTGTCTCTTTCAGGAACAGAGCCCATGATGACGTGGTCATTTTCTCCCAGTCTATCCTCAGCACTCCAAAAGGGAGCATTAATAAAGGGAAGGCAAGCTCTTCATCACTTAATGGTAGTGCACCCCCTGTCCTTAGGCCAGTTTAGATCAGGCTGGGGTGAGAATGAGCAGGAATCAGAAAAGGAAAAGAAAATTCTCCTCACAAGAATCCATACCTGAAACCACTGAAGTAAAAGGGGTCCCTGCAGTAACCCTGGTGGATCTGGGGCTTGCATGGAGGATCCTTTTCCATGGGGCAGAAGGACAGAATACAACTGTGCACATGAGCAGAAATTTTCTTGTAGTAAAAACTGTGTTATTTGGGGGCAATCACATGGGTTCTAAAATCTGACTCTGGATTTTTGAGCCTTCAAGCTGCTGGCAGTCAACTCTAACTGTATCAGTTGCCAATTTATTCTTCCATTCCTAGAGTCAGGGGGTAAGGAATGGGATGGGGCTGTATTCCTCTTGCCCTGGTTGCAGGAAGGGAGATTGTGTGTTTTAAAAATGGCAAAATGATATTGTAAAATTCAAGCCTTGAGATTTACATTTCCTAAAGTTGTAACTGTGGCTTGGAAACCACATGAGTATCATTTGTTCTATCTCCCAGCAAAAACTAATAGCAAAAAGGAGATTGTGCATTTTTCATTTCCAATACTGGGGAAAAATTATCACTTGTTTTAGTACTTTCTCTTCCTCAAAAAAATTGTGAACTGTCTTCAGTAGAAAAAATACAGAAAATTGTTGTCACAGGCAAACTAGAAATGTCACTAATGAAATAGATGCTGCTTCAAGCACGTTGTAACTCACAATAAGAGGTGCTTCAAAGTGAAAAATACCTGGTTTAATTGTAGGAGAGATCTCATTTTGGCATAATGTTCCTAGATTGTCTCCTTTTTGGGCCCCTTTCTTTTACCTGTGAGAAGAATGAAACCTTTTCACCATTTTCTGACTGTTGAATCCATGCATGAGGTCAGGCAGTGGAGGGGGGTTAGTAGGAATGATCCATTCCCTTTGAATGAAAGGCATGCACCCTTTGTTGCCATGCAGAGCCCTGGCTACCAGACACAGCTCATCCATCATTTCAGGGGTTTTCCTTTTCAAACCTGGCTACCAGAACTTCACGCAGTTGTCCCCTCTCTGCCTCAGCTCCCCTGTAAAAATAACTTTCTTATTCCTACTCACTAGTCCCCCACACTTCCATTTAAAGATCCTCTTTGCCTTTTATGCTGCCATCCCCCATCAGCTGCTATTTTACCTTCAGATTATGTCAATGCTGTTCTCTCTCTTTTCACCAAAATGCAACAAGATCTCCTCATGCCAGCTTAACAGCAGATCAGTCCTAACGTGGCACTTAGGTCTCTGCTCAGATAAATAATGTGAGAAAAATGTCCATTGATCCAAATTCCTTCTGCTTCTAAGCAAGCATTTCCCAGGGGAAGCTGTGTGTGTCAGGTGGGATTCAAGAGTGTTGCCACATCTGTGACACTAAAAATATGTTATAGGGCTGTTTCCTTGCCAGGTATGAGGAAGACCAGGTTTTAACAACTTGATCTTATATCAGTAGGATGAGTGGCTAATATTGAAAACAACTAGTTCTTTTTTAATGTTATTATAAGCTGTATAAAGACATTCAGAGCATGTGATAAATGTGAGTTGTCTGTATGTGAGCAAGCTTATCTCTTCTTGGGTCTGAAAACACTGCCTATTTTTAGGTTGCCTTGGTTGTACATGATTATTTTCACACCTTGTGTGCATTCCCTTTGATATTCAACAGTGAGTGCTTATTTATGCAGGAAAATGCACAAGAATATACAATATCAAGGTAAAAAAGCCCATGCAGGACTGCTGCCACAGTCTGCTGGTGCATGAAGAGAGTTTTGTCTCTCTGTGCCAAATGAGGAGTCACAGAGTCATAACCCATTTGGAAGAAACAACCAGCAATTCTAAAAAATGAAATTAAACTTTAACAGCACCCTAATTGCATGGCAGTAAAATTCAACTCTTAATAAGTCTGGTTATGTTGTCTCAGAAATGCTTTTATGCTATCTTAAGCTTTAGAAAAAGCCCATTAGAAGCCTAATCTAAAAGGGACTTGGTCATCTTTCATTTCCCTGCTCTAAGGCTACACAGGCTGAAAGACTTCAAGCCTGGTATAATTTCCAAAATTGTGTGTGCATGCATGACTTCCAGGGGAAGAGTTAAAATTAAATATTATAAGCCTTCTGCTTTCAGATGTCAAAATCCATAACTTGAGCAGGGTCAGTAGTGCAAGGGCATATAAGGGAGAGAAAGATGGAAATTGAGGGGAGTCACATGTTGAAAATAAATTGGAACTGGAAAACAATTCTAGAAAGAATGTGATAAATACCTGGGAATCAATACCTGTCATCATGTTATTTGTGCACAGTGTGATTTCATTGCTCAGCTACCCAGGAATAAAACTCCATCTTAAACCAGTGGTTCTTTCCCTGCACTTTCCATAATCTAAGGCTGTTGGAATTAAACTAGTGCAGAGTTAATAATGTACTCTGACAGTTTCACTTATCTCTTCTGTTCAGATCTGCACCATTAGTGTCAGGGGAACACAAGCACCTGTAATTGTTACTGCAAATTACTAAACTGACCTTGGCAAAATGAAGAAAAAATTGTGTAAAAGTCCTCAGGTTAATTAATTTTCTCAAATGCTTTTGTAAGTTGTTTGCATAGCCCAGTGATAGGCCAGATAAAGCAAAGGCAAGCACTGGAGAGATTTACTCAGGGTGGTAAATGATGGGTGAAGTACTGTCAGCCAGTTGGGCACTGTGTCTTTACATGCACTGCTCTGAGGAATACCACAACTGCTGGGTGCCAATGTCTTGGGAAAGTTGGCTCACATGTTCTGAAAATGTTAAAAACTGATGGCAATTAAAAATTGCTTCTTTCTTTATTACAGTCTGCAAGTGAGGGTTCTGCTCCCTGTGGGATATACTCCTTTGAACTGGTTGGTCTTGGAACAGAGCAGCTTCCCAGTTACCACTGGCTTGGAGGTCACAACCCAGGTTTGACAGCAACATCTGCAGGTGATGCCTGTCCTTCTGTGGGAAGGGGACAAAAGCTTCACAAAGCAAGAGAAGAAAGGGCCACACTTTCAGTTCTGCCTGCTAGAGTTGCATGTGTATGGACTGCTGGCATGCAGGACCCTTTGGAAGATGCTGTGTTGATAAACTGTGGAATTGGGTTAGTGATAGCACCCTGGGTGTGTTGGGAAATGCCAGAGGCTCAAAGGATCTTCAGGTGTCAGAAAAGATGTACTGATGAGATTTATATTTAATTGGCAGTTCTTCTGATGCAAATACCCACTGTGTCAGTAATTTAATTTCTAGGGCCACAGGAGAATGGAACCTTTGGGCTGGGCTGTGGACAAGGCAAGTGCTGGTAGTTTGGCTGGATCTGGATAGAAGAAAGAGGAAAAGTGTTTCTTTTTTTCATCCTTTAGATGAAAGCTGATGGCAGCCATTGATTTCATCAGGAAAAGACTGCTACTCTCAGGAATAACTCTAGAGTCATTGCTTTCAAAAGCTCCTTTGCTCTAGAAGGATGAAGGAGTTGCTTCATTTCACAAAGTTTCTTGCATTAAATGTTCAGCTCTGCCTTCATTTATTCAGAAGTGAGATCAGGGAATGTCTCTGTTTTTCCATACTGCACTCATGGCTGACTGGGAAGGGGTGAGATACCTGAGCTCTGCCTCTTCCTGCCTGGGACAGAACTGAAGGATGGAGCTGCCCAGGTGGGAGTTGCAGCTGGTTTGTGTCTGCAGCAAGCTCTTCCTCTTGGCAGAGATTTCTAGTGCTTTGTCAAACTGTCTGGCAGCATCAGTTAATTCCTTGTTACAGAGTCGTGTCAGAGTGCTTAAGATCACAATGTGCTCATTAATTTGATTCTTTGAATAGTTTAGGAGCAACACAAAAGCCATTTTACCATGGACCTGCCCCGTGCATGCCTGCCAAAGGCAGGGGTAATCCATCAGCTTGGTGCCACCACCATTGATGTAGCCTGAGATGGAGTTTGACTTGAAAGATGAAGGGGAAATTAAGCATAACAGAGTGATAATAGAATGATCAATGCTGGCTACTGGAGCCTTTGGATGTGCATTGAAAAGGAAGATACTTTGTCACTGCCAGCCACAGATGTGTGAATGAGGTGGTAGATCTTGTCTGAAATGCAAAGCTGAAGAGAAGTGGCTCCTATGGTAGAGCAAAAACAGGTGCTTTATTAGTAAAGCAAGAAAAACAAGAAGGATGAGATGATGCCCCAGACTTTCAAGAAAGAAAGCGTGGATCTGGGCATTGCAATGAAGTTCCTTTTTCTCAGTGTTTCAAACAGAATCATGGTTCTGTTTTCTTTTATAAACATTGAGTGAGAAGAAGGAATGAGTGGAGAAGTCATTTTCCTCGAGCAGTTGACCAGCCTGGGTAGCATACCAGAACCCTGATGTCATAAAAACTCTTCCCTGTTATTAAAAGACCCTTTTCAATAGCAGTAAAATCATTAGTGTGGCAATTTTTTGTCTTCTTTTATTGTGGGATACTCTAGACTTCATTCAATAGCAAAATTTGTTCTGATTGTCATGGGCCTCAGATTCATCTAGAAGTCTTCTACTCACTGTTCCTGAATGCTGATCTGGGGAGGAAGACATTTGTGTCTCACCTTGGAGACCCTCCACAGTCAATAGCATTGGTCTCTGTAGGAGGCATGTTTGAAGAATTCTGTTTGATTTGCATTTTTTATTACATTAATAGTTCCCAGAAGGGTAAACAAGACTTCTCCATGTCTGCCTGCTTATAGGACCTGGCATTCATTGTATATTCTCCATACTTTTAGTGATGGTTGTTCCTACAGAGATGTCTTCATCCTTGTGAGGGCTTTTAGAGAAAGTCAAGTAGGAAGGGAAACATTGGGGATCTTCAGTTATTTCTCATCCTTCTGCATATGTAAGAGTGTCAGTGCCACTCCAACTTTGTTACTTTCAGCACTCTGACTTGCTGCAAAGATTTCCACACCTTTGAGGTCCTTATGCACCACATCTAATCCACTCTCTGCACTGTTCTTAGCTACTTTGCTTGATAATACCAGATGATGAACCAGATAATGGGATTGCCTAATCCCAATCATATGCTCTAAAATATCTTCTGAAGTAAAAATTTCATTATTTTCATCTTCCCTTGACCACTGTATGAACTCTTTCACTTCACTGTGGCTTTTCTACAAAATGACATTACCTACCACTGGCTTGTATGAAATCTTGTTTTAATATCCTCAAATAGTCCATAGCTTTTTAATACAAGCTTTTCTTCTGAAATTCCTTTTCCACGTAGTAAACTTTTCTTTCTTGGCATTACTGTCCCTTCAAACACTGTGGTGTTTACCTTTGTTATCATCTCATGTTAAGCTCATGTTAAATCCATTGAAGAATTAGTCTGGTGGTTATGGGAAGAATATAGCTGAGTGTCTTCTTAAATCAGGTAATTTGAAATTAACTCTCTTTTCCTTATCTAGTCTGTACAGCCCATTGTTCTGAATTTCTGGCTCAGGTTACTATCTGATGCTCAAAACAGCATTTCCCAGAGTGTCTCCTGATGAGTTAAATGTCATTT
The DNA here is from genome assembly GCA_038090715.1 of Florisuga fusca. Lineage (NCBI taxonomy): Eukaryota > Metazoa > Chordata > Aves > Apodiformes > Trochilidae > Florisuga > Florisuga fusca. Next base: position 16,211,597 of record JAAWXA010000018.1, read on the forward strand.
GAGAACCTTTCATTCTTAAATGCTACAGTTGCAGTGAGATTAGGACTCAGAGTGGTTAAAATGGGTTTCCATTGTTAAAAAAGATATTGGTAGGTAATTCAGAACTTCTTAAAAGAGAAGAAAAAAAAAAAAAAAAAGACTAGAAGGCTGAAAGTAATCCATATTGAGAGACTACTTTCTTCAAGATGCAGTTCTCTTTGCTTTCTCACCATATGCCAGGTGTAACATTAATGTCTCCCAGATCAGGTGCTGCTTGATAAAAATGGGTGAGAGGAAGGAAATGCAGTGAGAACTTGCCAGGTTCTCCTCTGTGCAGCTCACCCTGCAGGAGCAGTTTGCCCAGGCAAACAGGCAGCAGAGCTATTACCATTGAAACAGCAATGAGAGGTGTGATTTAGATTTTTCAGGTCCCTGCCTTTTATATCCTCATAATAGAAATCATTAGAGATCCACTGAAATATTCCATTTATCACAGTAAATTTAGATGGCTGGTGGCATTAAGTGCTGTTATGGGTCTGGGTGATGATTACTGCCAGGCAGAGTCCTGTTCTGGCTGAGTGAGTGTGCATTATCCCAAGAGCTTGCTTATTATCTCTCACAGCTGCTGAATCAAGCCTGGTTTTCCTAACAACAGAGCAGGTAGGAAAGTGTCCAAGAGAAGTGTCTGCCACTTGCAGCTGAGGAGGAACTCAGGAGCAAGTCTTCATGCTTTTACTTGGGGAAATTGAAAGTGGTTGAGCTAATTCAGCCTTCCCACATGTCACTTTGCTGCTGCTGCATGCTGACTGGGACCAGCTCCTTTTTATGCACTGGAGGAGTTATCACCTCTGTGCCTAAGAAAAGGAAGAGGCAAGCAGCTCAGGATGAACCTCAATGATGAAGTTTAAGAAAATTACACTCCCAGGTACAAACACACAGAATTATCACATCCCATTAAGTGGTTTATAGCCAACCTGTCACATCAGCCTTATTCTGGAATTTGACTGAATCTCAACCTTTGAATTCTATCATCTCCTGGCAGGTTTTTAGCTTGACAGCTAAAACTCAGGTAGCTTACAGCATAAATTCACTCTCTTGATTTCCAAACTCTGGCTTTACAAATTGCAATTTCTTTATGTAAAATAAAGTCTTTTTTTACCTACTGGCAGTAGATGCAGTGCTTCAGTGCACACTGGCTTGATGCACTGGATAGCTTAAAACTAGTTGCCTCCTAAATGTACAAGTCTAGTCCTGCTGCATGATATTTCTGTCTGTAAGCACTAGCCTGCTCACCTTCCAGATTCCAGAAGAATCCAGTTTTGCATTCTGAGTTCAGCCATTTTAATCTGGTATGAAATGCACAGATAGAAGTTAATTTGTTTGTCTTGCTGGTAAACCTCAGGCTTCTGTTATTATAAGACTGCTTATCAGGAATAATAAATTATTGTGCTTTTCTCCTCTGAAACACTGGCAAGGTATAATTATATTATGATTTATTTTATAACCTCAAGACCAGAACCTGAAATATTTACTCAGGCAAAATTAGAGCTCAAACAGGGTGATCAATCATTCACAACTGGGGAACTGTAATTCTTTTCATGTCCATTTAGTCGACCAAGTACAGAATAACCCTGTTGTTAGCACCTCTGACAAATGCAGAGAATAAAAGTCAGGTTTCTTGATTTCTAATATCCTTTCACTCTGAGCCTTATTAATGTCCCTCCCCCAGTAACAGTAATAAACAGTAGTTCAGCCTTCCTAATACCAAGGTATTTGTGGAAATAATGATTATTTGGGGCCTTAATTACCAGTGCTGTATGGAAGCACTGGAGAAGGCATCCTCCAACATCCATTTTATTTCCTGTGGATATGACATACTGGTGGGATTTCTCTCACTGGTCAGATCTACTCCCAAAGCTAGCAGTTGTGTAAGATTGCATTTGTTTGTTGTTTTTTTTTTGGGGGGGAGATGTGTTATTGCTTTTTGCCCATAATATTTTCATTGTTCTCTTGAAGAATGTGACATGGCTGCCTAGTCAAGCACTGGATACAGCTTTTTCCATGAGGATATTGATAGACATTGTTCCCACTTTTAGGAACAGAGTGCCAAAAGCAAAGACTCAAACCTGCATCTGCTTTGGATTAGATTTCCAGGCCACCCTGGAAACACCAGAAAAGAATAAAGAGGCATTGCTTATTAACCTGGAATAATTTAATTTCAGGGTTTGCATCCAAAACTTGGATTGCTATTCTTTTTTTGGAAATAATTAAAGGTTGGCAGCACTCACAGTTATGTGAGAGTGCAAATATCCTTTGTGGCAAGGAATTTTTTTGGTAGAACATGATGGGATGAACTGATCTGGTTCTCAAAGAACAGGTCAGTGACAGGAAGTTCAAATAGGATTTTACTATATATTCAAGTTAAAATAAATGTTGAACCTGCCAGCAGATTTCTTTAAAATAGACATAAAGGTTTTTTTCACAGCATTTTGTTTATCAGAGGTTTGCTGAATACCTCTTCAAACCTGGCAGCAATCTGATGTGTCAGCCTTTTCCAGTGGTGTCAGTCTGTCCACCAGTGCAACAAAAGAGTTGCCTGACTTATAGAAACGTGCATTATTGTTAGTGCTAAGCTGTCAGAAAAATGAGCAACACTGGCTCTTCCTGATCCCTAATGTTCTGTAATAAACTTTTGTTGGAAGCTGCATTCCTCTGGGAGAGGTGGATAGAAAAGTATTGATGTTGAAAATAACTTTGTCTTTCTGAGACAGCTAGTGGGAAGCCAGCTTTTGAGAACCTGCAAGCTTTGAATTCTTTTTCCTGAAACAGAAACAAAGGGTTTTGTCCTACTTTTCTAGAGATTAGCTTTTGTTTAATCTTCCAATCTTCTGGCATCCTGAATCACTGACTACTCTAATAACAACACACTAGTTAATCTTCATGAAAAATTTAGTGATAATTCAGCCTAAGAAACTTCAGCTTTTACTACTGCCAGCTCAAAGCTTATGTTAAAATTTATCCTGTTACAGAAAACAAAAACAAATAAACAAAAAAACCTCAAAAACACCACACACACCCAAACCCCAGTGTTTTTCCTCCTCAATTTTCTTTTCATTAAACTTTCCAATTACAGTGTTCCCAGTTTTTTCAGGCATCCTCATCATAGATGGTCAGTTCTTGCTGGGGTTCATTTTATTTTCTCTTTCAGGAGATGAAAGGTCCACCCTTCCACTTCATCAGTAAACAAGAAAAGAAAATCTGTTAGCTACAGGTGGTGTTGATCTGACCTAGCTTCCCAGAAATCAGCAATTTTAATTGTCTTGGAAGAGAAACCTCTGATCAGTAAAATCTGTGAAGAGTCATGAATATTTTGTGTTGATATGAGGATTTATTTATTTCTAAAAAGGGCAGTTTGAGAAAAAAAAATCTTATCAACAGTTTCTCTTCAAGACATTTCAACAGTATTATGCCAGTTCAAGACATATGTATTCCTAATCTGCTCATTTTCTGCATTAAAAAATCTTCCTAAGGCTGCAGGTTCCACAGCAGCAATCAGAGAAGCTGGCAAAAATATGACTTTAAGTTGAAAAACTACCAAATGTCTGACCAGGCTGGAATATACACTTCAAGTACTCTTCATGTGCTGCCTGCTGCCCAGTTGGTGATACTTCAGGAGCTGAGGGGCTTTTTCAGTCCATTAATATGTCCTGAGGGGCAGAGAAGTAGAGAACTGGGTCAGGGTTGAGCTTTGCAACTTTAAACCAAGTGTTGGCTTTGGTTTTTAGCTGGAATCTGTGAAAATCTTGTCTGGTGCTCTCCCAGGCTTTGAATCTAATGCAATTAATGATTTTGCACTGTTCTTGAGGCAGGGGAAATCTGCTTGTTAACCAGAACTAATGAACTGGGGTTACCAGTGGTAACCTTACTGCATGTTTACTGCTGCCATCTGGGAGGGAAGAGAGTCATGGCCAACAAAAGGAGGGTTTGAGAGCACAGACCAGTGAAAACCAGTGAGAGCTGGGGATAACAAGCTTTAGGACTACAATTAAAGGCAGATTTCAAAACCTGCTTTTATGGCAGTGGGACAGCTCTTCTCCAGGTTCCAGCCCAGTTCTCTCTCTTGCTTTCTTACCCTTGTCCACTCTGCTTCATTTTTTCCTTTTTAATTTGCCTCCTTCACATCTTCCCACACACTCAATCCCACTCTTCTGAGATGTTTAAAAGATAGATGGCTGAAAATAAGAACATTACATAAAAATGTGGAAGCCCTAAAAACACACAGAAAATGTTTATAATAAACCATTCCCCCTCCTTTATCTCTTTTGTCAACAGTGGACTCAAGCACCTTAATTCTCTCTACAGGTAATACACAGTCACTTGGGTGGCTTAATATGAAGGAAAAGTCAGACTGAATGATCAAAATAATGTTTCTGGTCTTCCAGTTCAATGGAACTGGATTTGTAGCTCTTTGTTACTGTAATGTGGTGCAGTAATAGCCACTGTGCTCAAAAATAATTGCTTTAAGAATTTTCTCCTTCAAATAGCACTGGATGTCACACTACTCAGTGTAAAAAAACCCACCACCATCAAAAATATGACAGCCATACATTAATAACTATAATGTAATATAAAAATATTATGAAGGAATTTAAATCTTTTAAACATGACATTTAATCTCTTGCCAAAATAAAGGTGCGAGTTCATTTTCAATATTCCCAATTTTCCTATTTCTCTTACATTACTCATTCAAATTCTCTTTTGGTTTTGTGGTCAGTTTTTCTAATCTGATTTACTAGTGTTTAATTCAACAGAGATTTTTCTGCAGAGAGAAGGCTGAGGTCTAAAGATCAGTTCTTGTGTGTTTTCTCCCCATCCACCTTTTCAAGTTTTGGAGAGGAAGTAATTTGTTTGGTTTTCTGTTCACTTGCAGACATTGTATTTGCATTTGTAAATGACAAAATCCTAGCCTGATATTTAATACATCTGTAATTCAGTCCACTTGCTTTTGAGTGATTTGTTAAAGTTTCCATTCTGGAAAGGTACACATCAGTAATCAAGTCTATTTACTTCTTGCAGTGTGAATTCATTGTGAAGGAGGGCTGGTCCTGGGATGATTGATGCCTCTGAACTGGGAAAGCAGCTAGTATAAAGTCTCTGACAAAACCTGCTGCCTTTTTTAACAGGGGCAAAAAAGCTGAAAGTGAATTTCTCAGAGTGCATAACATCATTTGTTTGCTTCACTATGTCCTGGGAAACTTACTGTGTCATTCTTCCTCCCTTAACCATGTTATCATCCACAGCTAAAGCTTTTCCCTTCCTTTTCTTCCTTTTGCTTGCTTGCAGGACTTTACAAGAAGATGTAGAGCCACAGCAAGTAAAGAAACCTCTCTGTGTCAATCAGTCAGGCTGGGGGATGAGGGTCAGCTGGGGAGCATTAGAAATTTCTGGGAATAGCAGCAGGTTGGGCATCAGGGGAAGTTCAGGTACTTGGGGCTGGTGACCATCATACCAGCAGCCAGAGGGAAAGGCAACTTCTTTTCTACAGAGAATTCAGGCTGGAGGAGATAAGGTGGGTGCAAGGGTGAGGTGTGTGCTTCTCTATTAATCTTTAAAGTTAGGACTAGTTTGTCTTGCATTATTTATTGGTTGTAGGGTTTCACGGATCCCTTCTGAGTGCTGGAGAAAAATGTTGCACACAAGTTCTCTTCTGAGATAAGCTGAAGGGTTTAGTTAAATTTAGGCTTGAATGTGTTGAAGGTAGGGGAAAAGAAACCTGAAATCCAGTATGCTGAGCTCCATCAACATCCTTATCTTTGTAGCTGAACAGCACTCATGTGCCTTCAAATCCAATTTCCAACATTTCTTTCAAGTAGGAATCCAGAGAGGGGTCTGGCTAGCTATTGTATTGTGGGGTCAAATCATGCTTTTGGCCATGAGGAGTTCCCCTGAGCTGGGTCACCCCCTCTGCTGTGAGCCCCTCCATGTGCAGCTGAAGGCAAACCCCAGTTGGCTTTTTTTGGGTTGCTTGTAATATATGGAATAATAATACCTTGCTCTGAATGCTCATGAGGATTCTTTAATTCTTTTTCCCCACCCACCCCCTTTTTTTTTTTCTCTTTTCTCTTCCTTAACACTAGAATACATTCACCTCTGGGTGATAATAAAACTTAATATTCAATCTCCTTGCCTTCATGCTAAGCTACCCAAGATATTTTCCTGTTAATTTCACAGCTCTCAGAACACCAAGGCAATGCAGCACCTGTGAAGTCTTAAGCCTAGTGAGCAGTGTCTGTAGTCAAGAATGTGTGAGATGGTCTGCTAAGCTTAGAAATGTGCTCAGCATCACCTGGGTTTTTGTTATTCTCTCATGCAAAGTATTTCAGATTTCTTCTCTTACTGTTTTTGCAGAGAACAATGCAGACCAAGGCAGAGGGAAATGGAGGTTACAGAAGGGAATGTGTAAAGACAAACTCATGACAAAGCTCTCTAGGTAGTTCTGGGCAGGTGGTGTAAATCTGAGCATTTAGGCTACAAAAGGGCACAGCTGGTGACTGAGGAAGAACTGAAAAGCTCAGGTTGTACTCATCAGGGTGAGGAGGGACCTGAGTGTGCAGAAGGGATCTGACAGCTTTTAACTGAGTAGCAGAAGATGGATGCTTGAAAGCAGAGGAGGGATGAGAGTATGAGGAGGATGCAGCTGTAAGAATCACTGCTCTGTGTGTTTCACTATTAAAACCTTTAGGCAAGACTTTTACAGAGGTTAAAGTGACATCTTCAAGTGCCTGTGGTCAGATGACTTGCACGTGTGGTGTGTGTCTTGGAGCAGCCATGCCCTGGGAGGCAGTGCAGGAGGAAAGCAGGAACAGCCCATGTTTAATTTCTCCCTAGAGAGGAGGAGAGGTCTGGTGGTGGGATGGAGGGAGGTCTGGCACCAACTTTTGCTTGAAGAAAGAAGCAGAAACCTCCCAGAACAGGAGAGGAGCCACCTTGCTGGGTAGTGCAAGTACCACTAGATGGCTGTAACACAGAAGCTGTGAGGACTCTGGGAGGGCACCCAGGACAGATCAGGATTCGGTGCAGAGCCCTTTACAAAGTGGCTTTTGAGGTGGGATTTTAATTAACAGAAAGTTTTGGAGGGAGAGAGGCAATCGTGCTGAGTTGTGTGTGATGGGAGTTGCCACTGTTAATTGTAAACGAGCTCAGGTTTTGGCTTGGAAAGCATCATTCAGGCAGGGTGCTCGTGGTCTGCTTTGGGGTTTCATAGGCTGGAGGCATCTCCAGTGTCCATGTGTCAAGTTAAGTGAACTCTGATGTGGTAGTTTGTACGTTGAAATGACAGAAGGTCCCAGAGATAAAAAGAGCTGAATCACTGGAGTGTTTTCCTTTCTTTCAACCCAGTGTTTTCATTTGTATAATTACAGCTGTAGAAGTGCATCTTAAAGCTGCCTTGTGATAATACAAAGTGTTTGTTCCAGAAGGCAGTAACAAAATAGAGAAGATGTTAAATAAGGGGACCAGCACATCCATTTGTCCCTAGTCTTAAGCTCAGATCTGTCAGGAACAGAGCTGGAACTCAGACTTTGCAGAATGAGTGCATCATCACTCCATGTGTGCTGGAAGAGTGGGAGAAAATCCTGGCTCCTCATGTCTAAATATTGGCTCAGCACCAAAGCAGTGCTCCTGCAGGTCCAGTTCCCCCCCATCTGGGTGTTTGGTGCTTATGTTGATGAGACATTTCTTCAATGATTTTCTTCAGTCAGGAATAGGGCTCAGAGAGACTGTACTGGGAGGGAGGCCAATGCAATGTTACCAAGATACATTTCACTCCTCAGATTGGCAGCTGCAGGTCACTGCTGGGGAAATGTGAGCTTAAGAACTGGCACAGTGTATTTACTGATCCTCCTAAAGCTTATGAATAAAAAATAGATTGTCCCCCCCACAGCACAAAAGGCATGAGTGGAAAAGAGAGTGAATTCTATCTGGAGCAAACAAGGAGCTATGGAGATTGGAGTAATTTCTTGTGAGCAAACCCATGGGTTTCCTAAGGAAAAACTTCTGTTAGCACTTGTTCCTCTAGACCTGTTTTGCTGCTTGTCTCATGAGATCCAGTCATGCAAAAGCAGTTCCTTGGAACAAATCCCATGTATAAATTTTGGCAGAATTAAGCTCTGCCTGGTCTTCAGCTTAGAAGCTCCTTGGCTTAGCCATGACATCTGGGGAGAGGAAAACTTCCAGAACTGATGTAAGCTTGATCATTCGACAGAAAAGCAGCAAGGGGAAATGCTGGAGCTGTCTTGTTATGTTCAGGGTGCTCCAAGACTTTTTGGCTGGTTGTTCTTGCTCTCCAAATAAAATGAGAGAATTGCATAAATATTGACAGTCCTCAGTGCTGCTTTTCAGCCAGAGTTGAGCAAGCAAACAGCTATGACTGTAGCAGCTTTTCTCTCAAATGAGGATGCCATTAAGGAGCAGGTTCAGCACCTCCTTGTAGCTGTATTTAGTGTATTTTGGAGGATAATTCTCTCCCATGCACAGGAACACAACAGTTGCCTAAAAGTGGCTTACAGGTTGGAATATTCCTTGCTATGTAGAGACCCTTTGGTGACCCCTTTGTTGGACATGAGTGAAATCAAGAAGTGTGTCCTTTTTCTTCCAGTTTCCCACCCAGAATCAGCCATGCTGGAAATCATAGAAGCTCTTAAGAAACTTGATGTCTTTTGGAAATGGAGGTGTTTGGGGAGTGTTGAGGGTAGCTGTGTCAGAGAGTGCATGGCCAGTGGGTTTGGAAGATCAATATATGTGTGTATATGTATATACACACATATATATATAAAGCTTCAGCTTGCATGTGTAGGGGTATAGATAAGAATGGAAATTAAAGGCCTGTGTTTGTGTCTGGGTTTGCCATTCCTGTCAACAGGTTGCAGGGGTCATAGTCCAACAAAACTCGAAGCCTGAAGTGTTGGATGAGGGTTGATGGTGAAAGGAAGGTTGTTCTTTCTCTTCTGATTGACTTGTTTATGTTTCAGAATCACTTGATGAAGGAGGTGAACAAGAGGGAACAAATTGCAGCAGTGCAGAAGTGCTCAGAGCTCTATCCTCAGCTGTGGTAAGTTGGACTGAATCTTTGGATTTGGAGAATGATACTGATTTACACCATTTACTGAGTTTTTTTTTCACTGTTACTGAAGGTGAGCTGCAGAAGCAGGCAGTGTGAAACATAGAGGTCTTTTCTAAAAGCAGTCAGAATTTTTGTTACTTCAATGAAATAAAATCTAGCCAAGTATAAAATTTAACAACTTTATCGTAATATTTAGTTGCACTTCTTTAAATTTGCAATATATTGGGTGATTCAAACTCTCTAGGCTTTCACAAATCCAGAGGCACTCTAGCAGCTTGCAGGAATTATCTGACAACCTGTAAAAACCAAGGCTTTAATTTGCTGTTATTTCAACAAATAGTGGTTAAAGGCAGCAAACTTAAACTGCTGACATGTTTTCTCTTTTGGGAGATAATTTATAGGTCTGTGTGTATCTTTTGTTCTGTGTAATGTTCCCTCCCATATTCTTGCTCTTGAAATGCATTTCTGTGGGGGTTTTTTGGTGATTGTATTGGGGTTTTTAATGCCATTTGTGTAATAACTCAGGAATGGACCCTTGGATGCAGCTTTATTCAGAAATGCAAAATTCTATAGACAAATTGCATTTATAAAGTCTGTTAGAACATTTCACAATCTCTGAATCATAAATGTACATAGAGTATAAATGTATTTGACCTTCATTTTCTCTTAGGTATCTTTTTTTAGTATGAAATTAGTTTAATTTGTTTAAGTGTACATGTTTAAACCTTAATGAACTGATAGCATGATCTTTGTCAGCCCTGGAAATGACTCTAGTAAATCCTGCAAGTGTCATTCAAGACATGAACCTGTGGATCAGATTTGGAATTAGCCAGTGCTGGTTTCAACCTGGTTTGATTTTATCCTCCTCTCTTTCCTAAAAATACACTGTGAAAAGCATAGTAATTGTGCTGTGTGAATCTATTCATGTATCTTTGCTAGACTGTGTTGCAATTTTTTTTCTTTAATCATAAATAGCTCATAGCTCTTTATTTTCTCTGAACCTTTGGCTTGCCTGTAGCTCATTGGTTTTGAGCCGAGGTGATTTTTTTTTTTTTTTTTTTTCTTTCCCTTATGAAAGTTTCTCAGAGGTAGAACAGTTCTAACTAATTTGGTGTGGAACTAGGCAGTTAGGAAGGTTTAACTAGCTGTAAAACATCAGGCTAATGAAAACTGATCTGATTTAGAGCAGTAGATCTGCAAAGCATGAAGTTTTAATGACTGCTGCCTGCTTTGTTGTTCTGGTAAAGATAGTTCAAGAACACTGATTTGCAAGTGAAATTCTAATTAGAAAATTTTAACAGATATTTTCTTGAAAGGTGGTGTAAGACATTTAAAGGACACTGCAAGACCTGTGGCTTGGAGGACTTAATTTGCTTTATTAGTGCTCTGATTATGAGCAGAATCCAATTACCATTAGTATTTGTCACACAGTAACTTTAAGGTTATGAATTTTAATAAGAAAATTCCCTAATGAGATGGCTTTTTCTCTAGCAAAGGAACAATTCCTGATGTGGGGTCCCAAAGTGGGCAGGTGAAAACAAAAGAAGCTGTGGATCTAAGGAGGTTTTTGGTCTGCATCCCATTTGTGTGGGAAGTGACGTGGGGTTGAAGGCAAATGCTGGAACATCAGCAAAGGATCATGTTGTTTGTCTGAAATAAAGGCAAACATCATTGGGTTATCAGAGAGGTTTCATGAGGGCTTGATCTCCTGCAACTTTAGGTAGAATAATTTTTTAGTGTTCTATTTGTTCATACTGAGAATAGTCAGTTTCTTGAAAGCTGATGGAAAGAAATGACTTTAAAGAAGCCAGAGTAAACCCAAAATATTTGGCTCAGTGCTAGAACTGGCAAGCAGGAAATTTTGGAAGATGGTATGACCTTAATGCATCTGTGTGTGGAGTTCTCTGCTAGTGAATTAAGTCCTGAAGGATTGTTTTGAACAAAATTGTCAGGTCTGAAGCAGCAGATCTTTTAAGATTTAAAATTGTAAGTATTGTTTCAAGATGATCAGGTTTTATTCCTTGGATTTGGGACATATTGCTAGTGATATACCAGGCTCTGACTTTCAGTATAGAAGCACCCAAAGGGTCCTCTACACCCTTTCTCTTTTAGATATGAGCTTGGTTGCTACAGCTTGTGTAGCTGTGGCAGGGATCAAGTGTGGAAATAATGAAATCCAAGCTGGATTTTTATCCCACTTACTGAAGCTCCAGTAATATGCTGCTAAGAGGTTCCTTAAACACTTGGTTCTGCTGATCTCAGCCTGCAGTTTTACACAAGGTGTTTCCTTGGCACTATTCTGAATGCTGAACTCTCTTAAAAGTAGCTTTGGGATGTGTTCTTTTCACCTGTATCTTTTCACCTAGCTTTTTATTTTGATAGATACTGGCATAAGGGACCTACTAGAACACTAAGCTTTGGGGAAAACAAGTTTTTGAGACCTAGCTTTTATGGGAAGTAAAATGGTAAAGAGAGGAGCACAGGGACAAGGGAAGCACCATCATATTTTCTTCATCGTATTTTTGTGAGTAGCATTTTAGTTACCCAGAAAAAACCCTGAAACAATTAGAGTAACCTGGAGTGATCCTCATATTGCAAAGCAGGGACTTTAGGTTCCTAATGAGGTCTGCATCCCATATGGCAGAGCAGGTTTGCCCAGCCCAGCTGGGGAGCTCTGCAGACCTGAGCTGGATGCTGACCTCCTCTGAGGAGAGAGGAATATTCAGCTCTGCCTGCTGGGGAAAATCTATTTTAATGCCACATGGCAAAGGCCAGAAGGAAACCCAGTGTGCATACTGAGTACCTGATATAGTCACAACCTTGTCCCCTTTCTGAAGGCCTGGCAGAAGCCAGATTCCATTTAGGAAATGTGTTATATCAACATTTTATCAGATTTTAACTTTAACATGTGGCTAATAATTTATTACTTGTAGAAGTAAAAACTTTCTAATGGTTCCTCAGGGAACATGCTGTGCTTTTCATTTCCTTGACCTTCTAAGTTTTCATCATTATTTATAGATTAGTGTATTAAAATAATTTCATGAACAAAAGGGGAGGGAAAAAAATCAACTTTCATTAGGAATAAAATTCAAGCGGGCATGCAGAGTGTTCTTTTTATCAGCAGATATGCTTAATTGTTTCAAATAACTGCAGAACACTGAGTATGTCTGAAATAAAAACATTGACAAATACAAGTTTTAAACAGCTCTGCTGCCATTTCTGCATAGGATATGCAGTACACATAATGAATTCTCTTTCAGTTTATTCCTAAATTAATGTACGATTTCCTCCAGTGACTTTGTGACTGAAATAACAAACCTGGTAAGTTTAATTACAACCTGAATACCAGTGACTGGATGCAAACTTCAGATTGCCAAAGACAGACGAAAAGCAAATTTCAGGAGACCTAACAGTAGCTTGAAATAATGAAATACTGAATCCATGAAACCAATGGGAGTTCACTACTGAAATCACACATCCACCCTCTGTAATGCTGCTTTGCCAGAGGAACTAAAAGTCAAGCAGAGGAAACAGCTTGGAAGTAAAATGTCTGCAGTGAGAATCTGAAACAATCTGCAGAACCCCTGAGGAAATGAGAGTTGGGTCAAAGCAAAGGTCCTAACCCCTCCATGCTATTTCAGCATCACTGAAAATTTGGATTTAGTCCATGACTGAGCACCACTCACTATGTTTTTTTGTTCCAAGTCAGACCAGTGGTTGGGAGGGTCCCTGTAGCCTGTTTTTATGTGGTTCTCCCTCTCTGGCTGGAGAGCAAGATATCCATCAACTTCCCCAAGCAAAAGAGCACAGTGGGGAGTTTTGTGGGCCCCTTCATTCTACACCTAGAAGCTTAAAAAGAGGTGTTAAACACACTGGTGTAGGTAGGCTGAAGAACATGGTTTCATCTGGGTAATGTCTGCTGCTCCTCTGCTCCTTCTAGGATTTAGAAGCAGGGAAAAGGCTTTGAACTAAGGGAAGCTGGATGCAAGGCACCTGAACTGCTCTTTTAATTACTCCTGGTTATGAAATGATGGGATCTTGGCAACAACAATATCTGCTGATTGTAACTGCTTGTTCTGAATTCATTACTCAGTTGAGTTACACAGGCACTAAATGTTCCTCTCAACATATTTTTTCCCTCCCTAGTAACACAATGAATCATGAAGGATGTTTTCTATGAAAGCTGCTGCAGCCCAGACCCAGCAACAGGAAGGGATTAAGTGAGGAACAGAAGTATAGGTTGTGGTCCTGAGTCTACTGAAAGGACAAGCACTGATGTCACTGCTAAGCCCTGTTGACTTGTTAGTTTGTTTGATCTCCATGTTGCAGCACACTTCTTCACTGTGTTTTGGAAGAACTTAACACAAGCTGAAATGCTTGGCTGAGTCAAGGTGTGGATTGCTGTGCATCTGGGTGCATCTTATGTCCATAGCCCCACCTACATCACTGAACCTGTTGGACATGAAGCTGTTAGAAGCTGAGCAGTAAAAGCCCCAGTGTTTTTCCAGCTATCTGTGTTTAGAGCAACATGGCTGAGCTAGTTGTCTCTGAACTAACTCTTGAATTAGCAAGCAAACTGTCAAGTCAAAAATAAATCAGTTGCACTATTTAATTGTATTTCCAAAAAGTGTGTCAGCAGGGAAATGAAAGCTGAAAGTCTGATTAAAAACTAATTCAGGCCTTCATTCTTCTCAGTGCCTAAATACATGCTCAACATTCAGAGTGTCAAAGAAAGTTCTGTGGATATCAACAAGACTGCTTCCAAACTGAGGACCTGGGAGCACTCATCTGTTTGCACAGACCTGGCCCTCAGGTGCTGCTCTCAGTTTGCATCAGCTGCATTTGCAGGATCTAAAAGGTTGAATTTTAAGAAAAAAAAAAAAAAATGGACTATGAATTGAAGTAGCATTGTTGGCTGTTCTCTAGTTCTGTGGCTTTCTTCTGGCTACACTTAGCCATCCCAAAAGAAGTTTTTTTCCATTTGCATGAAGAAATCACTCCCCCTGCCTCTGTAGTAATCATTCACCTCCTTCTTTACTATTTACCTTTGGATACTTTGGAGCTGTCATCTCAGTTTCAGAAACTTCTTTTAATCTTTCTTCCAGAGAAATTGTCACTGTTCAGTAAAAAAGATAACACCAACTCTTTTTATATGGTCAATCAGTTGTTTGGGGTTTTTTATTCCTCATTATTTTAATTAAGTATATGAAAAAGTTTGGAAACTTTTGCTGTCTAGTATGAAATGTAACAGCATTTCAAGCAAATTCTCTTGCAAACACTATGTATTTTATACAACAGCAGTGCAATTTGTTATAGTTTGATTGTCTGGCTACAGGCAAACTTTGAAAGCTGTCACATACAGTGCTTTTATTTTCAGCTGATTAGCAGTTTCAGATGCAGAATTCAGATTTGCATTGAGGAGGCTTCTGTATGCCTGGTGGCTGAGCAGCGTATAAACCATGCCAGTACACAGCCCTGAAAGAATCCATTCTAATGCCTGGCTCAAGATGTTAATTGCAAGAACATTGGAAACTCAAAGGCAAATAAAATAACAAGTGTTTTTGTGCCAAGAGAAGCTGGTTGGTTTGCTTATAGTTCAATATTAGGTGTTCAGCAAGACACAGAACTGGCGGAGACAAACTTTATTCTTAATATAGAGAAGTATAAATATTTATTATTCAATAAGCTCTGACTTTTGACATTCTCAGGACCTCCAGCTCCATAATGATGTCTTGGAGTCAGCTGCATTGACTTGACTGCTTATTATACCTCTTCTGGCAGGGAAAAACAGCACTGTAACCTACAGCCTGGCTTTGCTTTGTGTGTGATGTTGACCCATAGGTGTGTGTATTCTATTCCTGCTCTTGGGAACGTTTTCCAACCAGACTTAGTTCCCTTTGTGTATGTATTTGATTGGTGATGCTTGATCCTCCAGGATCAGGCTGTCTGTCTCATTGAAGGTGCCACTTTCACCCAAGTGAGTGGCATTTTGGGCTCTGTTCAGCCGGGACTGCAGTCGCTCGTGTTCTTTTCTCAGCTCCGAATAGGAGTGGGAGAAAGTGTGGAATATTGACGTTGCAGGAAAAGACATGATGAGAATTCCACTGAGGATGCTGCTCAGAGCCACCATCTGACCCGGGACGCTCCGAGGTACCATGTCTCCATACCCCACAGTGGTCATGGAGATGATAGCCCACCAGTAAGAAGCGGGGATGCTGGTAAATTCGAGCACCTTCCCGGATTCGTTCTCGGCGAGATAAACCAAAGGTGAAAAGAGAGTGACAGCCACACAGAGGAAAAGTAAAAGCAGCCCAAATTCCCGGGTGCACTTCCGAACTGTGAGGCCCAAAGTTTGCAATCCCAGGGAATGGCGGGCAAGGCGCATGACGTACAAGATCCTCAAGGCACGTAAAATCCGGAGCACCAAACCCACCTTCTCCAGATAGGTGTTGCTGCTTGGCCTCTCATCCTCCTCGTTGGAGTCATCCTCTGAGAAGATGAGGGAAATGTAATAGGGTGAAATAGCCATGATGTCAATAATGTTTAGGGGTCCCTTGAAGAATTGACACTTGCTCCTTGCCTGAATGAAGCGGAGGCAGAACTCCAGGGAAAACCAAGCCACACAGATGGTCTCTATGATGAAAATGTAATAGCACTTCTGGGAACACTCACCCTGACACAAAACAAAAAGAGAAATAAAAGAACAGTCTGTGAACCAGCATCCCAAACCACTAAAGAAGCAGCAGTGTGAATCTGCTTGAGTCACTGGTATCAGAAATGAACAAACCCTAGCTAGCAGGTAGTTGTAAGGCAGTCAACTTTCAGTAGTATATGGATCAGAGTACTTCTGAATGCTTTCTTTGTATGTTGCCTTTTCCACTCTAGATCAGTGAAATCCACCTCTGAAACAAGTCCCACTTTCTGCTCTCAACCAGAAGTTAGTTGAAACTTCATTGGTTTATACACCTCCACAAAATTCTGTTTCTCTTCAAAAGAAAGAGTGATGTTTGAAGGTCTCTCTACACTTGTGCTTTCACAAATGCTGTGTGAGGCAATTAAAAGGGGTTTAGAGGTATTTATTAAGTTATCTGAATCCTTGGCTCAGTTATGCCCTATATAAATCATGTTCCTTTCTGTACATGCAAGTGTTTTAAATCTACAGGAAAATAAATAACCACCCAGTAGGTAAAACTTGCCTTGAATAATTCTCTCAGGCTCTTGAGGCCACAAGTTACAAGCAGCATTTTCCCAGTTTTATTATCAAAGGGATTGATTTAGTTGAACTCTTTTGGTTTCACATTATTTTATTGAGCTGAGCTTAAGAAAATTAAACTTTTGGCCTATTCCAGTGAAACGAAGAGGCAGATGTAAATTAATTTGTAACTATTTGGGTAAGCAAGAGACTATACTGAGCTTTATCCTTTAGTGATGGTCAGCTACTGTATTAGATCTATCTAACATCTAAGAGTCAAGCTTACAGATGGAGGGGTTGGTTACAGGGACAGAGGTGTGCATGCTGCCTTCTTCATGGACACAAGTGTCTGCTTCCTCTATTCCAGCTGGCAGAAAACAAGTCAGGCCCTGCCACCACTTTTTTGTCTTATAGATGGTAAGAAATAGCAATGAAAGAAGCACAAGCGGCTTAGCAGCTGGGTAAAGGAAAACTGATTTTAAATACTGCTGTCACTGCTTTCTGAAGTGCCCTCTGCATCCTATTTAATAAATACATTCCTGTTCCTGGACAGAGAATGGAGTCTTCTCAAGAAACCTGGTCTTGACTGGACTAATGCTGATTTAATTTTTTTTTTTTTTTTTGCCTTTAAGCATTTTGAGTTATAGAATCATGCCTAACTGGGACTTGGGTGATACTGTCAGAGTAGGATACTGTTTTTTAGTTTTAAGTTCTTAGATGAGAGGGAAGATTTGGATTAGAGTTCTAACCCAAAACTGGTTCAAATGAACTGCAGGCTTTCTGACTTGGAGGCATCCTTTTGTGCTTTTTCTTGCTGACCATATTATCAGAACACTGGCACTAGAAGTGTACAGGCTTTGAATTCTTGCTGAAGAAATCTCAGCTATAGCTGGGAACCAGAGAAAAAAGGGTGAACTGGTATTGCAACCCTTGGAAATTCCAGGACTCAGAATATGGGTTGTCACTGCATGTTGCAGAAAATCCAAATGTGCAAGGTGGTAATTTCATTTCAGATTTTCTTGAAAATTAACGTTTAGTAAATAGTTCTTTCCAGCTACAACTTTGGTACTGAAGGCTTAGCAAGGTTTAAGAGTCTTCTTGTATTCTTGCTGAACAAGGGCTTGCATCTAGCAGATGTTCACAGCTGCAGAAGGTCAAGAAGAAATAGGGGTGATGAAGAAAGGTCTGTGCAGAGAACCTCCTTTTGGGATTGCAGAGTAGCCATGTGTTATTCAGGAACAACTGCAGACCCTTGGTTTATCAAAGGTGGTTTTTTGGTTTTTTGTTTTTTTGTTTTCAACCTCTGTATAACAAATTAAGTCTGCTGTTTGCATCCTTCCTGCTAGCCTGTCTCTGCAATGAAGCAATTTAGAGGAACAATTTCTGGCACAGTGTTACCTATTCTCAGCCAAATTTCACAATTAAAACCCCCAAAGGAGACATATCCCTGCTGTTCACTGAACTTAGCACCACTGTTCAGTTCCCCTCCACGTGGCAGTGTGATGTTGGTGTTTGGAGTGTCCCATGACAGAATTTTGGGGAGTCTTTCTGTTCAGTCAGTGTTTGTATCACTGTCTGGCTGAGCTTGGAATGGTTTGCCACCTAACAATGCTCCTGTTGATGCTAGTGATTGTGTTTCTTGTATCAAATAACCTATTTCCTATTTAAATAGTGGAAGTTGCACCAATACTCTGCTAAGAAGGACTTCTAGATCAGGATATGGATTATTTCAGAATCATGGCATCCCTACAGAGATGAGTATTATCAAAGCTTTAGAGTAAAAATCAACCTCTAGATCAGCAATATGGACATATGCTGCTTATGCAGCAGATTTACAAGAAAAGCAAGTCATATTATTTATGAAGCCAAGTTGATAAAAGTCCTTGAACCCAGCTAGAAGTCAGACTTAACTCACTGTATCCAGGCACTGTTATTCCCAGGCTGCATTTATGGCTACCAGCTGGCTCATCATCATAAAACACATGACTGATGAACAGAAAGAATCTGAAAGCTCTTCCCAGCCAGATCCCCCCTATATGCTGGAGTGATTGCTTCTGGGTAGAAGCTATTTTGGTGTTCAGTCACCCATACTAAATAGTCTGAGAGAAAAGGCAGGGAAGGAACTCATCAAGCCATATGCTTGACCCTTCTGGATTTTATCTCCTATTAGAGTCCCAAAGGAGAGTTTCCTTAAAATTAGGATTTGCTTAGCCCTCTGCACTGGGAGGACAAGCTGCCAGAACCTCACCTCTCACACCTGCAAGGTCACAATTCCTGCTAAATTTACCCTGGCATTGTCTTGGTTTTATTTGGCACACAGGTACAGGCAGGCCCTGCTTGGATCCTTCCCTCAGATCCACACACAGTTTGGTGGCCAGAGGCCAGTAGCCACTGGAGTGGCAGCAGATGGGATTGGGCTGTGTTGTGGCTGCTTGTGCTTTGCCACACTTAGCAGAGAGGCTTAGCTCAGCAAGGCTGCTCTTCTTGCAGACTGGCCTTTGGGCCCACTCTGAGAAAAAATGCTCAGGAGGATTTAGAAGCAAAACTCCCCAGAATTCTCTCCAAGCCCAAGGTTGGCATTTCCTGGGCAGGGGGCTCTTTTCCAGCCTTTTGCACTTCTCAAAGTTATAGATGAGCAACGTGGCTCAGACCACAGCTCCTCCCTAGTCCATTCCCTCTGTGGAAAAAAATACAAGCTATTGTAATAGTGAAAAAACCCCAGAGCTTCAGTTCTTGCTCTTTCCTGTCCACAATCCCAGCGTGATGGGTCTTGAGTCTGAGGTGATGAGTTGAGTGAGGCAGATGAAGTCTTCAGCGTAGGGCAGCGCAGCCCCCAGCCAGCTCCCAGCTGTTCTTATCCCAGCAGGAAAGGAAGAGATGCAGGGAAGAAATCCCTTTTGGCTGTAAAATGCTGACTGGGTTAGGAAGGTTGTGCCAGGCTGGAGGATGCAGCTGCAGTGCTGCAGGTCCTGCTGAATCACTGGAACCGCAGTGCTGCTGCTGGGTGAATAATTAAACCGCGCTCTACGGAATCAAACGAGGGTTGGGGGGGGGAACTTGAAAACCCTGTGTTACAGAACAGTGCTTGAATTTACGGTTACAGACTGATGCAGTAAAATCAGAAGGTTTGCAGCCTGCTGAGAAAAAGACTGTAGCCTGATTTACAGAACGATGAGCTTGTTAAAGGAGTGCTGTGTGTTCTGGTCACAGAACAATTTCCCCCCCGCTTGGTGGGGAAGAATCCTGAACTTGAGAAAACATTTATTACGACTGGTCCAACTGAGGAAATTAAGTTAATATTGGGATTACAGTAATGTAGACATGAGAAAGAACCGAGAAGGAAGTTACCTCTGTATTCACCACATAATTATCTCCTCTCAGGCAGAAGTGCAACTAAAAATATGTCAATTAACTTCGAAGCTTGGGTCGTAATTCTGCAAACACAGTGAGATTCAGTCTGAAGAATCTCAATTTGATTTAAACCAATTGGTGACCCCCATGGTGTTTGTGTTAGGAGAAATCTGGGGAAGTATGATCTTTTCCTTGGCTTTCTAGTAAGAAATTTAACAGATTGTTGAATTTTATAACTGTGAAGAACATGACAGTCTAAAGGACAAGGTATGTGTCAGGTACGTCAGAGGATGACCTTCAATTTCCACTTTTGCTGTTGGGTAAATAATTTGCTTTGTTGTTGTTTCTTCTCTGCATCTTTCCTGACTGTGCTGCAAGTCCTGTGGAGCAGAAGCTACTTGTTACTCTGCCTGTGTAGTACAGGGTGTACAGCAGGGACCCAAACATGGCTGAATCTGTCATGAGGAAAACTACTGGTGTTAACAGGAGGTGCTGACACTGTGGGAATCAAGGCAATATATGCAGTTCATAGCCCCGATGCTGCAATTAAATTAGCAATTAGGTTTGCTCTGAATTAAATTGCTCAGATTGTGATTTTGACTGCAGCAGTGGACTGAAGTGTCCCCATCACAGATTTCCATCACGTCCAAAGAGAAAGTTCTAAACCATACAAATTTGGGTAGCTGATTATTTTTAATTCATGAGGCATTCATTGCCATGAACCTGGGGGGTGCATTAATTTCAAATGGTGTTTTCCATAGCTGGAGTGTCTCCCTCAGAGAAAGATACTTGTCTTCCCCAAGAAGGCATTTATGGAGTAGTCATCTGTGCTGAACCCCTTGAGGATGATTCGAGTGAGGAAAGTCAACAGGACTTTCTCCTATTGTGTTACAAGCCTGAAAGCAGCAAAAGGGAAAAGAAACCATGATTCCCAGTAAGGGCTGTGTGCTGGGGTGCTGAGCAGCAGTTGATTGACTGCCTGTTGCAGAACAGCTGGAACAGCTGGATGTCCCCCCAGCATAGCGTGCAAAGGCAGGAGACTTAGTGCTGTTGGGACACAGCCAAAACTAGATGAACATAAGGCAAACTAATAATGTCTAATTGTGCTTTCTGACCACTGGACCTTGTACTAGCAGAGCCAGCTTTTGAAAAACTCCTACAATCCATTTAGTCACTAAAGTGCAGTGTCCAAACTTTCAAAAGATTGTTTTCTGGGTAAGCTGAGGCACAGATGTTCAGCAGCACTTACCCCCCAAGTCCTGTCCCTCTTTGGCTACATACAGCAGGGCTTAAGTGATGTGAACTTCACTGACATTGTGCATATTTTATTTAATAAATAAGGAATTCTGTTTGTGGATGCTTGCAAAACAGCACTTATCATGTATTGCTATGAAATCAGAGTCTTAACATAATGGTGCAGTTTCAAGGCCAAAGCTTTTGATGCTACTGAAAGGAAATGCAAACCTCAAAAAAAGGCAGAGCCCATAAAGCAATAATTTCTCTCAAAGTCTTAGTCTTGAATGTTCTGACTTCTGTCTTATTTCTTACACCTCTCTTATTTCTTACACCCTTCTTCAATTGTTATTAATTTAAATAAATAACAAATAACTTAATATAACATACTAATTGTACTGTGTCACATAAATCTAGATGACTTAGAGGTTTTTGATGCTTCAGTAAAGCACATTTTCCTACTTTAAAATGCTGCAATACTTCATTGCTGATCAAAATGGGTAGAGGAAATCAGAATTGTACAGGATGAGTAGATAATCTAGGAGTGTGAGTGTCCCCAGTAAGTGTCCTGCTGAAAACCCAGAAAAATGTACTGAGCAGATGCAATAAAACCAAAGCACATCCAGCTTTATTTTGTTCCAAGTAATTTCAAGTCATATACTAATGTATTTATAGATAGGCACGTACACATAGGCCTTTATAGTCTTGCACTTTCAAATGAGCATTAGAAGTGCTTCTGAAAGTCAGAATTTCATTAATCTCTTGGCAGTAGAGCAAGTCATTCCAGGTCAAGTTTGGTGTGATGTACACTGGGGTTAGATAGGAAATGTTGAACACCAAGTTACTGTGAAATACCTCTGCTTCTCAGGTACATTCTCAAGGGTATTCTGACATCAAGTATATCATTAGTGAGATTCTGTAGTATCCACAGAAAAAGATATTTTTCAGTGGGAAACACATTTTTCCCTGGCTAATGAGCTAGAAAATTATTTCCTGATCAATATTTAAATTCCCTTATTTTAAAACTATAAAAATAGTTGCCAGCAGCATCTGTCCAACTCTGGCTATCCCACTCCATTTACCAAGGGTGACTGCTTCTACCAGTTGACCAAATTACACTTTGAAGTAAGAACTTTGAAGCAGCAGCAGTGGGTTTCCACACCTCTCAGTGACACTCTCCAAAAGGATTATTAACCCCTGCAGTCACTGCCAGTTCCTTTGGGTTTCCCTGCAGTAAGTGCACCAGAGATTGTTACTGTTATCTGCAGGCTTGGAGCTTTAGGTCTGAATTTCTTTGTGCTGGATTTAATAGCTTCAATACTGAGGTTATACTTCTGCAAGCTTCTCTTCACATCCTGAACTGGCTAGGTACAAGTGAATTTTTATAATTAATAAATTTCAGTGTGGCCGTGGTAATCCTGATGAAACAAAGACCTTGTTTTCTTTCTCTTCCCAGTAAGACCAAGAAACTGTTTTTTCCTCTACAAAGTAAAATTACTCCACTTCTAAATAAAACTTGTTTCTCAGCAGTTTCCTCTGGTGTACAAGGCAAATAGGCTGGTTTTTATGTCACACACACAACATCAGCAACATCCAACATTGAAGAACATAATTCAGGACCCCCAGAATAATGGTGCAGGATGACAAAAATATTTTTTAAATAGTTGTATAAATTAGGCACTGATTTCTTTTCCTCTCTTCGTGTTTTCTGGATTCTCAGTGCAATTGGAGATGAAAAACTTAATCTTCTAAAAGGAATTAGGTTTTCTCATAATCAAGTGCCTTCAGGAATGGGGACTTGAGACATATAATATTCTTCTTTTTTTTTTTTTAAAGGTAAAATCATGAGCTCTGCCAATACTGCTTGCAGCCTCTGTTGGTTATGTTTCATTAGGTTATATATAATAGATAAAGCAATTACAAGCTTCTCAAGGTCATAATCAGTAGTAAAGAGATCTGACCACTCACTGATCACCACAGCAGAGAAGGGGGAACAGAGAATTGATATTTCCCTCTCTCTTAAAGCACACTTACATGTGTGTGAGTTCTTGGGAGCCATCTACACTGGGGGGAAAAAAAAAAAAATCAGTTTTTACTGGTGCTGGGGTTTCTTTTTATCCCTTCCCCCCTCTCTGATCTTAATTTATTTGTGATCCTGAAGAGAACTTGCTGTGTCCTTTCTGCTGAGTCATTTCTCTAGAGGGTGCCAGTTTTAGGGACTCATTAAAAGGAATACCTCTTCTTAAAGAAAATCCCAAGAGTGCTCCAAAGCAGTTTCCCTGTCCAAGATCTTCTGCTGTGGTTTAATCCTGGAGTTCTCAGGTTTACTTCTGTTTTTTGCTTTGGGTTAGGTCTGCTGAGCAGTGATTATTTCAGTTACACCTCTTGGACCCTGACTGTGACCCTCTTATGGGATGGGGACTTTCAGAGGACTTTGACAGGACCCCTGCCTTGTCTAGAGGGATTATCTTAATTCCTTTCTTCAAGGGAAACCCTGGTAGGTGTTATCACTTCACCTCTCTTATCCTCTCTGTATGCTCTGAGTCAGGTTTGTAGCTCTTTGAGGCTGCCCTTTCAGGGCAATAAAAAGTTTCTCCAAATGGGATTTTTTTTTTTTCTGTCTCTATATAAACATGTGTGTTGATTACCACATTTTGGTGATGCTACATTTGCTTCCTTTCTGAAGACAGTTTGATCTCCACAACAGGTACAAATATCCCAGATAAGGATGTGCTCCTCTTGGAGGATGTGGCATCTCAGTTCTTTTATTCAATGTTATAACACAATTTCTTTTAATGAGTCCTCCTTCCTTAGCAGCATGCATGGTAAATACTTTTCTGTATCTGTTTCGTGGTCAGACTTAAACTTGAGATCACTAGAGCTGTGTATTTCCTGCTCCAGAGTTTGGCCTCCTTTTCCTGGGGCTGCATCCCCTGGGTTGGGATTTCTGGCAGGTGCTTACATGATACACAGAGAATCACTGCCCATCTATCTGTGATTTTTTTCTCACATCTCTAATAGGGAGGGTGCTAAGTAGCATTTGACATATTCCCCAGTGTTTGCATGGAATCAATTAGAGTTACCTTGCTCTTTATTTCCAGTTGGATTCCTGTCTTTCAGCTAACCCTCCCTTCCCCTCTCTGCTGCCCAGAGATGGCTCCTTCCCTCCCCTCTGGTTGCCAGGGTGACTGAGGTGGCTTCCCTGAGGTGGATGCTCTTTGCCATCCCTCTCCCAGAGTTTTCACTTTCCCTCAGATGATGAGGACTCCTCTTTGAAGTCTCCTTTCTGGGCAGACTTGGTTTAGCAGCTGCTAAAAGGAAAAGTGATTTCCTGTGCCTGCATGGTGGGGTCAGCCAAGCCTTTGGGTGAATTAGAAGTCACCTTGTGTTATTTTTCCTTTTGGTTTTGGTTTGGTTTTGTTTTTTTTTACTTTGATCCTTCTCCTTGAGCTGGAGTCCAGCCAGCTCTCTTCATTTGCTTGTGATGATGAGAAAGAGGAGCCTAGAGTGGCACATATGCTGCAGAGGTAAAGCCTTTTTTATTGTATTTCAGAAGGATAAATTCAGTTTCTGGCAGCTATTTATCCATAGAGGTTTTATCAGGCTTTAACCCAGAAAAGAATAAATCTTGGGACAGGGCTTCTTTGAGTTCAAGTGGAGAATTTACAGCTTGCTGAGAAACTTTATTGAGGGAATTTGACTGGTTTTTGTCACTGAGCAAACAGATATTATGTGAACTCTGTGTTTGGCCCAAAGAGCCAAAATTTCAGGATCTGCATGCCTCTCCCAGGTTGCTGGTAAATGTAGCCCTGTCTTGGAATATCTTTCAGAGGTCAGCCAAGTGAACAATTTTGAGTTACAAATCAACACAAAGTGCAGTTTTCCTGGGTTTGACTCAACCATAATCAAGAAGTGATATTTTTAGTTAATTGAGTTCTCAGAGTTTTGTCCCGTTCTAGCTAAAATGCTCTTTTCAGATCTCAGTAAGAAAACCTTGGGTGTTCCAGGTAAAGAGTTCAGGGACAGAAATTTAGGGAATTTGCCCTTCTTAGGGGTGGAAAAACAATTAAGAAGTTCCTTTTCTGTGCTCTTCCACAAAGCATGAATATTTTGTCTCATATATTCCCCTACATTTTCTCTGGCAAAGTTTTAAATAATTCAAGTAATAGGACTCCCCTTTGCTCTAGTTCATCCTTCATCCTCTCCCCTGCACTTTAAACTCTTTTGCTTTTTGTTTCAGTCCAGTTTAGGTGTTACAGTTCCATATCTGCAGATCTCTCTGGGGTAATGTCATTTGTGCTTTAGAGGAACTCCAGGAGCTACACTGCAGCTCCCAGGCAGAACCCTCCCCATGCTTTCCTTTCTAACATACGGCTCATTATTTTTAAAACACACAACATATTACATCTAGCTGAGCTCTGAAACATTCTGTGCTTGTTCTTTGGCATGAGAAGTATTTATAAAAGCTTTTTCCTGCAGTGACTGGGAAATTAAGATAGAATGCATCGGGCTCTTTCCATTAACAAAGTTCGTAGGAAGCACTTGCTAGAGCAGAGTTTGTAATGGTTTTGTGTCTGGAAGAGGGATGCTCTATATTTAAAGCACTTCCTTGGAAGAAGCATTAGAAGAGTGTTGCAGTTTTTCCTGCCAAAAGTTATAGCTGTGGAGAGCTGCAGGAGCAGCAGATTGATTACTGAAAGGTAATAGTCTTCCCATGCAAATCGAAGTTAATATTCAAGGGGTTAAACGGAACAGGGTCTGACTTAGAAATTTCAACCTTAGTTTTATGCAAAGACATCAAATACCACCTCTCTTCCCCATGCTGCTGTGAATTCCTGCTTGAGCAATAAAATACACTGATTTTTGCCTCATGCATGCCATGCTGTGCTCTCAATTTTAAAATGGCTTTGTTCACCAATTTATAGTACTCTGAGGAGTGTCTTACAGCAGTGGATGGGGCAGGGAGTTTATTTGACCTGGTTTTCCTCCACATTTTTGGAAGGGCAGTTTGCAAATGAAGTGCAGGATTCCTTGAAGAGATTAGCCACAGTTATCTGATACATTTGGATATTACTACTTCCGAAAAAACTTGAGATTGTTACTTTCCTCTGAGAAAATAACAAATCATTAAAATGCCAAGATATTCACAACAATATTCTTGAAGATCCTTCATGTCTGATGCAGGCTTGATTAATTTGCCTGGAATTACTGTGAATGACTTGCTTGAAAAGGGTTTGATTGCAGTTAGCAGCTCAGTTAGCATTTGGCATTACTACTGCAATATGTACATACCTATTGTTGGGCAAAGAAAGAGTTCCATCAGCCTGGAATTATGATTTTTGGAGGCACAGCTTTAAGTATCAGTATCTGCAAAAAGGGGTTACATACCTCTCATCCTTTACCTTTATGCAACTATTGAAATGTAACATTATTATGGGGGAAAAAATAGTGACTCTTTTTTCCTCTTTAAGATTTGACTTAGTTATCCCAAGGGAACACACCTGGCTACTTTTAAAAGAAAAGATATCAGGGGAATTTTTTTTTAGTTGATGTTTCCCAGAGAGTTTGCTTTTAAGTAGAGAGTAAAGCATGTTGAAGAGAAAACTCCACGATGTGAGTTTGAGAGTCCCAGTGCTAAAAAGTGAACGTAACTTATGCAAGCAGGGCTTTTTATGAAGGAAAAACAAGGCTGCATTAAAAAGTTACAGTATCTTTTCTGTTCAAAAGCTCTTTCCTTTATTTTATCTTACAATTAATATTTTGTTCCTGTTATTCTTAATTGTATATCAGCTTGAAGCTGATAGAAATAATTTCAGCCATTCTTACATTTTATGCTATAGACAATTTCATTACCAGGGAGAGCTTTGAACCTCATCACTTTAGTTTCTGTGTATCTCTTTTGTCTTTTTAATGATTTATGCCTGGCAAGACAGATGATTTTCTTTTAATTCTGTAGTTAGACCAGTTAAAAAGGACTTACCCTGTCTTCTTCAGCTCTTAAGTCTGGCATTGTGCTAACACAAAGGCTTATAGCTGTGGTGGCCACAAAGAGAATGGAGAGACAAGCAAAGACTTTTCCTGGGAGTCCTGATTGGGGATTTTCTACCATATCTCTGAGTCTGTTCATAAACTGTCCAAATTTGGTTTTCTCATCCAAGACACACGTAGCTTCCTCAGCCCTCTGGAGATCCTCTTCTTTCCGTGCCTCCGCCAACTCTTGCAGTTTTTGAAACAGTTTTCGAATGCAGCAGTTCTCCAGGTTGGATTCCTCAATCCCCCAATATCTCAGCTCCTCCTGGAAAGACAAGGCACACATGTCTCTTAGGAGCATCAGCTTCCCTGCTGCTAGGAAGCTGACAATCATCCCAAAAGCGTTGGGGTTCCTGTCAAAGAAGAATTCATGGGTGTCTTCGTCGTAATCATCACACAGCTGAATTATTTCCTCATAGCTGCTGCAAAACTTAAGTTTGCTCAGTCTGGTCAAGGGAAATTCATCTAAAGTACTCCAAGGCAGCAGGTACTTGATGCCTCCAACATTTATCATCATCCCTGTTTTCAGATCGACTGCAGAGACTTGATCAGGGCGGTAAATCCTCCTGGCTCTTTGGTAATAGACCCCTTTGGCAGAAGGGATTTCAGCAGAGACAGGAAAGAAGTGGCTCAAGGAATTACAAGAAGCATTGCTAACGTCACTGCCTCCAGAGAGAATAGGCATCTCTGGGAGTTCTCACTGGGACATCCGAAATGGCATCAGAGCTGGGTTAGCTGGCAACCAGAAGACAGGAGAAGGAGAAAACATAGCAGAGGTTATTGCAAGAGAAGAAGTGTTTCAGGCTACTGCCCTAAATCCCCAAATGAGTGAGTGGCTGTTCTGTTACAAAAAGTCACCTCTCTGCTGCTTCTGAAAGTCTGCAGCCTGTGAATGCAATTTGCTTTGCAGCCTCATTGGTTGTCTGGCAACACAGGAGCACAGAGGAGAGCTGAAGCCTCATTCAGAATTATCCCAAAGGCTCGGGTGCCTGCAAATCCAAACGCCAACACATCTCTCTCTTCTCTGAGCAGATTTCCCCCATCGTTAGGTTGTGTTTCCAGGTTGCTTTCTTATTTCTAGAAACCCTTAAATACACCTGGAACTCAGCTAAGCTCTTAGTTCCCAGAGTTAAGAGTAGTCACTTACCTGCCATCAGCTGGATGTAAAGTTCTTAATTGCTTTAACTTGAATGCTCAGGTTGCAATTCCTCTTCTTTTCCCTGCATGCCTGTTCTGCCTCTCAGGGCTTTTGCAGGGATTAGCAAGTACATTTGGAAAATGCTTTCAGAGGTAAAGTGCTGTATAAATGATGACATTTCTTACCAACCCCATCTCATGTCACTGCAAATTGCTGAGAGGATGTAAGGGAACATTTGCCCACCCTGGGGGAAACTTTGCTTACCAGACTGAAAGCATTTTATCTGCACGGGGGGGAGAAGCAATTGAAAGTTGCACCCACCCCCCTTCCCTTCCCTCTTTCAGGAACAAACCCCTGGTTTTGTTCATCATTTCTGAAGGGTTAAAGACATTTCTTACCCCAAGACAGTGAACTGCAAAAAATTGCAAGGGAACTTGCCTGAAGTTACTCACCAGTGTGCCAGGAGCTGCTGCCCAGTGCCTGGTTTCCCTGCAGGTGAAGTAGACATCCTGCAAACTGATCAGCTGTCCTCTGAGTTACAGTCCAGCAGAAAGACCTGGGGATATTTTACAGTATTGATTACATGAAAAAAATCCCTATAGCCCTCTGGAGATCGCAGTCTCTTTCCTCCTTCTCTCCTTTTTTCCTGGAAAGGGAAAATATTTGTGTGTTCATGTGATGGATGCTGTCCTGATAGATCCTTTGCAAAGGAGACAGTGTCCTAGGTGGCAGCTCCTCTCCTGGAGCTTCCTGGTGAAATATGCTGAGTGAGAGCTGGTGGATCCTGCCCTCTCCCTGTCTCTCCTGCTTCCCTTGGGACTGTCAGTGTGGTCCTGGAAGAGGAGGGGAGAGGGAAGGGGGAAGGGCTTAGAAATAATCTCTCCAGCATCCCTCGGTCTATTCAGCTGGCAGCAACTGGCTAAGAACGTGGAGTACAAGGACAGTCACTGACTATAATGAGTAAACTCTGGCAAACCTGCTTAATAAAACAATTCCAGTACCTATTAACTCCTTCCACTGTAGTCCTACCACAGTTGCTTGCTCTGGTGACACCAGTCAAATTCCTCAGGAGCAGTTTCTGTGTCCTGCATCCCTCTGGAAAATGGGATTTTCTCTTAACTTCCTTCTCTCTAGGGATATTTTATCAGGTCCATGAATGCTGGGCCTCAGCCTTCCTTTGGCTACTAGGGCCATGCTCTCCTCCTGCAAAAAAAAAAAGGATCTCTGGCTTGCAAAGAAGAGGTGCTGAGAGCTCTGTTTTCCAGACCTGCAGTGCTTTTCCCACAGCTTTCTTATTTACAGATGGTGGAAAATCAAATACAATCCTCCTCTTGTTTTTCTCCTACCTGGCCATATGGGAGGGTGGGGGTGGGGGGTGAGTTGCTGTAATCCCTTTGGGTTCTGTACTGCCAGGAGCTCTTGGGCTGCCTCAGTATAAAATAGGGATGACATGGATTTGACCCAGATTCTCCCTACTTGGCCTCAGCCAGTGGGTTCAAGAAGCCTCTGATCAGATCCTTTTCTCAAGTACCCTCTGTGGTACTCCCAAATTCAGGAAAAAAATGCAATTATGTCTATTGCCAGCATGGCTGGAAGCACTGACCTGGCTCCTCTCACCAGAGGGGTGTGTGAACCTGCAGGATTTACATGTCCCACTGGGAGTGAGAAGGTCACAAGGAGAAGTGTTGATGAATTTGGGGTGGCAGAGTGGGTGCCAGGGGCAGGTGGTGTCCTTTGCTTGCCCTGTGCTCCTCAGCCTGGCCCTGCTGAACTGATCCACCTCCTAAGCAGAAGCTGCAACTCTTTCATCACTGCTGAGCAATGTTATGGCACAGCCTAGGATGGAAAATCTTTGCTAATTGGACTTTTTGGCACATCTCTCTTGACCCACGTGGTGCCCAGAAGATAAACTTCTTCTCAGGCTTCACCACTGGGGTTTTCACTCAACTCCTAATTATTCCATCCACAAAGACCAGATAGATGCCTGAAGGCAACTGAGTTCCAGGGGCATAGCTCAAAATCACTTAAATCCTACCACCTTTCTGCAAAAGACAGTTTGCTCTGCCTATCAGTCTTTTTTATGGATTATTTTTGCAAAGAAAAAGCAAACCTATTCTAATTAACTTTGGATGGATTGTTTCACAAACCAGTTAGCATTTCCTTCTTACCTTGTGAAGCCCTCGTGTGGTGTTGTTAAAGGTTATATTGCTGAAATGAGGAGGTAAATAAATTCAAACCTATGAGTAATTATTGCACATAACTTCAATGTCATACTTTTTAGAGTGAAATATATATATATTCTGATGTTTAAGGCTTCACTTCCAATATTAGGCTCTCTGTTATTTGCTTTATGGGGCTATGCAGCAAGATCAGGACCTTGCAGGTCTCTGCCAGTCCTTAGGAGTCGTCTGTCTTCATAAATAATACAGAGGAAGGAGAGAAATATTTTTATCTTGATTTTTTAACACGCTGTGAGGGCACAGAAAAGAGAATTACTTTATTTAATGGCTGAGGGAGCCAGGCCCTCAACCCAGCTCTGGAGATCTTGAACCGTGTAACTTGCCACCCTGTCCAGCCTCTGCCTTGTCTTCTCCTGGAGCCTCCTTGGTAGTGAAGTGTCTCAAACTCTTCATGCTGACACCACAAACTGTAATCTCTGCCCAGATGGAAAGGGCATATTGCCTGGCTCAGTTGAAACCTCTGCTGAATTGGGTTTTTTCACTTTTTTTTTTTTTTTTTTTTTTTTTTTTTTTTTTTTTTTTTTCTCCTTTTTTCTCCCTTAACTACTGCTGTACTCTTCCTGTTAAATTCCCTTTGCATTTGCCCTATTCAACATGAAGTTTTTTTTTTTTTTTTTTTTTTTTCCTCTTTTCTCATTCTCTGATTCACTTCCTCTTTCTGGACTTGCCTTCTTCCTTAACCATCCAGCCCTATCAGCTGCTCTTACCTGGCCCTGATGCCTTCAGTGAAATTTCCATACACTTCATGTGTTTGTTGATGTGAATGCCATCCCTGTCTCCTCTCTGTTTTTTCCCCCTTTTTGTTGGTTTGCCATTCTGCTCTAACGTGGTTTAAACTTTTCTCTGGTATCCCCTCCCCACAAGAAGAAGAGAAGCTGAGAAGCAAGCTGACCAGAAGATGCAGTTCTTACCCAGATGTCTCCAGGGACAAAGCAACTGCTCTTCCAGCTGGACTCAGCCCAGCCCTATGTAAATCCAGGTTAAAACCTCAGTCTAAGCTTTGTGATAATGGATGCTGGAACTCCTCCTGAATCCAACTTCAAACACACACAGCAGAGATCCAGGCTGGCTTGAAACCTTGTGGATACCGTAGCATCATGTCCCTTGACGTGAGGAGAGCCTAGCAAAGAGACATCCATTCTGCTGAGCAGACTTCTCTCAGCTGAATAATGAAATCAGTCATTTGCAGAGCTATTATTTAGGTACTGGTAATAGTTCAGTGCTGTAGCAAATGGGAAAGGCAGTGAATGTCATGGGCTTTAAGAGCTTGCATCCCTCTGTCCTCTGCAAGTATGCCAGGATCCTCTACCAAGCAGCAGCTACAACCAGGAGATAGATTTACAGAAGAAGCACGGAGAAAGAAAGAAAATAATAATTTCAGCAAGAAAATAATAAAACTGTAGAATTTATTGGCATGTGATGTTTTGGTGGCCAAAAATGTGAAGTGGTCAGAAAAAGACTGAGCAAATTTATGCAGGGGAAGTCCACCAGGTGCAGATCCTGTGTCTGGCACCAAAGTCAGCAGCCCAGAGCAACAGGGAGATATTGAAGCAGAAATACCACAATTTATATGTTTTCCTTGTTCAGTTTTTTTCCTGGATTGTTGATAGGTGATGTAACTGGGGCTGCCCAGCCCCTGGCGTGATCCTGTGAAGATCTTCTGGGAAACCTGAGAAGGTTGACCTGAACTCTGCTAGTTTGGTCAAGTGTTTCTGGGTTGATCATGCACTGCTTCTCTGACAGGATTTCTGTCAGAACAGAAAAAAAGTGCTGAAGACAAAATTCTGATTATATATGCACACCTATGTGTGTATATTGATGAATGATGTGTGTATCTATTGGGCAATCTCATGAAGGGGTAGTTGGGACACAAATTGTATGGGTTTGTAGGTCTTCCAGTCACTCTGCAGGGAGCAGGAATGGAATTTGATAAAGGCACTGTTGTCCATCTTCCTTCCCAACTGGGCTTTTTGTAACACTTCAGTATAATGCAAAAATAATTACTTTGCCTGGCATCTAGAACAGAAGATGCATTTCTGGCTTTTAAAGGCAGAAAACAAAAGGGTAAATCAAAGGAAAGGCGAATGCACTTGAAAAGGAAAAAAAAAAAAAAAAAAAAAAAAAAAAAAAAAAAAAAATAAAAACCTGTTCTGTCAATTCATTTAGAAATCAGCCCCGTGCTGAATCTTCACTTGGTGCAATTTCATCTCAAAATTAATGGATGTTTTTTCTTTTATCAGTTTTGTATCCAGCCACGTGTCTGTGAGGGCTAATTCTATAAGCCTCAGCCAATGTACAGACCTGGTCTTTTCCAGGTTCTTTATGTTTCTGCCACGTGAACTTCTATGCTAAATAAAGGAAATTTTCATTTGTTTGAAAAAGAATTGACATGGGGTTGAAAAGAGCATTTTAACACTCACAAATCAGTTTAAATGCTTCCATTGTGTTCACAGCTGGTTAACACATTTGGAGGTAATTGGATTTAGGTAACTTTGTTACCTGGAAATTCATCATTTTTTTCAGATCCTTATATAACTCATTGGGGATAAAGAATAACCTATCCTTCTTTTTTTTAGTTTAATTATGACATCAAACATTGCAAGGTAAACTTTCAGGATTCATGCCAACATTTTATTCAGTCCAGCAACGTTAGCTTCATGTTCCTGTTTATTTCCTCATAATTTGTCTTTATGGAGCAATAGAAACACTCTTTCCTGCCAAGTGCCTGCTTTGTATGGATAATTAAACTGACAGTAAAGGGCTCAGCTTACCTCTTCATTATTAAAGTCTTACCAAGTTGCAGTGTTATTGATTCCAGCAGAATAATGCTGCAGTTGCCCAGGAGTTGGGGTAAATCAGGCAATGAGTACCCTGGATTTGCCAAGTCCTTGTATAATATATTGCTGGTTCTCCCCAGCCCATAGAAGCCCCAGTTGTGGTCCGTGCTCCTTGGCAGACCAAGTCACAGGCTGTGGGCAGTGTTCTGTTCCTTATTCCCACCCTTGTCTTTGTAAAAGCTGTTTCTTTTCTCCTCTATCAAGTTGGAAAGCTACAAGGAGCCATTTCTCTTTAAGCAAAATTAGCACTAAAGCAAATCAGCTACTCAGAGAATTTCTTTGCAATGTAAATGTAAAATAAGGTTCATGATCTGTAACACACCAATGTCTGTGTCCTTTGGCTCTTCCCCAGGCCTGAGGACTGAACCTGGGGATGAACTTCAGATATCTTCCCAGAGTTTTCTCTGCTCATTTCCTCTGGACTGCGTAGGAAATTATACCCTTCAGTTGACAGCACCTGAGGAAACTAATTTCAAATGGATAATCATTCCTCTGTTGATGGAAATGAATTTTGCATTAGGGCTGAATCACTTTGGTTTTAAAAGTTGCAGGGGGATTAAAATGTTGTGTGATGTGGGCAGAGGAAACAGAGAGCTGAATGCCACAGCTTAGAGCTGAGTGCTATTATCTCTCCACATAGCAAGAGACTGATTAAGTGAGATATGCCCAGATAATGTGAGAGTCATGCTTTAGAGGAAGACAATCCCAAGTCTTTCATAACCTGATCTGCAGAATAATTCCCTCCTCTTTGCAGTTCTAGTGAATAAGTTTAATAAATATATCAGAAATATCTAAATAACAGTTCTGCTCAGACTCACTCTGAGCACCACATGTGAGCTGAGGATTTGACAAAAGTTTTGCTGCCATTTCTGCACTGGTCCATTTGGAGTTCTCAGATTGAAAGCAGAAGCAGTGTTAAAATTACATTAGCTACTGTGACAAACTGCCAGATTAAAATGTGAATTGCTAAGCAGGTGAGGTGGGTTTGATTTCTTTTTTTTTTTTTTCCCCTTCTCCTGTTAGGATTTATTTCTCAAATCATTGAAAACTCATGAAGGAAGATGTGAGAATTTTTTTAGAGTTGTTACTGGCGAGATTGATCGCTTCATCTTGTTTTTTCTAATACCATACTGTTCAAATGAATTGCCACACAAATCCAGTTCTCCATTTGTGATGCATTGAATGTCAAAAAAAGAGTATCATTCTAATGATATTTCTTTCCAAGTCTCGAATCCTTGTGTTAAAAAGCAATATACATAAAAAATGTTGTGCCTATAGTACCATCCAGTTGTTAAAAAGTACCCCTAAGTCCTTCTTAATAATTTAGGTAATTCCTTGTTGAGATCTGCCTGTATTTGAATCAATGAAGTGTTAGCCTCATTCAGGTTAAAATACAAAAATATTATGATTTGTAGTATTTGATTTATAGGAGCATGAAGCTAGTAGAAAGAGACTGTGCTTGTGGTGCAGTCCCTCCAAATCCATAAGACCCCCTTGCCTCCTTTTCAAAGGAAAGGAGGGGATTTGTCCTCCTTATGCTGGTTCTGGAAGTTCCACCACCTGATTTGGAGACAACTTCCTAAGGATGACACTGAACGTTTTTTTAAAAGCCCCCCATCAGGTGAGAAACAAAGCTTTTCCCTCAAACATCCTTCTCAGACCCATTTTTCAGTCAGTCTGACAACACCTGCTCTTTGCAGGTTCAGATTTCCACAGTGAATTAAGAGCTGCAGAGCCACTTTCAGAAGTAAGCCCTTGCTTTCTACTTTGTTCCCTACAAACTCCCTCCCTGCTTGGTTGAAAATTTGCCTTTGCAGCCAGGGCCAGAGCCCTCTCAGCATACAGGACTGGAAGGCTGGTGAGAAGCCTCAGAGCTGCAAAACTCCAGCTTCTGCCCTGCTGTCAAGAGTTAAATATTTTCCACTTTTCACTGATCTCTGGCTGCTTCATCAGCCTTTCATGTAGAGGAACTTTTGGATTGCTTCAGGGTCCACTGGAGAGCTGGCTTGGCACGCAGGGGAGAGGGATTAGGAAGGTACAGATGCCCCTTGGGAGCTTCTCTGCCTGAAGCTGGAGTTTTGGGCCATTACCTTTTGCAAACTGGTCACTCTGTTCTCAATCTGTGTTCCCCACCTCCTCCTGGCTTACAAAGTCAGGAGGACGTAGCAGCTGTGAGTGCTGAGCTAGTGGAGGGGAAAAATAATCAGAAAGTGTTTGGTTCACTGTAATCTGAAAATTATCAGCATACTGATTGAGGAAAGGTCTGGCTCGAAGTGGCTGGGCAATGATGGGAACGTGATTCACATTTATAACCCAGCTTTTCTTGTAAACACTACTAAGGTGTATTAGTTAATGATAAAATCAAGGGAAATATCTGACATCAGAGATGGAATTAGAGGGATTAGAGAAAATGGTAGGCATGAATAAAATTAGCCTGAACCTGGGCAAAGCCAGTAACATGTCTACTATGGGGGATTAATCTAAAGAAAAACAGTCATAAAGTGGGAAGATTTTGGTTTTATAAGATGATAGCATTAGCTTAAAGTGAAACATAAAATTATTCCTTTCTTCTAGTCCATCTACCAAACTAATCAAAAGATGCTTGTAGAGTTACTTAAAAAGAGGATGCTATGGATCATGGATTAAATGGAAGTCATGCTAAGTTTTCAGTTCCTGTGGTTTTGCATTTCATCTTTTGAAAAAGATTTGCAGAATTTGAAAGGAGTGGGGTTGGCAAAATAGTTTCAAGACATGAAAGTTTTGTCTTATGAAAAAAATCAAGGCGAAAAAGAAAAGAACTTAAAACATTATAGAGAGAAATAACAGCCAGCCATGGTGGCTGAATTGGTGTTAACATGAAGCAAAGGGAATTGCTGCTTTGAATTATTCAGGTAAAGACACAAATTTCAGTCTGACTGCTTGGGCTTAGGCAATAGGAACTGTCTTCACTAAAAAATTTACTCCTGTAAAAGATACTCCTGTTTCTGCAGTACTTTCTTCCTGGTCCCTTTCCATAATTCCTATTCATCAACACCTCATTCCCATGCTTCTTTTCACTGCTCCTTTGATAACAGGACAGGAAAGATCTGTGAGATGCTGAGAGATTAATGTGGTTCCAGTAACTCAGTTACCACTTGGTCCTTTATTGTTTGCCTGGGAAATAACCAGGCAGTTGTGTTGCAGCACAAGAGATGGAAAACAAAATTTCAAGGCTCATTGTGACTTTAATATTTCTTCACGTATTCAAGTCAGAATTCCTGTAGCTCATTTTAACCATCTCACCTGGAAAAACACTATAAACACATCTCCATGCAGCCCTTGTCTCCAGGTAAGCAGAAATTATCATTGTATTTAGTTGAAGAGGTTTTACCTTCAGAAAAAATTGCTTGGCTTAGACATGGGCTGCAGAAACTTTAAGTCCCTGGTGCATATGTTTTTTTTTTTCCACAGACTGTGCCCAGGACAAATTCTGTCTCTAGGATCTGGCCACTTAGAACTTCCCTTTTTAACAGTGTTGTAGAAGCACTTAGAGAAATGACAGCACTTGGCATGTGTCCATCTCACTTAATGAAGGAGACTGATTTGAAATGCTTCATTCCAGGCTGTTTGGAGAGCAGAAAACAAGAAACTACTTAGAGAGTGATGGAGAACTCTGAAATGCTGCCTGTCCTGCTGCTTGTCCTTCCCTGCTGGGTATAGAGCAGGCCAGAAGGGTTTCCCTTTCAACCTTAATGACCTCAATCAGATAACAACTCAATGGATGAGTCCAGGCTTTGTGCATGGGTGTTGATGTTCCCTCCAGCACTATTTAATCTGCTAAAGGGATTAGAATGATGAAAAGATTTTTTATTAGAATGAAGTAACCCAAATTGTTGTAAGCTAATGAGGGAACTCAGCAGAAGCAGCAGTAAGCTTTCCCTGGCATCACTGCTGATGGGCTCCTTCAGCTCCCTAGTTCCTAATCATGCATCTGATGAGTTTTCAGAGCTCTCCACACTCTGATTGCTGCTGTGGTTTGTTGGTGCTGACATTTTGCACTGCTGCTGCAGTAATTGTCCTTTTCAGAGGAACTTTCAACAGCTGCCCAGGGGTCGTCTCAATGTGTAAGTCCAATAACCAGGCAATATATTTGTATTCCTTAGGTGACAGCTGAGTGTGTTGTGCTCTCCTCTGGGCCCTACTGATCATGTGCTCCTGCAAAAGCTTGGAAAATCAAGGCAGGTGCTTCCTCCATTCATCTGTAAATGCATCAGCAGATAAAAACAGGGAGAATACATGAGGTGATCTAAGCACAAGATTAGCAGAGGGCAACAGCTGAAAGCACAGCCTACTCTGAGCAGTGACTAAGGAAAAAATCACTGCTCAACACCTCCCATTCCCTACTTGAACTCAGAGGCAGAACTGCTGCTGGTCCTGACCATGCTGCCCTCCTCCAGCTCCAGGGAAGCAATCCTGCTAGCAGCAAAGGAGTTAAAAATCCTCTTATCTTTTTGTGTGTTGTCAGCAGACTTGGTCACAAAGTTCAGGCAGAGTTTGGTGATGAACGAGAGCTAGAAGGGATCCCAGAGGACAGAGGGCATAGCTTGGACAACAGTTGAAGGTCTTCATTACTGATGATACTAGAAAAAAATCCCTAAGATGTTTGGAAAATCTGAAAGTGCTCTTATGTGCTCCTGGATTACAGGGAGATCTTGATTTTACAACAGAGCTTTGTGAAGCTTCATGTTCCAACATATTTTAACTGGCTGCAGGGCTTTGGAAGGACAAGTAGATTCCAGATTCCCATTCTGATAGGGCTGATAATTATTTTACTGTTACAGAAATGTTGTTATTTTTATATAAGCTGATATTATTTCATAATTCCAACTCAAAGCGAAAATGTTTTGGCGAATTAGAATACAACCAACTCCTCAGTGCATCACATATTTTCTGTGGTGCTTTTGCTGTATTTCCAGGAAAAAACTATGTTTTGTCACATGAATATTGTCTAAAAATCAGTGCTGACTCTCTGGATATCTGAAACAAGATTGCTTTTGCTATTACTTGGTCATTAGTGGTGTTGTAACAGAACTTAAGAATCCAAGAAAACGACTTGAATGTCCTCTGTGGTAAAAACCCAGCACAAACAGATGGTTGATGTCTCAGAAAACTCACCCTTGGAATAGGTACAACATATTAAGCCAGGCCCTGTGGGCTTGTTTGGACTCCAGTACTGTATGGAAACATTTCCCATTGATCAGGCCAAACCAGGTCTCTGGTTTCACTGGCTCTGGAATGAATTCCCCTAGTTGTCAGTAACTTGCCAGTTGCCCTGTGTATGTTGTTTAAGGGCCAACTCCTGTTTGCTTCTGTGCAAGGATTATTCTGGTCAGGTCAGACATCCTGGTTGCTGTCCCTGTTCTTTGTGAGTAGAGAATGTTCACATGGACCTGGCTTGCAAAATCTGTCAGGGCTTGGTAAAGATAAAGATGGACCATATGTTTTCATCTCAAAGCCAAAGCTGAATGTTTTAAACTACAAGGAAAATATGCTGAGCTATAGATCCTATGCAGAAAATTCTGCAGAGAGGAAGTGTTGGTATCATTCATATCTTCAGCTTTATATTCACTGCAGGCAGTAAGTCTTTGGCTGGGATTAGTGCACCTTAAGCTAAGGAGTCCTTTGAGTTCAGTCCCTTTCACAGTCTATTTACAATAGGATTAATTGGTTAATGATAATATGTTTGAGCTTCATCCTATAATAATAAATTCCACTGATAATTCTTTGCTTTTCTGAAGCTTTGTCCCGTTAGATTCACACCATGAGTCTCCCCCAGGGAGTCTTTATAGTACAAGCAGATTGCAGTTCTGTAGTCAGAAGCTACACAACTTCATAAAAGATTCAGTAGCATTCAAAAGATTTACATTTTATTCCATTTACAACTCTAATAAAATGTTACAGGCAACACTTATTGTTTGATGACTGTTTTGATTTCATGTGCCAAATATAAGGAAGCTGGAGTCAATATGAGATAAGAGGCAAACTCTTCTGGTTGGAGATGTGACATGGAGATAGAATCATAACTGAACCCTTGTATCCCCATTACATTCATGTTTTTAGAAATCAATTTTTAATTACTGAGCCCAAGCCTGACCAGAATACAGAATACTGTTTTTCCTGATGGCCCCTTTAGTGTTATTGGCATAACAAAGTGCTTGTGACCATCTCAGCCAGCCCCCCAGCCCTGCTTGTTCCTCAGTTCCAGGTTGTCCTTTATCTTTCTTTTCACAGGATGAGGCTGTGGGTAACCTGTCACAAAACCAGAAACTGTTTTCCTTCCTTTCTCCATATATACTTGGCTGCAGTTAAGGTTGTTTAGGCTGACTTAAAGAGGAAAACAGAACCTACCCATCCTTTGGATTTTAGGCAGAGTTCTATCATCTTTTAGTATGAATGGGGGCTCTACAAAATACAGTCTCATGACTGAGTCATATAAGATGCTATATTAAGGAGAAAGTCCCAATAAGTCTCACTTTGCTTATTCTTAACATTTTCATGACATTACTCATTGTAAAAATCCCAAAGCAGTTTGTTTAATTATTATGTTTGGTCATTTTTATGCAGAAACCCTGACCTCCTCAGTTCAATACAGTGGAATCAGGAAACTGGTTTTACTGCTGTGCCTTGTGACATTTGTTTCAAATAAAGAGAAGATGGGGGGGAGACAAAATGACTTGAGGTTAGGTCAGCTTTGAAAGGACATGAGATTATCATCAAAATTTCATCTTCTTAAAGCAGTTACTTGGTCTATTTATTTGTCCTACTGGGTGGGCTCACAGAAACCTAATTTTACTCCTTCCAGTGTTTAATCTGTGCCATAGCTTTCAGTTGTTACCTGAAGATATCAAATAAGATGTTTGAGCTTAACCTTGTGTGTCCTTCCTGAGGCTTCTGCTCCCCCAGGCATCCACTTCAGTAAAGTTCTGACTCTTTGTGCTTTGGATGCCCAGCTGTAGGCTGCTGATGCTCCTCCTCTCTGGAGATTTAAAGCTCTTGGGTACTGATCCGTCTGTCAGTATCTGCACAAGACCCAGTACACAAGAAGGGGGTTGTTCTACTAGGAAATTCTGGGAGAACCTCAAGAAATAATAAGAAAATGAGTTTTGGAGGAAACTGTAATATGTATGAAAAGAGGTGGACTCTGTACCTCTGGACTTGTCCAAGCCAGCAGTACAATAAACCCTTTAAAGCACTATACAGTGCCTTTGATCCAAGCAACCAAAAGCAGTCAGGGTATTAGGGAAGTTTTATTTTGATATATGTAGAGAAAAATGCATGATAAAATCCAAACTCTCTCCAGATCAGAGCAGGGTTTACACAAATGACACTGGAATTTGTTTTCTACACTTGTGTTCACTGCTGAATCTTTCCCTTTTTGAGGCTGGTGGGTGTTGTGCTCATTTTAAGGAATTAATGCTGCTGTGGAGGTGAGCTGCAGTCTGATCAGAGATGGGACTCTCATGCAAACCAGCTGCAAAATGACCATTAACACTCTGCAATTGAGAAAGCCAGTTTCAAAGATCTTGTATGATTTTTCTGGAGTGGATGCTCCTGTCAATATTTTTCCCTGCTTCATCCTTCTGCTCTCCTGTTCCTCGTTTGGTGTAATCTTCCTGATCTCAGGAAGAGATGTTTCTTGCTTATCTCTTCTTAAAGTTGGGCTGGGTCATTTGACCCCCCTCCTCTTTCAGAGGGGGAAAGTTTGGCTCCTAAAATGACCCCATCCAGAGATGTACCCACCAGAAACTAAGTCTGAATGTTTCCAAAGTGTTTGGAAACACCTGGCTTGGCCCAGCTGTGGGTGGGTCCCTTCTCTGCTGAG
Source organism: Florisuga fusca (assembly GCA_038090715.1). Lineage (NCBI taxonomy): Eukaryota > Metazoa > Chordata > Aves > Apodiformes > Trochilidae > Florisuga > Florisuga fusca. The sequence goes on from JAAWXA010000018.1 coordinate 16,252,579, forward strand.
AGTGAGACTTTATCTCTCTGGCAAACAGCAAGGAGAGAGAAGGCCAGAAATTTGGGCTCACCTCAAACACCTGCTAAAACGTCTCCTTCTGTGAATTTGTCATTTTTGTTTGGACTCAGTAGAGCTGCATGACAGAGGAATAGTTTTATTTCATTGGCAAGTCTTGGTTTTGCTCAGTTTTTGGAACTGTTCTCCTCTGACATTTAAGGAAGGAAAATAGCTCTCTTCTCAAAGGCTGTTTATCCTCCTTTTAATATATGGTCCTGCTGCTGTCAAATATCTTATTAATGGCTTAGTCAAACAACAGTGGCTTGATTAAAGTCTTCTCTTGAGTCATGAGCAGCAAGAGCTCATCATTAAAACTAGTGACTCAGTCATGGAAAGAATCATTCCAGGAGAGGAGGTTTAGAAGTCTGTCATCAAAGAGCCCATCTCTTCTGTGGTATTGTGTTTGTTTTGAAATCACCCTGTTTGGTGTTGTTTGCTGAGCAGATGATCTGACTCCTCTGCCTTGCCCTTGCATCCCTCCTGCCTGCCTTTGTGTGCCCCCTGACAAAGCTGAAACCTGAGGCTGGGGCTTCCTTCAGACCCTCTCAGGGCAACAGCATCTCCAGGTGTCAGATCACAGCCCCCTGCTTTGCTGGGCTCTGCTAGCAGTCACAAAATAGAGCCGAGGAAATCATCTAAAGAATCATTTTGTTGGGCATGAAAATATTTTTTTCCTGCCTTGGCAAGGATCAGATATTTACTGAGAGGAATGTAACAAATATGCATATTGATATCATCCCCAAAGAATTTCATTTTGGTGCAGTGTATACACAGAAAGTGATGTATAAGAACATTTCCTCAGATCATTTTTCCTTTGCTTCACTTTCATGCATGTTTTATAGGAATTGTTGTTTGCCTCCACTGTGTAACACTGCTTCACTTTATTTTCTTAATATTTATCACTTACGTTGAATTTATTTGTATGTGTGTATTCATACCCCCTGTAGGACAGAGACACATCACTAATGATGAATGCAATGCCATTCCCAACTTTGAGAAATGCAGGAGGCAAAATCACTGCTCTGTCACCTTTTAGAAATCTTTGGGGTCTCCCTGAACAGGAATGGGAAGCTTTCTCTTTCTAACATTTCTGCAGGATTGCTTCACAAAACACAGGAATAATTTTCTTCACAACGTTTCACTGCTATATTTCTTTGTGAAAAAAATTGAGCGTCCTTCACAATATTTTCTATTTTATTTCACTACAGTTACTTTGAGAGAGCTAAGGCTCTTTTATTAGCTAGAGAAATTGAGGTGAAGTTTATTTTAATGGCCAGTGGTTTGATCACGGGTTTGTCTGGTGTTAGCAATCAAAAAGGTGGTATTGACTCTACAATACACAGCTCCCAAGCTCAAGGTTTCAGGCTCAGGCCAATTTTTGTCCTTTCAGCTTCCACCTTCAATGACTAGTTCAAAGTTCCTTGCAAAATTCTGTCTAACCTTGAGTAGTTTAGAGGTGTTAGCAAAACAGCAACTAGTGCAGTAGCTGAGGCTGTGGCTTATGGCTAATGTTAATCTCTCAGCCAGTAATTATCTTATGAAACAGGCAGATTAAGCAATCATATGGCCACACAGATGCAGAGCACTGCTATGTGGGTGTCCCTGGCAGATGATGCTCATATTAAGAGTTTTGTCTAAGGAAAGGTGAGGAGAGTTGTGTAACGTGGCTCCTCACCAGTTCTGCTTTCCTGGGTGAAGCCTCTCTGGGGCAGAATGTGGAAAGGTTTTTGAAAACTGTATAGAAAGTCCTGGGGAGCCAACTGATGCTGCAAAAGCTAAAGCTTGTCTTGAAGAAAAGGAAGTAAAGAGAGATTGCTGTCTAGGAAAGACATTGCAAGCTGCTTTAATGCAAGTACTTTTGCAATCTCAGGGGGGAATAAGGAACTCTCATCCAAATTTCTTCCTCCAGAGGTGAAGAGGTTACACTTTGCCTCTGGAGTGACCTGTGGTGCACTCCAGGATCTTTGTCCCCTCGTTGCCCAGACCACAAACCCTGTGTAGAACACACTGGTACCTCCTGCACACACAGGTTTCCTGCCTTGGGACCCATGGTGTGAGGAGGAGTCTCCCACATGTCCAGACCTTGCTGCAGTGGAGCCACAGGGAATCCCCAAGTCAAAGAACGTGGATGTGCTGCTGCAGCCTCTTGACTCTTGATTAATTCTTCTCTATAAGCTCTCAATTCCTGTTGCTGATCACAGCATAATGGGTAAATACTATAGATTTTTTGGTATTGCAATAAAGTGACTTGATGAGGGGGTTGCAGCTGTAGCAAGGTGAATAAAACCTTGAAGATCTAGAGGACTTAAGATACTTCATATGCCTCAGGACTGTAGAAATTAAAATGGGAGAATGAAATAAGGAACAAAAAATTGTAATCGAAGGCCTAATGTTGGAGGAAAGCCTTTCAGACACAACCTAGATATTAATTCAGCATCACTCATGGGGCTGGAAATGAAAGAAATGCTCCATTGATTTGGAATGTTTTGGGTTTGCATTTGAAAGTCAAACTGCCAAGGTCTTTGTTTTCAGAGTTGGATAGACTTTATGCCTTTAGTTTTAATAACATATCTGGAAGATGTTTGCTCGTGTGTTTTCTACAATCAGCATAGAGACAGAACCATTTTTTCCATGGATTTTTGGATAATCCTGTCTCGTTTCTGGGGAAAAAAAAAAAAAAAGGCTGACCACGTGTGAGAGGGGATCTGGATCTGTCAATAAATAAGTATTTAAAGAGAAGAGATGATTTGGGGAGTCAGCCTAATGGTTCTTAAATCATATTTCATAAAGCAAATGTTCCCTGCCTTGGAACTTCCCATCTAGGAGGGTTCTGTATCTGAGTTCTCCAGTAGTATTTGGTTTAATGCATCTCTCTCTCCACTTCCTATGAATAAAATGTTAAAAAAAAAAAAAAAAAAGGGGGAAGCCATCTCACCTGAAGATCTGCAGCTTTCTATTTTCCATAGATCTGCCTTTTAGCCACCCCCCAATGTGATTGTCCCATTGCCTATTCCTGAGTGTAATTAATGTCTTCCACCCCCTCATTTGGTTATGAAAGAAAAGCATGTGCTGTTAATAAAATACAGCAGGCCTCTGGCATATGACTGTGTGACCCCAAAGTTGGAAGAGCTCTAGAACCAAATCTGGGTCTGAATTTTAAATCTAACCCTTGAGGTCTGTAAAAGGAGGTGACTCTGACCCTTAGTTCACTGTGTGCCACTGGATGGTGGGAAAGGTAATTTTTTATTGACATTCCTTTGTAATATATTGGTGTTTATTACCCAGGGAATGCTTTATCACCATTTGAATTGAGCTGTTATCTCCCAATTATCACCTCTCTTTGCTGAATGCACAATTTTTTTTTCTCTTTAGCTTTTTAACATATGCTTCTTGCACAGAAACCTTTGTATAGAACCCTCTATTTTTCTCTTTTTTCTTTTTTCTGTTGGATATCGAAGCATCCAGGCAAGCAGGGTGAAAGAATTAAAATATTCAGTATCATGAATATTTTAATATCTTCAGGATTATATTTGAGTTTGCAAAGAATGAAAAGGAACATGTACTTCTACCCATCTCTCTACAGATTGGTTTAGCAGAACAATCACAACATTTTAGAGATTATACTGTTAGGTGATGATGTTTCTTTACCTGTAAGAAGTTTTAGTGATACAAACCAAAGTGTTTAAGGTTATGTGACAACGTGTAGGTCACAAATGTGAATGTGATATGTATAGGTGTGTATTTTTAAAAGGGGTAAGCTGGTGGAAAACTTTTATTGACTTCAGCATCACTGAGAAACTGGAGGTGACTTTGTCATGCTTCTTGGATAGGATTTCTTGACCAGGGCATGGTCTCACTTCCTACTTGTATTCCTCCCATTTCTCACCCTGTGCCCAAAATCTGCAGAAGAAAATACTTCACCTTCCAGATCTCCCTCCCACCACAGTTAGCAATACCCTAGGGCTTTGCTAGGTTGAAGAGACACTTTTGGGTGTGCTCTTCTTGCCCCATCCCTACCAGAGACCTCTGTGGTCACCACAGCTGTGAGCCAGCACCTCCAGAACCCTGTGCTGCACCCACATTGTCCAGCACTGAGCAAGGAAAAAAAAAAAAAAAACCACTTTGAGGAAATTTTAAAACATACCCAGTGCTTTTTATTATGTGGCTTTTGTAGCTGTCTGTCTTTAAGACTCGGGATAAATTGCTCACAGGTTTTTAATCTTTAAATAAATTTATCATCTTCTTTAATTACAAAAAATGTCACCTGGCATGCTATAATTTTGAGAGCTAGGAGCAAGTTCATTTCTCTGTAATCCATTAGAAAATTTGTAATCTCTGCTCATCTGAAGCTGTTGGCTGCCCAAGAAGGACTGCAGTGATGGATTACTCCAGAGACAGGTGGATGTTCCAAGCCTGGATGTTGTTAGCCAAGTTGCCCTCCTCTCTAAGTGGGGTTTTCAAAATGTTCAGAGGAGAAGCAAACTTTACTGGGGCATTTATTATGATTTCCAGTGCTTAGAGATTTCTAGTGATGCCAGCAGTCTTTGCAGCAGCAGAATGGTGAGCAAGAGAGTTAATCAAATTACACTCAGAAGTTCATCAAACTGCTATAAATGTTGTAACTCTCTTGCAGTGACACGATGAAATGCAGTTTCTGGTCTGAATTCAGAATCCTGAGCAGCACTGCAATCCGTTTAAGGGACAGCTTTGATACTCAGCCTTTGCAATCACTTAAAAATAGGTTTTATTTCTTCGTGTTAATTTTTGGGTTAGCTCAGGTTATATTTCTAACCACGATTTTCCACTTAAGCCCTGTAAAAGAAGAGGGGAAAAGAGGTGTGCAAGCAAACTCCAGGTGTGTCAGCAGGGTGCAAGGCAAGCTGTGACCACAGTGCTAAGTACAAAACCTGCTCAGTTCCAGCCTCTCACTCCAGGGCAGGGAGCAGTCCTCAGGTTACCTGCTGCCTTCTGCTGACCCAAATTGTCTGTGGAGCTGATCTCTGGGTTGGTTTTCTGTATACCTGACACTGGCAATGCAGTGCTCACTGGGCAAAAAGAAATTAATCCCTACCTTTCTCTGTGTCTGACAAGTGTTCCTGACAGTTCTCTGCCATAATTAAATTTCACTTGGGGATCAGCACGGGCAGCGCTTAACTGAAGGTTTTGAATGAAGGAGTTTTGTGATAAAGCTCACTTTAAGGTGTATAATTACATCTGATACCTGATTATGCCACTCTTTTGCCTGTCAGCAACTTCATCTCCACTACATGGTGGTCTTGCAGCATACCAGAAGTACTTAAAATCAGAAAGTATGTGACATTCTCCAAGCAGCAGTGTGATTTCAAGCATCCATGCTGCTCTTTCCATAAGTTCTCCATTCTGAAAGAGCAGCTGAGAACCTTCAGCTTGCTCCACTATCAGGACTCTGAAGTGCCTGTCTCTGAACCTCTGTGTGTCCTCTAGTACCAGGGAGTGTTTTATCACCAAAAAAAGCTCCAGCATCTGTGCTCATCTCTCTAACAGCATCAAAACTCTGGTGTCACTGGTGTCACTCCCATGAGCTTGTGGCCACCCAAAGCATTCACTGCTCTCCCTGTGAGTTTGCTCAGTGTTGTAAATCTCCCATGGGCTTTTCTGTGTGTCTGCTGCATTATATAGAAACTAAATGAAGGGATTGTGAAGCAGAGCAAAAGAAGCAAGTAGATCAAGTAGTGGTTCTCTGCTCCAGTGATATCCTCCAAATACAAATAATAATTGTTTCTGTTTTATCCCCTCCTTTGGGTGACTTTCTAAAATAAGTGACATGATGGAGCAAAACAGAACACCTAGGTTATCAGGTCAGCCTAACTTGAATACCTCAGAGGGACAGAACAAGGGGGATGTGATAAATTTGGAAAGGCCAGCACTCTGGCAAGGACCCAGATCATTCCAGATGCACCCAGATCAGAAGCTTTACACCGTGGAAAAAAATAGACATGCTTGAGGAAAATAAGGTAGTTGTTCTCATTAGGATGGAGAACAGAGTGTGGAGGTTTATAAACATCAAGTGGGACTGAAAATTATTTGTGGATTGGAGTAAGTAGGAGATGAGTCTCATTGTAAAGCATTTTTATTTTAGGCTGTCCCACAGTCCCACTCTGCCTAACGTTTTGGTTTTACCACGACCATTTTTGTTAAGAAACTGAGGGAGGAGGTACTTCATGCTGAACTTCACATGAATATCTTCCTTGAGGAACAGAGGAATAATTAACACGAGTCATATATCCCCTGTTGCAGGCTGAGGCTCTCCTTGGGAGAAAAACTGTTGCCTTTGAGTTGTCTTTGCCTAGAGGGACTGCAGAAATTTCCCAGCTCTACTTAATGCAGAGTAATAAAAAATAGGGAAGGAAATAATGAACAAATGCCAGATAATCCTGATCCCAAAGCATCCTTAAACTACTTCTAGCCTGTTTCTAACAGATACTTGCCTAATTTGATCCTCTTGGTGGCCATTCCCCCTCCTTTGCTATAATGGTAAATTGAGAATTCCCTGTGCTGAAAGATTCTGTGCTGGGATTTTTCTAGTTTACAAGCTCTCTTCTGCAGTTCAAACCCTTTTTTTGTTTTTGGTTTTCGCCCATCGTTGGCTCAGGTGGAGAACTGCAAAGAGAGGAGCAGGGCAGTCAGCAAAATCACCTTGTTTATTTTAAGGTGTTAAAACTTTTTTAGCACCTGGTCTGAGCATTCCCAGCTCCACTCCTTACTTGTAAGTGTTGTTTTCCAGCTCTCCCATCAGCTTTATTGCTCTCCTCTTATTTTGAGAGTTACTCTATAATATTCTTGGCACCCCTGGGCTACAAGGTGGTTTTTTTGTTTTTTTTTTTTCCAGGAGATACCAAAATAGTTCCCATTGTGCAGATGGGAGCTTGTGCTGTTGGGCAGCACCTTGCATAGCAGAGCTTCATCCTGCACTTCTGGAAAGAATGGAAATTTTGGTACCACCTTAGGAAAGGATCAAACTCTTGAGGATGTTTGCAAAGCTCTTGCAACAGTTCAGGCCAACCCTGTAACAGGCTGAGCCTGCAAAGCAGAGCCTGGCTTCTATAATGTATTTCTGTGGTTAGGAATAGATGCAATAATTTTTGAACACAGAATAGCTGGCAGGAAAAGGCCTGGATTGTAAATGATCTTCAGAAAATTATCTGACCCTGGTCCAGGGGGGAATGTATGTTGCAACTGTGTCTGGAAGCACTCCCAGGGGGCTGAGAGTGCTTCCAGCCCCAAAGACATGAACCTGCATGTTGTTGCCAAGTTTTTCTGTATGGAAGACAACATAAAGCATCATTGATTCCTTTCATATGTCAACACAACTTTAATGTGAGCACTGGAGCAAGATTTAGAGTCAGCCTTCCTGGAAATATAGCAGAGAAAGTTAACTTCTAAAGCTTCTCATTTAAAGTGTACCAAAAAAGGCTCCTGTAAACATTGCAGAGGTTTCAGCAGTAGCTGGCATGACCAGTTCATGTGTAGAACATGCCCTGGTTTCCCAGAGACAACCAGGGTGAGGTGAAAGGCAGCAGCAAACACAGCCCTGCTTGGCAGAGCTCAACGGTCTGTGCAGCATCTTTGCAAAGATCCCAGCTATCAAGATCATGTCAGCAACTTCTTATCTGATTCTTGTAAAGCTGAGGCTATGGAAATTATCCAAATGTGTACACTTCCAGTAATACCCCAGAGAATAGGTTATTCTTGTAGTATAACTATATTAGAAATAGAAACATTTTTACTTAATGAACCAGTGCAGTCCCAATGTTAGGTTTTCTTTCTGCAGAGGTGCTGAAAGGTTGAGTGAAACACACCAGTTAACTGATCAGAGCTGCTCAATCACAACACTAGAGAAGGGCTATATTTATTTTTTTGTAATTTTTATTTCAAGGGTAGAAAAATTAGGAAAAAACTTGTCTCTAGGCTTGTATTTAATGAGGTACCAAGGCACTAAAATCTTTTTATTTATAAGATATTATAGATATTATATATATTATAGATATTCTAGATATACATATATATTTATAGATATTATAATATATTTATTTTTAAGATATTATTTCTTTTTATGTATACCTATCTACAGCTTTTCACCTAGACATTTAGATACAAGAAGCCTGCAGCATCTCTTTTTAGTTGCTTACTATAATTCCTTGTCCTCACTTTAACACATCATTGTTTAATGATTCTTGTATAGACCCAACTGGTCCTTTTTTTCCATGGAGTAGAATATGTCCACTAGTCCCCAATGCTGATAGAAATGTTCTTCAATATTGAAATGAAAATACATGATTCTGTGATGATCTATCTAGACCAGTGACCTCCATCCTTCTGTTGTCTGCTGCATCATGACAGTCTTCACATCTTTCCACAATTTCATCTCCATTTTAGGTAGGAGCAGGAGCACACATGGCAACCAGAAATAGCCTGACTGTCTTCCAGCAAAATCTCAGTCACCTGATAAACTATTAAAAACCCCAATAACTCACTTTTCCTTTGCTGTGGTTTTCATCTCACACATCAGGAAAATGTACTTCCAAGGCTGTAGGACTGGCCATCTGTTCTGCTTGCACAGTACTAATACTTGGGAGTTGGGAACTGCTCAGATGCTCTCATTTTTATAGACATCTGGAACTTATGGCCACCTATTAAAAAAAAAAAATAATTGCAGACGCATAGAAAGAAAAAATTAAATCATTCTGGTTGCCCTCCCAGTCGTCCTTGTGAAGTTGCAGGGCCAGCATTTCTTGGTGTCACCTCTGCCTGCAACAATACAAGAAAGATGCAGCATTGTAACTGATATTTTTTAATAACAAAGAAAAGGTTTCTCCCATAATCTGCCTTAGGACACCTTCTCAATGCTTCGAAGAAGTTAAACATCATATTTATTTCTAGAGAAGTTAAACCTCAAGCAGGAGGGGATGACATCCAAGTCAGTAGGTTTTACTAGTTTGTTCTCTTAATGACACCATAAAGCAAACGAAGTAGCAGAAAACAATCAAGAGGCTGATGAGTGCAGAAAGCCAATAAAATCCAACTAAGTTAGATAAAGTTGGGTCAGACCAACTTTAAAGACCTAAGTTAGATAAATATGGGTCAGCTGTCCAAGCCCACAGCTCTGCTTTAGGTACACACTTGTTCACAAAACTTAACTTAATGAACCAAATGAGCTGGAGCAGGTGCTTAACAATAGTCTTGTCAACACTTGCCATTAACTCACAAATTCTGCTTCCTAAATTGTTACTGTTTTATTAAAAAAAATGAAGATATACTCTTACCTACATCACCTGTTTGGTTCTGAAAGGTCTATTTAGGATATATTTTTAATCCTTCCATTGCAATTGTGAAGCCTTAGTGTTGAATTTCTTTTTTTATTATTCCTTTTTTACTTAATATCAACTAAAACCCTCGGAACCACCACTTACTGGACAAGAAACTTTAAAGAAAGAGGGGAAGGCACCCAAGAGTGGAAAATAGGATTTAAATAACTGGCTACATGGCTTAATCTTATGTCACTGCTGAGAAACTTTAAAGCATAGATTTGGTACAATGAGGAGAGTTTACACCTCTGGAGCTGGCAATTTCTGCCTTTTCCCTTTATCCAGCAAGAGCTTTGGTTGAAACATTAACACACAAAGCTGCCTCCTGTGGAAAGAACCCAAACACCTACCTAGTGACCTGTGAGACCCCAGGGAGAGGAATTTTATGTTTCAGAAACACCTGACATTCCTCAACTCCATTGCTGTGCACAGCGGATGTTTATACAGGAACTTGTGACCCTCAGAAACATGAAATCACTCTTGATGCCAAACATTGTGGGGTCTGCTCAAAGAATCACGTTAGAAACTCATGTCCAATCTTTTCTATTTGGTTCAGGTTTAAATACTAACTGGTAAAGTAATAGAGGCTGTCCCTGTCTACTGCAGGATATTATTGCTCTTAGTGCAAGAGACTCATCACTGACTTTACTTAAGGAGGTGCTTCTTAACAGATATATTAAATGTTCATATTTAGACTAATTTGTGTTGAATTTTCTGGCTTTACTGTAGCAAATTACTTAAGTACAGGCTTACTGTTCATTCTGGGAGCTGAGTCCTGGGCTTCACTGCTGCTACACATGGTTGTAAGTAACCACTCACCCACAAGCTTTGGCTCCAGGCTAAGGCACTCAGTGCCTTTGAAGCCTGAACCCTCAGTGAGCAAGCCACAGATGGCCATTTGTGCCACAGTGCAGGGGTTTGTTATTTAATCTCTCAGATGGCTATTTAATTTGTTACCACTTTTGGCTGGAGAACTAGCTGTTAATGTAATCAAACGCCTGCTTTCTGTCAGGCCCAAGGCATTTATTTTCATTATTGTGATTGCCTCAAACAAACCAGAGGATGGGTGTTGGAATTAATGTCTTTGGAGGATCTGCATGTCCATCTGGTGTGTCAGTTTGGAATAAATCATTTCTTCACTGTGGAAACAGGGCCTGATCTTTCAGGAGGGGTGCAAGGGGGATACTTTATCATAGTCAGTGGGAAGGTTGCCTCTTGAAGACCCCAAGATCTGACTCAATTTCAAAGGATCTTAAGGGAACAAAGAGTCCCCGACATGAAAAGGAAGTTTTCACCCTCAGCCCTCTCTCTGGTTATCATTTTGAGGTACGTTTTCAAATTACATTCACAGTATGTTCATTTCTCAAGGCTTTTGTCCCTCAAAGCCCTTGGTCAGCTTGCCAGCCCCTGGCCTCCTGGCTTCCCTTTTTCTTCCCAGCACACGACTGCAGGACTTCCATCCCTCCTGCTTTTTTCCTGGCTGCAGCTGCAGGGATTTGAAAAACAAAAACAGCTGGAAAGGATGGGGATATTGCAGGGCACCTGCAGCTCAAGACCAAGGAGAAAGATAAATGAAACAGAAAATCAATGGAAACAGAGTAAAATGAGAAGAAAAAGGGAAAAAACATTGTATGTGGTAGAGAAAAATGAAGGGGAAGTAACACTGAAAGTGTCTGAAGGAGGCAGAAGCCTTTCTGCAACATCTTTTCTGTAAGGTGCTGCTGGTCAGGGAATGAAAAACAAGACAAGGGAATGAAAACAGGCTCAGATATTTGTTATTTCTTACCTGAACATGTAATTCTATGATATTATTCTAAATAACCCAATTTAAAAATTTTTAAAAAATATTTTAGAAACAATGTTTGCCTAAGGCTGCAGAAACCTACAGCCATCCAAGTTCAACAAGGCAACAAAAAAAAAAAAAAAAAAAAGCATTTTAAATTGGTTTGCTTGAGGAGCAATGGCTGTCAGGTGCCTGGGCCTGGAAATCACTGAACTGGGATGAGATTCAGTTTAATTAAGCTCTTGAGAACTCTGTTATTTATTATTTATTAGTTATTTATTGTTTGTTATTTGTTGTTTGGTTGGTTTTTTTGTGTTTGTTTATTTATTATTGAGAACTCTCTATTTCAGCAGTCAAGGCTTCAGAGCCTTGGGCCAAAATGCTCCTCATGGATGGGTCTGCTCAGGTCACCTTCAATTCCCTTCTTGTCCCCACAGCCAGGAGTTGAGGCAGCTTCCCTGGGGGTGGCCTCTGACTTCTGGGGGGGGAGGAGGTTGAATTCCACAACGTTTTCATTGCTATATTTAAGCATCCACACGAGACAGACGTCTTCCAGAGGGTTTGAGGAGCTTCTGCTAACTGACAGAGGAAGGATTTCTGTAAGGTGACATTTGAAACATATGAAACATTATGGTCTGGGTTTCACTGTGATTAAGAGAAAATATAGGAGCAGAGCCCCTTATCTTTGACTTCCTCAATGGGAAAGGAGACTGAGTTTGGTAGCAAGATGCTGCAGCAGCTTTTCCCACCACGGAGCCTCTGGCCTTGCCTGTGCTAGGGATGTGCTGGCTTGGATGCCCCAGGTCAGAGAGCTGTAACATATGTAAACAAACTTTATTTTGAAAAGAATCAGCCTCTGAAAAACTAGAAGGAAAAAGGTCCTCCTTCCACAGCTGGTCCCACTTAACTACCAAAAAAATATGAGATAAGAGTTAAAAGACATCTCTGTCACCCCCAAAATCTTTCTGCAAGACTTTTGCCATCTCTGCATTTCCTTTTTCTCTCTCCAGAATGATGAAAGAAGATTAGGCCTGAGCTGGACAAGCCAGCCACCATGTTAGAACAGGGATCATGCCATTCTGTGCCAGAGGTCACTACATTATTTGTATTTGTTGACTTGTCCTGTATCATTTAAAAAACAGACTGGTTTCTCTGGCAGTAAAGTCATATCGGTGTCTGGGATTTTCTGTCCTGTACTTGATTATTTCTTCTGTCAGCCCTGTAAGAGTCCAATCTGTCCCTGGATTATATAAATTTACTTAGCAAAGAGATTTTAAAACAGAAATAACTGTGTGACAATGTTCTGCTGAAATCCTAAGGCCCTGAAGTCCAGGAAAGTGAAATGAATAACACATCCTGCCCAATGCAACCAACACACAAGAAGCCAAGGAGCAAAGGCAAGGGACTGGTTCTTTTCTCTCTTTTTCTGTCAGGGAAGTCAATCAGCTTCCTCCAAATGTGCCCCATACCACCACGATTCTTTGGAGGAGGAAGTGTAGCAAAAAGCACAGATGTTTGTGGGATGACTCCACAGCCAGAGCTTCTCCAAGTACACTCATGTCTTTGTGTGGGAGTCTGTGGGTGGCTCTGAGTGACTGCAGGGATGTTTTGACCTACCATGCAATATGACATCTTCCACTGAGTCTACCTCCAAGTCATTCCATGAATTTTCTTGTTCTTGGAGATTGTTTGTTAGAGGCACAGAAGATGGAAAGGAAAAGACCTCAGCAACAGGTGGTGGCTTCTTCATTCCAATACATTCCAAACTGGACAGTGATGCAGCTGATGCTTAGGGCTGTTTCTTATTTGAAATCAGATTATATGATGGAACAATTCGGTCCATTAGGGATTGTCCTAAGGAAACAAAGGATATTATGTGAGATAGCTCATTCAGGCAGCACCATAACAAGAGTTCCAACATCTGCTTCCAGTCTCTTCCCACTCCAGGCTTGCCAAGTGGGCACTGGTTGCACACCCAGAATCTCTTGTCACATCTCATAATTGTTCCAGTCTTTGTTCAAGTGACATTAAATACAAATCATGGGAAAACCCTCTAGTTTCAAAATTAATTGATTTTTTTCTTTTAAATATATGAGTTGAACTCTCCAACTCTGCAGTGTGGAGGTAATGGAGGACAAAGCACACAGAGCAAGCTCATTGCCTTTAGCTGGGTTATGCCAGGAGTTTGAAGTCCCTTGCAGGCAGTGAAGCATGATAATGACAAAGCCTGAACTTTCAACCAGAATCACAGGATTCTTGGAAAAAAAAAAAATCTCAAATTCATCACCTATAGAAAGGTTGAAGGTCTAGAAGGTCAAGAAATCAGTGGTCAGTCTCCAGCCCTGCCAGCAACCTTTGCTGGGTGTCTTTGCCCAAGTCCCCTGGACTGTCTGTGATGTAGTTTTAAAAATGTGGATAAAAGTAAAAAAGACATAGAATATGTGTAGTCAAGAAATCACAGAAATGCTTTCTGGTTTCAGTTATAAAATTCAAACCCAGGCACATACATTTCATTAATGCTTTTTTTTTTTTTTTCCCTGTAAAATCCCTTACTTCTTACACTTCTGATTCTCTATTGAGTGGGTGTCTTAAAGCAATGCTTTACTTTAGAGAAGTTGTAAATAAAAGATCCCACCTTTTTTTTTTTTAGGTTGAGATTTTAGAGAGTAACAGGAAAAGCCAAAAGTGTTTCAGTCAACATGGGGACAGCTTTTTTTGTTTGTTTGTTTCCAATCAGAAAACTGATAATTTTCTCTGTGGTGCTAATTTTTAATTTCAGTGTTTTAGAGAGTATCTCCAGCTTCATAAATTTAAGTGCTTCAAATACATACAGAATGTTTTCAAATTATAGGAATGACAGAACTAATGGTGAAAAAAGTTGAAATCTTTGAAGATTTTCAGAGTGTTGATAGATTGTCCTGCTGCACAACACGAAAAGTTTCCAAAATCTTTCGGTGCCTCAAGGAACAGGAAAAATCTTCCCACTCAGTTCTTGTCACAACGGAGATATTTCATATTGAACTTTAAAAACATTGACAGATTTCTTCCTTCAGTCCAAGGAAGGCAGAGAGGGTTTATGTGTTTCAAAGGAGATCAATATTCTGGCAGGCAACATTAATGTCTGTGTGTGTATCTTTTAGAATTCAGTTGTCAGTCTGTGCAATTGAACTATGAACCATATCCTGAAGAGTTATAGGTTTGAAATTTTATTGAAATTTGGCTTTTTTTCCAAGGAAAATTCGAACCTAGTGAAATAGGTTCCAGTTTCAGATTTAATTGTAACAGCCACCCAAAAGATGAAAGCCCTAAAATTAGAAGCCTGGTTATGTGAGCTCAGTATATTGTATTTATAAAGGGGTAAATATCAGTGTTCAGTGGGGGAGTTCAGAGCCTGAATTCAGAGGACACTTGAGTCTGATAAGTGAGAAAGGTCCCCTTGGTTATATAAGAAAAGGGAAGCATCTCACTGAATAATCCCAGTGGATTATGCAGTCCCAGTGAAAGTCCAGTATTAGCCACCAGCCTATAGCTTCACATCTGGAACTGGGAGCTGAAAGTCAGATCGTGGGTGGCACTCATTAAAAATAGATCTGCTGACCAGTTAAGATGATTATTGGTCCTGATTTGCAGGCTTAGACACAGGGAGCAGTCTGGCAGGATGTTTCATCGTTTGGCTACACAAAAAGCTTCTCCAGACCTTGGAGAAAAATTGAAATGATGAGGAGAGGGAGGAGAGAGGGCAGTGTTTAGGAGGAGGCAAGGAAAGACACCTTCCCTCTCCTTGTCTGACTGCCCTCCCTTGCAGAGCAATGCCTGAAGCCTGAGCTAAGCACATAATCAGTTCTGCAGAGCTTTAGATGGCTTAAACACTGTAGATGTAAATTATTAACATGATCTCCCTGCCTGATCCTGTGAAATCTTTTCAGCTGGGTTTATATGGAGTTGATTGAAATTGCAGGGCTGACAGGAAATGTGCAGGTGCCTTTCTTGGCCAGTGAGGATGGCTGAGGGGAAGGATGGTGTTGGGTCCATGGGATGGACTGAGTAGAGGCTGCAATTCATGGCTTGAAATGAGAAAGTGTCAGTGGGACCTCCTAGTGCTGTGGGAAGCTGAACAGAACTGCAAATCTGCAGCAATCCAACTGGGAAAGCCTTGGTTTGCTTGTCTCTGTTCCTTCTTGTTTGCAAAAGTTCTGTTTTGCAAGGATGCACTCAGCAAATAGTGCAGGGGAAGAACAGGATTCTATTCAGGAACAGAAAATTATCCTTTTTTTTTTTTTTTTTGTGGCTAAGCATACAGATTGAATAACCACAGGTGTTTATTTCTGAGCAATCCATTCCTCTTCGTTTGCTGAGGCAATGATAGAACAAACAATTTAAAATAATAAGCACATCCAGAAAAATTACAACGTGTGTGCTCTCTGCCAAGGAGGAAAAGTTTCATTCATCAAAGAAATTACTGTGGGTAGTTTGCCCAGACCTTGCTTATTTCAGTAGGAACAAGGAATTTCTCATCTACCTCATCATATGTGTTAACTGATGGCAAATGAATCCTCTGTTGGACTGTTTGAGTTTTCCACTGGCCTTTAGTTTAACTAAACCTGACCTGTACCTCAGAAATACAGATTGATGCAGTTTATTTGGTAGTTGGTTCCTCTGCAGTTCCTGCTGAATTGCTCCTTGGCTTTTGTTTTACCTGGGGTTTTGCCATCCATATTTACAGTCCAAAGTGTCCCTTTCAGCTCAAGTGGGCATAAAAAAAAAAAAAAATAAAAAAATGTACTTTTCTAACTGGGATTTTAATGCTACCATCTGTGGCTTGGAGAAAATGACTTAAGAACTTTTCATTTATTTTCAGATACTGGTTAAAAAACCCCAACCATCAGCAATGGTTGCTGCAGAAGGTGGGTGCAAAGGGGATCCCCATCTCAGCAGAACGGACAAGAACCCTTCCTGAGCCCACTGGCTGCACACAGTGTGGGATGTGAACACAATTTTCCTCAGTGCTTTCCCTGTAAATAATAATAAGATACAATGGATCTGTGGGAATTAAGTTCTTAGGAGGCAGTGATGTCATCTCTGCAGATTCAGGGCACTATTCACTTGCTTTGGGAAACATTTTGTAGTTATATAATATTCCTCAATCCACGTTCTGGCTCAGCTTTGTTCCATCAGGCTTTTCCCATTACTCTAATAACTTCTGTCCTCAGCTTCACAAGTTTATTTGAAATATGCAAATGGATTTCAGGAGAAAAACAATAAATCCAGGGGAGCCATCATCTTCCAAACCATGCTTGTTGCTCACATGGATGTAAATCATAGGGGGTGTTTAACTGAGGGCAGTTAATTCTTATCTGCAGAAATATTAATGCCCTCCCTGCTATCTAATTCAGGATAATGTAAAGGGATTTAGATGAGATTAAGAGACAAAGTGAGAGAATTTATATTCTCTTGGCCACGCTTGTGCTCCCAGGAGTTTTGGCATCACTTCCATTAGAAGAGGTGATTGTCCTCAGAGGAGTCAGAAAGAACTGGGAAGAGAGGCGTGCCCTTACACTGGAAAAAAAGAAGCAATTGTTCAAGTTTCAGACTCCTTTCCCTGTTGCTGGAGGGAAATGTCTTTGTTCTCAGACCTGGATCCTGAGAAGAGGCCAGTGCACTGGCAGCACTGAATTTTTAACATCTCTGTTCCTCTGCCTGGAACAGAAATAGGCTCTGCAGAGATTCACTCCATCTGAATCATGCAGCCTGGCCAGACAGTGACAGAGGATAATTCTGTATTATCACATTATTGAATCAGTAAAATTATATATACATTTCCTTGGGGTGCTCCAGAGTCTGGGTAGGAGAAAAGCTGTAATATAGACAGACTATATATTCAACATTCCCAGAGTGAATGGATTAAGGTTTATGGAGGAAACTTTCTATGTAGCTCTGGGGTACCTTTCTCAGAAGTACATTTCTTTTTGTCCTGAACAGTTGGATGTGATTTGTGGTTTATCTCAGGGTCAAGTCCCCAAATTTGCCATTGCAGTCCAGAATTCCAGGAAGACTGCCTAACAGAGCACCTCTTTCTAGAGCATGAAATATTAGAATAACATGTGCTTGGCTGCTCCTCAGCCTCCATGCATAGAGAATCACCTGGTTTTCTGAAGGCTGCATTTTCCCTGAAGCACTTTGGAGGACTCAGCTGAGTCTTTCCATTGTGAACTTGCTCTTGCTAAGTGCTTCTTAAGCAGAAAAGGCTTATGCAAGGTCAAGCAGTGTTCTGGGGTTTTAGTGAGATTGCACCTGATGCTGCCCAGTTTTCTTTACCATCACTGACAGCATCTCAGATTGTGTGTAAAATGTTAAGTTGCCTTTTTTTCCCCTCTGGAAATGGGACTGGATGTGACATTGGTAGATCTGTGCAATTATACCTTGATGGGGAATGAAAATATGATGGCTTCAGGGCAGAATTAAGGCACCAGGCTATTTATGAACCTGATCTCATGGTTATGCTCAATGTCATTGCTCATTCTGGTTTTAGCTGAGCAAAAGCATGTTAGAAACTAAATACTTCTTGTTCTAGGCTGTGTAGTGAAACAAACACCACATTTTCACACACATCCAGACGTAGACAAGGGTGTTTGAAAGGCAGCAACGTTCTTAAAATGGGAATTTTCTCTTAGGAAGTCAACCCACAGAGTCATCCTGCATCCTGTGAGTGTCTGTTCTCCCCAGGACTGCAGCAGATTTCTGGCCATGGTCTGTTATCCCTGGCATTCACAACCAGAGATCATGAACATTAGCTGTTTTGGAGCAGGTTGGGGCTAAATCCATCCTGGATTTTACAGCCTGCTTATTTTTATTACTTATTATTCTAAGCAAAAATAGTAATCCTCTGGGAAGTGAAAGAAAAAATAGCCCTGGTTGAAATAATATAGTTTTAACTATGCTGGTCACTTGTTTGCATTCAGAAATAGAAACTGGTGTGTTTTGTAGAAGCAAAGGCTGTAGCCATTCTCTCATCAGCTTAATCCAGACAGTGATCCCCTAATCCATGTTACATTTACTGTCTTCCCCTTCTAATCGGTTTGGAGTCAACATGATTTCTTCCAAATGTTAATGAAAACCAGAGAGCACTTACTCAGGAAAGCCAATGGAAATAAAGTTCACATTTCCAGCTATTACTAGAGCCAGTGTCTGACTTTGGGTTTATGCCACAGCTTCCAGTCTTTGTTCTTTTCTGACCTGGAATATTAGAGGAGTTTGACCTGACCAAGAAAATCCTTGCTTAGAAAATCAAAGAAACAGCTTCCTATCCTCAGGTATAACCAAACTTGGTTTGTTTGCATTTTCTTTCCAAGAAACTCAAAATCAGATGCCAGATTCCTGAACTTCCTCTGTTTAACACCACCTTTTCCCTCTTCTTCCAAGGTGGGCAACCTTCTTGTTGTGCTTCTCCCACCAGCACCCTTTGTACCAGCCATGCCAGGACACTCTGCTGTCATTTATTCCTTCTCCAGTCCATGGTCATCCCATCAACCTGCAGAGCCACTGGATAGATTCTTCCCAGAATCCCTTTTCTGGAACAAGTCCTGCTGTAACTCCAATGCAACACCTGCTTCTGGATGTGCATCCATACATTTTCACTGCAGCTCAGTGTCAAAAAAATAAGTGAGATGCTGTCTTCTATTCAGTTTCTAGCACCTGGAGGTCCTCAGAAGACAGGTCTGGCAGGCTCAGTAAATCAAGTGGGAATTCAGTGCTGTGATAAATGAGTTTCAGTCTCAGCCTTGCTATGAGAGCCAAACCAGTCCAGGTGTTAGACAGAGCAAGCAGTGGGGTGGAGCTCCAGAGTCTCTCTCACCACTTTGGCTCCTCTGGGTCCTCTCTTAAGACCAGAGACACCTTTCTAGTGTACTCACAGCTGAGATTTTCTGAGGGCTGTTCATTTCCCAGGAGCACAACCCCTTTGGATTCAGCTGAGGCCACTGTTGGCAAGGGACATGGTCTGTGTTCATTAACTTGATAGCAGAAAAGAGGTGTTTACTTTGTCACTAACTTCCTCTTGATATATTTTCCATCTGAAGGTATGTTTGTGGATGCCTTGTGGTTAATTTGTAAGCTTCTGTAAAATACCATATGTGAAGTAATTTGATTTTCATCCCATCTGAAATGAGAACCCTAAATCAGGCCTCCATTTCAGTAGCCTGCAGCAGGTTTCTCCACCACCACCCTACTCTGATCATTCCTGATGGAATTATGTGAGGAGACGCTGAGTTTAATTGTGTTATTCCTGGCAAAGGAGGAGGAAAAAAGCAGAGGAAAACTAGTTCTAACAATCCAATTTGTGAATTATAACTGTACACTCTAATCTAATCATGTTTCTCTTTCCCCAGATGTGGGGAATTTTAAGAGTCCCTCATTAACAACCACTAATTAAATCTTATGTGAAAGAAATGTTAGAGGAAATCTTTCCAGCATTGAAGTTTCTGGCAAAGCTTCTGTTGATTTCAGTGGAACTCAGAGTTTGCTTTTTGGGTGATGGCTTCTTCTGCAGATCATTATAAATTATTATCTGAAAGCATCTGTGATGCCCAGTTAGAGCTCAGCCCATGTGGCACTGGGCAAGAAGAAGAAGCTGTTGAATGCAACAGTCAGGCAGGGTGGAAAGAGGTTTGGAGAGGGAGCTGACCTGGGGTTTAAAAGGTTGAAAAGGTTTCTCACAACAGTGAATAGTTTATCAGAACACAGAACATGATGCTCTCCTTTCACCAGGGGTGAAATGGTCAGCAGCTCCTGCCTCTAACCAAATAGCTAACTCCTGGGGCCAGCCAGCCCTCTGAAGATGGAGTCTTTTAAAACTGTGTCTTTGTGGCCAATGAGATGAATTATCAGTCCCAAAAGTGAAGGGCTCCATGGGTGCTCTAAAAGCCAAAGCCCTGGGTAGAGGCAACGAGGTGAACACACTCAGGTGTTGGCAGTCAGGAGGAGGAAGGCAGGAGCTCCTGTTCAGCCCACTTGTGCCCAATTAGGGCTGGTCCCAACTGGGCATGAGCAGAACTGGGGGACAAATAAAAGGTGGGATTCCAGAGGGGAGCTGGGTTCACTCCTGAGCAGCCTGAGGAGAAGGCTAGTTGAGTCTGGAGCATTAGCACCCAGCCAGGCTAACTGAATCTAAAAGCAACTGTTGGAGTGCTGTTCTTACACCTTGGCAAGAACACCTACTGGACCTCAAAACACTGTGGCCCAGGAAAGGATTGTCTGCAACACCCTGGGCAATCCTGGCAGGAGCACTTGGGTAGGTGTCATCCACACCCCCGGGTGCTGTGACAGGACTGGGGACTCAGGCAGGAGGGATCTGCAATAACATCCATTATACATACAAAAAAAGGAATAAAGAGTGTGGGGTCTGGCTTGAGGGGGATGATCTGCCCAGCTCTCTGTAAGAGCTGCTGCAATATGTGTGAAAATCCATTAATTTGTACTCAGATCTGTGATACTTTTTCCTGGCTTGATTGCAACTTTCCTAATTCCTTCCTAAAATTCATCTAAATTCCTCCCTGGTTTGTTTTTCTCTTCCCTGTACCACTCCTTGACCTGTGTAGTTCAATTAAGAGGCAGCATGAGGGCAGTATCTACAAGAAATGTATCTACAAGAAATTATTTTTGCCCTTAGTAGCAAACAGACATTCTCTAAAGGGATGAAGATATTTTCTAGCTGTGTTTTACCTTTCACTTTCTTCAGCACTTTTGGACCAGATGGCTTCTGGTTCCACCTCTAAGGTTAATTGCAGATGAAAAAGGACACAATTCAGTCTTTCTGAGGGCACCACAATGTGTTTGCTGCCTTTGTTGTTGGGTTTTTTTGTCTGCAGATTTCATCATGTCACAATCAGCTTGTCCCCATGTTGATGAAGAGATGAAGGTCACAGGGACAGTCCTCATGCTGGCTGGGGAGGGTGATGAGGGTCCCTGGGAAGAGCAGATATGTTCAGCTAGGACTAACTTTAAGACTATATTCTTTGAAGGCCTCTACCAGCTCCAAGGAGCTCCTAAGAGGAGTTTCCCTCAGTGAAGCTGGAAGTCAGACATCTCCTACCAGTGGGTTTCTCAGAGACTTAGCAAATATTTTGTTTTTTCCAAGGTCTTTCTGAAGGGCTTTTCCTGTATTTTGCATACATTGTGATTTTTTTTCCAGTTATGTTTTACGTGTAATCGAGTGTTTATTTGCATCACCAGCTGAAGAGCTGTGTGTAACAGTTTAGTTTGGCTACTGACAAACCTGCTCAGCAATCCCCTTTCATTTTTGCCACTGTTTCTACCTCTGGAGGCAGATCACTTCCCACGAGGGTGGCTGCAGCACTCAGCTGTGGAACATCCCTGTGGGATCAGCTAAAGAAAAGTCCTTCCATTTCCACTCCAGTCTGAGTGCTTCCTGAGGAAGGGCAATGGCTGGTCTAGATTTTTATCCTAAGGAATTTTTTTTAGGATACTGTGTTTATGCAGCAGCTGGAGCTGCTCTAGCTCTACCTGCTTCTGTCTCTGAAATGGGGATGGATTTTTCTTTCACTGGCTGTGGGAGTTTCTGTGAGAAATCCTTTGTCTTAAGCAGCTCGTATATCCAGCTGTTAACATCTGTGTAGTGTCTTCTATCTCAGATGGATAATCAGGGTTAAAAATGGCAGTGCCTCCAGATCAGGTTAGACATTTAGAAGAACCAGTCTGCAGCAAAAATAAAAAAATCCCATTGCCTTTCATCTGTCCTATTTCTCTCTCTAGAACACGTGGCTGATGTCTGTGGAGACAAATCAGAACCCCAGGTTGTTGATGGGATGTCAAATTCAGGGGAAAGCTTTTAGCTGACATGGATCAATGCTGTGAAAGGCAGGAAAATAGCTGGTGCCCCAGGTATCTCATGGTGTCTACATTAGGAAGCAGTGCAGCAACCCAGGAACCAATCTGTAGGGCTGAGCTGTGGCAAAGGACCCAATCTCCACACCATGGGGCTTTCTGTATCACTTGTTCTTTGCCAGCAGAGCTTCTCAGATAGCTCCTTCATCTCAGCTTCATATCTAGATATTTCCACAAGTCTTTACGTGTGCAATTCAAGCAGCAAAGGCTGCACATCTTCCTCCTGCTAAGAAAGCATCATCCCCGTGATCATTGCAATACCTTCATTTAAAAAAAAAAAATTACCTTGACTTGGGACAGTTGCATCCTTAAAAAAATTACTAAGATGCTCTGAAACGTCTTGGAAAAAGACATCTCCCCATCTAATTTCAAAGTGTATGTGAGTCCTCAGGCCAGTCCCAGTTGGAAGTGCTGTGCCATGTTTTCAGAAGATCCTTCCACTCTGGGGCATGGCTGTTTCTAGTGTGACATTTTGTGGATGATAAAAAACACTGATCCTGACAACTTAAATCAGCAGTTGTAGCAAAATGGGTAACAGAATTGCAGTCAGATTCTCAGTTGCCTCCAAAAGAAGACAAAATGCTATGACGTGTGAGGATGACACTAACAGCACCACTAAAATAATGTTATTGATCTTTCTGAGTGGCTGTTAGAGTCTTTAGAATGCTTTTTGGATTTTTATTGCTGCGTAGTTGTAATAAACTACCAAACATCTATTTCCCCATAATTCATCTTCTGAAATATCTGATAGTCCTGAAGTAATGGAAGAGGCACTAATAAGTGGAAATGGAAGAACTGAAGCATCAGAAATGAGAGGATGCTGTCAAATAAAAAGGTAAAAAAGTTTCTGAAATGAGAAAATGTGATTTTGCACCTTCCTGTACCTTACTCACACAGGTGTGATCTTGCTGGTGGGGTTACAAGAGGTTTGATCATAGCTGCTAAGCTGCAACAAGCCAGTGTAAATCGATTTAATTTCCAAGCAAAATCAGACCTCACTCAAAGTGAACACTTCCCTCTGTGTTCATCCTTAAATGGCAAATTTCCCAACAAAATCTGAGCCCTGACTTCTATTCCATCCCCCCTCCCACCTCTGCAGAAGCTTCCATTTACATTTGCAGAGAGCAAGCCTGGTTTTGAGTTTAAAACCAGAATTTCAGAGGAGGTGGATTTCAGGGAATTTAAGGATTTATTCTGAACTTCGTCTAACAATCTCTAGGGTACTCTGAAAAAAAAAAAAAAAAACAAATTATGTGTTTTGACTTCCAAAAAGGATTAAAAGCTTGAGATGACATAAATCATGGGTGGCTGATTTGAGGAAGGCTTCAGTTCTCCAGATGTGCTGCTGCAGAGGCAGTGGTCATTTCAGTGGTCACCTTTGATGAAAAGGGGATACACCAGCCCTTCCCTTCTCCAGTTGTCAGATCATGGTACTGCAGCATCCAGCATCCCTGGGAGGGTGCAGACTCCATTTATGTCTGTCTGGATGTGCCTTTCATGTGCTCAGGAGCTCAAGCAAACAGAGTCCAGTGGTTAGACCCTGTCTTGGCTCACTAACCCAAACTGCAGTGACTGCTCTTGCCTCATTTTATACTTGATAGTCTAATATGACACTTTTCAGGTTTTGATGAGGTCTCAGAGGTCCCTGAATAAAGTGCAAGTGGAGGACCAGTTCCAGCATTTGTGATAAGGCACACGAGTCCCTCAGAAGAGCCTGTTTGTGGATTTGCTGCACTACAATTAGCTCAGCACAATCCTTCTGTGGGGAATTACAGGACCCTATTTGCAGCATCTGTTGAAATAATTCCACCTCTCAGTGATTTTTATCCCTCTACTCCTTGTTTTAAGTATATTCATTAAATTGTTCAGCTTATTCAACATGGCTCATTTTCAGCTGAAATGAGCAGTACGTCTTACTCAGTATTCTCTGAGCATATTGCTTTGAACTCAGGCAAATTAAAAGGCTCTCTGTCTGCTCATCTTCTTTCTTCATGCCTTTTCTATTTTTCAGCTGGCTGTTGTTAATGGAGACAATACCATCAGCTGAAAGGCTGAACATTACCTGTTGAGTTGGAGGGGACAGGACAGCACAGCACCCAAATTACAGGCTATGGGCACACCAGGTGCCAAGAGGTTCAGGGCTCTGGAAATAGGTGAAGTTTTCTTTCTGGAGGCTGAAGAATTGTCCAGACTGGGGGTGAGTTTGGCAGGACCTGCAAATGGCATCTCTCTGGTGCAGAAGTTCACCCTGTGCTGCTCCTCAAACATCTCTGCTGAAGTCCCTTCATGGGAAGGAGCAGATGAACAAGATGGAAATCATCTGCAAAGGAGCAGTAGTTGAGGGATATTTTAGTGCAGAAGCTGTGGTGGCTTCCTATTTCCTGCTGGGGAAATGTGTAAAGTCTCTGCCATTCCTTTAGCTCAGACACTAAAAAGGGCTCCACGTCACCACAGGGATTTACTAAACATACATTTTCCTAACAGGGGAGGGGGACAGTTTGTAAATGAAACATGAAGATATCTGTGTATCTCCTTTCTGGATTCCAGCTAGAGCTGGTGTTGACTTTTAAAGTCATTGGCATTGATTTGGATGAGTCTTCAATAGCAGGACTACTTTGAGACTTTATTTTAAGGTAAGGACTCGTGTTTAAAACTAGTCAAGGGAGTAAGTCTTGTATCTCCACCACCAGATCTTGGATATGTGTGTATTTACTAGCTCTGTTGCTCACAGAGGCCTCAACCTACTGCAGGACTCAGTGGGAGGACAGCTGGGCTTGTCCAGTGGTGTAAGACACATAATCCATCACTAAATCCTACCATCACCTGAGGGCTGACTACAAACTTCAGAGCAAAACCAACCCTGTAGTGTGAAGTCTCGGAAGGCTCAGAATAACCAGTGTCAAGTGGTAATCTGAAAATTAGAGCAGAATCTAGAATGAAGTGAGGATTCTCCCAGTAAAGACACAGAAAAAACAAGGTCCTGCACAGCTCTATAAACCAACCTCACTGCTGGCTTCATCCCTGCACACAGGAAGCATGGCTTTGGGAGCCCTTTGGAGTCAGAATGACTCCCAGTCTCATTTCTCTGCAGAGCTGACTCTCCAATCCTCTTTTGCTTTGAACAAGCAGATGCTTCTGTGCCACTCGTTGCCACCCAGTGCTGCCAATGCCAGAAGCTCACCCGTGCAAGGGAACTGGGACTCTGCAGAAGGAGGCAGCTGTTTTCCATGGAGCCAGTCCCTGCCTTCCCACAAAGCTGAGGAATTTGCTCGGTGTCTCCTCCCATTGCAAGGCAAGTATGCCCAGAATTTGACACCTACCCTTCAGTGCTGGCCCACATCACATACCTCCCAGCAAATCTCATCATGTCTGCTCATGCAGAGTGGCAGGGGGACCCTTGAGTGTCAGTTTTGCTTAGTCTGCCCATTTAGTTTCAATGCTGGGCACTACCTGATTTCTGTCTGCTTTCCCAGCAGAATCTGGGGGTGTCTAATTGGAGATTATTTTCAGTGTCACAACAGCAGCCAAATCTGACAGTTCAGCTGAGCACCAAAGTAATGAGTTAAATAATGCACCTTGGAAAAGTTAATCCTTAAAAATCCGTGCAGACCTATCTGGCTTTCCAGGTCAAAGCAGAACTATGTTTCACATTTTAGAGGAATTTAAGAATTTGGGGACTGGGAGACAAACAGAGGACAGAGCAGTTATTCTGTGGAGCGTGCAATCCCATTTCATGGTGCAAAACAAACTTGCTTCTCCTTTGGAAGATGCCTCAAAAATTGGATTGTGTTTTGCTTCTCCCAGATCTTGTCCCAGCAGATGACAGCCAGACACAGAAATAAAAATATCATGTTGAAAAGATATTAAATCCTGCTGCCAACAATTGGCTTCATTTTTCTAGTTATTGATTGTTTTCAGGGTCTTGTCTGGGGAAAGATACAGGTGTATAAGAGCTCCTGGTGTGTGAGAGCTCAGAGAGAAACCCCAAATCCTCCTATTGCTCCGAGCACATTTCAATCTCATCACTTAAATTCTCCCTCACTGTTCCTTTCACATCAAGTGGTCGAGGGAGGCACAAAGTTCTCCCTTGCCTCCTGTAGGACAAGGCAGGCTGATGGAAACTCTCATGTCCCATGTCTGGGACTCCTTTGTGCAAGGAGCAGTGCAGCATGCCCTGTGCCTGCAGCAGAGCCATTCCAGCCACATCAGAAGCCTCAAAGCCAACTTTTCTCTTTACTCTTCTGTTTCAACAGCAACCTCAGAGAACCACAAAACCCACACAACTTGTCACCTAATTCTTTAAGCCCTTTGGACAGTCCTGTGCCCTATGTACCACCATATGTGAATACAAAACCCCTCCCATCTGGAATCACTTCTGCCTAACCAGTTCCCCCAGGAGACTGAAAGAACTCATTTTTTTCCAAGGAGGTGAAGGAAGTTAATGGCAAACTACTCAGGACAGTAATTGTGGCAGTTTTAGGGGGGTTGTCTGAAGCAGTCACAGAACAGCAACACAATTCCTGCATTCCTCAGTCTTCTCCATTAACCAACAGGCAGAGACTCTACCAGATGTAGAGAATCTTTCATAGATTGAGACCCCATTCATTGTTTTCTTACATTGGTCCCACTGTTCCATTTTTCTCCATCCATTTCACACATGGAGACACAAGCTAGCATAGTGTATAACTCTTTCTTTGATCTGTGCACCAGAAAATCTGTATCAAGTCAGCTGCACATTTCTAAGGAGATTAAATTTGCCCTTGTGGTTCATCTAAAGCCTGGCAAATCTCCTTTGTATGTTTTGTGGTTCAAGATCCCAAACCAGCAAAACCCTGCAGCCCATCTCTAATTTCAAGCATATGAGCCCTCCTTCCATGGGCCTTCCTCACTGAAGGTTAAGCATATGCTTAAAGCCTCCTGCAAACAAATTATTCTGCTTTAAAATGCTTACGAGTGAACTTCACCTGAAACGTTCTGGGCTTGTAATTTGATTTTTGCCTTGGGACTGCTTTAGAAAAGTGAAAAACACCTGCAGTCTTTACACGAGGTGGTGGTGCCCTTTTGGTGCTTACTTGTGATGGAGACTTAAAGACCTCAGGCAGGACAGTAGCTTAAAAGGCAAGACAAGGACACAGCTAAGAGTTTGAGAAAGTCATAAGAAATGCTGTGTGACAGAGTA
Organism: Florisuga fusca; assembly: GCA_038090715.1. Taxonomy (NCBI): domain Eukaryota; kingdom Metazoa; phylum Chordata; class Aves; order Apodiformes; family Trochilidae; genus Florisuga; species Florisuga fusca. The sequence continues at coordinate 16,279,832 of JAAWXA010000018.1, forward strand.
TCTCCTCTTTGGCTCCATGAGGTGACAAATTCATTCTCTCTTTCCATGGCTCAGTGTAAGCTCAAGGGAAGATACGTAGCCAAGGGAGAGGCCTGAGGTGGAGGAAAGTGCAAGGGCTTGAGGGAGGATGTTGCCAGGGCTCAAAGTGACATGGGACTTGTGGCTGCAAGCAGAACAGCCTGCTTTTCCCAACAGGAATTAGGGAAGGTCCATTTTGAAGATCTCAGTCCATCACAAGTCATCCCATGTTCTCTTCTAGATCTGAGCTCCTTGCCTACACAACCAGGAGAACCAGGGCCACCAGGTCACATTGCCATCCAGAAGTCAATATCATAAAAAGGTGTTTGTCAACTAATTTGTCCAAACTGATTCATGACTGCAAACCAAAGCTGGAAGGCTGCCATGCCCAGAGAAATGGATGTCTTGGTACATTTTAATGAAAATGCTTTTTTTTTTCCTTTGGGTTGCTATATTTAGTCAAGCATATCCTGCAAGCTATGTTTGAGTGTCATTCAGCTGAAAATAGTCTTGTGAGGTCACAAGCACAGAAAGGAGCCACCTTCAAAAGTATTCTTCTGGACTGTGCATGTCCTCTCATCGATGGAAATATTCCAATTTTGGGAAAATCATTTCTCTGTTAAATGGCAAACATCAGGGTAAAATATTACAAAAAGGGTGGAAGCAAGAGGAAGCTCTGCCTAGTTTCCTTCTCCTTTTGCACTGTTTTGCAGACTTTTGGAAAGCTGAAAGTTTTTTTCAGAATGTATTTCTTCTGAATAAACTAAATTTTTATTTATGGTTTCTGATGGGAATCTAAGCTAGTGATAGCTTTGATTTGCATATTCATTTGGGTTTTTTAGAAGAAAAATAGAGAGCAGTTACTTGTGTGACTCTGAAAGCTATTACAAGCATCCTGATACTTGACTAGAGGGTGAGTGATGAAATACTTTATCTGAAAAATGAATTGCTCCTTTTAATCTTTTCAGCCTGCCAGGAAGAGGGAAAAAATAAAAATAAAAAAAAGGAAAAAGTGAAATTAAATGAAAAGCAACAAGCCACTTTTGATACAAATGGGACTGAGGAAAATCTAAATTGATGGGGCAAAAATCTTGGCTGGTGTTATTTGTGAGATCTGCAGCCTGGGAAAGCTGAGGGAGATAATCTCAAGGGGACATCTTTGAGGGAGATTGTAGGGCTGAGGGAGATGAAGGGATCTCTCTGCTAGCATAAAGTTAGGAATGAGGGGGGATTTTATATCATTTTTATGATACTGAGAAAACCTTTTTGACTTCTTGTGCCAGTGACTTTAATTGCTGAAGTAAAACAGCCCAGAGGACTGAGCTAACTCAGAGCCTTCGGCATCGATCCAGCCCTGATGCTTCACACCTCAGGTCTCACCTCCCCGTCATCTCCTGTGTCTGCATCTCCATATTTATTTGCTGCACAGAAGCAAATAGCACTGTAGCTCTGAGGAATCAGGAGATTTGTGCCTCCTGCCATCAAGACCACCTTTGGTATTTAATCTTCAGCCCATAAAAGTTGAAACCCATACTTCTGAAATACACACAGAGAAGCTGAACTGATTGAGCCATCTCTGCTGCACAGAGCTGGAAAGGAAGAGAGGCAAGTTGCTATGTTTTTTTCTTCAATCCTTCCTCATAAATAGCCTTGGCTTTGATGTTTCAGATGGCCTTGCCATCAATCAGCAGTCACAGCCCTCAATAGCTTATTCAGTAAACTGATGTTTGTAAATAAAGCTGGGACTTTAATCCACAGTAGCAAAAGGTCAGCATGAAAAGGAGACATGATTTATACATGGACCCCATCTCTGCTCTCACAGTAGAACTGGGCAGCCCCTCAAGCTGTAAAAGTCACTTTTTTTTTTTGCACAAAATCAGAAAAAATTCCCCTTGATTAGACTGTGACAGACTGCTGTGATCTCAAGGAACCATCGGTGGGGAGGAAGTTCTGCCACTTTGAGTTCTCTTTTTAGTGAACCATCTTTTGTAAATCACTCCCATGCTCTTTATTCACAAAGCTTTAAAACTTCATCCCCAAACTTCTCTGCCACAGATCTTGGTGACCTCCATGTGGGAGCAGGCTCAGGTACCAAGATGCTGTTTCCCCTCAATGATTCCCAGCCAGAGGTGGAGATCACAGCAGAGCCTCTGCAGGAAGAGGTGCTCCAGGCAGCTGTCTTTTCTTTCCCTGAGCCACAGGCTCTTTGCTCACATTTTTCTAGCTTTCATGATCTTTGGTATTTGTCACTTTCAGGAAAAAAAAAAACAAAACAACATCTGTGCAGGAAACACGTCCTTGGTAGCTCAGCATCGAAAGGCTGCATACAAATAAAGCATGGATAACCAGAGTAAGCAACCCAGAGCTTTCCTCCAGGCCTAGCCTTGGTGACAGGAAAGGGAAATATCCCATAAATTATAGTTTTGCTTTTAAAAGTTGGTAAGCAAACAGCCATGGACCTCCTTTGCTGTTGAGAAGTGCAGTGTGCTGGGCAGCTGCTGCGTCAGGATGTGGTTGAGGTCTTCCCCAAGTGCCACAGCTGGAGAGCAAACAGCCATCTCCCCAGAACCAAATGTTGTGAGGAAAAGGGAAAGAGCAAGCTTTCTTAAAGCAAGCTTGCAGGCATGCAAGAAGCTCATTTGTGGGGATGAGCAGTGAGCCTGGTGTTTTGCAGGCATGTTCAGGAGGGTCTGCAGTGGGCTCCCTGAATGCAGGTGGCATCTGGCCACATGTTTGGCCTCATTATTAAAATTTTCTGCCTGTTCTATCTCCTCTGGTGCTGGTTGGCTGTAATGTCCATGTGGCTGCTGATGCAGGAGGTACCCAACCCCCTGGTTTCCTGTAGATCTGTCAGACACCATCCCACTGCTGCTCTTGAGTGGCTGGGAGCAGCACGGAGCTGCCTGATGCCCACTGCCAGCTCTGCAGCATCCACCCTGCCTTGATGCACTCTGCAGCATCAAGCTGCCCCTCTGCATGTTGCAACACATCCCTCTAACTCTGTCAAAAGAGGAAACACAGCTCTAGCACTGGCTGCTAAACACATTAAAAAAGAAAAAAAATCATTATTTTAAGCAGTGGTTATTTCATTCAGGGGATAAAAGAGATTGTGGCCATTTAGAGGACCATGAGAGAATCTGTAATATAATTAGATGATCCTGAAAAAGCAATGCTGGAATTCAGTCACTCTCAGCTTCCTGGAGGTAATCAATCCCTGTGTTCAAAGGAAGTCTATTGTTCTTCATCCCCCAGGGTCTCCTTCTACAATGTACAAAGGGCTTTTTTGTCAAGGCCAACAAATCTACTTCCCCTGCTTGGCTAAAGATAAGAAAACAATGCCTGGACTGTCCAAACAATTTGTCTTTAGGCACTTTGCTTTTCTCTTTCTAGGTTTCACCCTTTCCCTGTTTTGGGGATTGCTGATGTACAGCTCATAATTCTTTCCCTGGGGTAAGGCTCAGCTGATCTTTCCACCAGTTTTAAACTGGAAACCAATCAAAATGATTCTGCATTCAGAACAAGGTGCTGAAGGGCAGCATCCACATCCCTGACTCTGTGGCTCATATAGGATTGATAAAAAAATATAAGCCAACATCCAAGCCCCTTCTTTGGTGGTCCTAACATAGAATATTTTTTTTTTGTCCCTTCCCACTTGTGTACTGTGAGATGTGATTTGGAAACAATGGCCCAGGATTCAGCATTCATTAATTCATTAATTCATTAATTCTACCAAGAATGTTCTGTTTTGTAACCAGAAAACTGAATTGCTTCCTCTACTTAATTTTAGAGCTTTCAACCTTTTGGCTAGGAAACTGAAGTATCCAGATTGGTTTTCTTTTCCCACTGTGTGATAACACACAACTCTTCTGTGTTCTTTCCTTCCAACAGGTAATTCTACCTAATTCTCACCTGTCTGAGCTTGTTGAGGTTAGTAGGAGTTACATTAGTGAAACTGAATCCAGGACTGAGTCTCTATCTGTGGAAGGCCTCCAGGGCTCAGACAGCCTGGGACAAGCAAAATGAAGTGTCTGACTCAGTGAAGCTCCCATTAGCTAATGGTCTTGATTGCAATTGATGCAGTTTTTCTAAAAGGAAAACTTTCCTTAAGGATCACATCTCCCCAGCAGCAGGGAGAAGCCCAGTAGGCACCTTCCATAAACATGCAGTGCTGCAGCAGTCAGAAGAGATTAACAGCATTTCCCCAAAGCTTCCCAGTGGAATCAATGCTTGCTAATCTTTAGAAAATTACACTAACAAGCTCCAGGCCTGAACTGCAGGAGTTCCATGCACCAGTCTCTGAAATCACACACAGGCCATTAATGTATCAGGGCTCTAATGAACCAGAAAATCTCTACTAAGCAGAAGCCAGGGGGATTCTTTAAGGTTCCCACCTCTCCTAAGCTGCTTTTATGGCAGACAGTCAACTCTGAAAGCAAAAATGCTGCTTTTGGGACTGGTCCAATCTGGAGAGCAGCCCCAGGTCCTCAGATGTACTTAGGTTTTGAAGTCCATGCAGGTGATGATCAGCAGCTCTTGGGAAATCCTGAGCTCCAAAATTTTCGAGTAGCAAGTTGAGGGAAGATTGTTTGGTTGTTGTGCTATAGATGCTGCATGCAGTTCCAGCAAAAAACCTTTTTCTCCTCTTTCAAACCACCAGGCAGAAGGTGTAGGTGAACCAAATGCACTTTCTAGGGAGGCTGGCAATTTGGGTGAAATCTCACTGTAGCCTTCATTAACAACAACAAAAAGCTTTTTTTCCCCTATCAGTCACAAAATGTACTTATTTCCCGAGCAATGAACTGATTTGCTTGATGTTTATGAGATACATTGCTTGCTTTCTATTCTGTTTCCTATTGAGCACTTTGCAAGGCTGTCTAATCTCTAAAAGAAATAAGCATCTGTTTCCTTCATGGCCTATGTCTGACTGAGGGTGGTTATGTTCCTATTATGCTCTAGCACAACATATTCTAGAGAAAATAGGAACAAGCAATATTCTTTTTTTTTATTAGTTTGTTTTGGCTTGTTCCTTTTGCTCAAAAGATACTTTAACTTGCAACCCAAAAGGAATGTGCATTGGATCATTCTTCAAAAGAAACAGCATGCAAATTTTTGCCCCCAGTCTGAGGAAGAGTTTGGTGAGGCAGCTCCGTGTCATTATCCTGGAACAGATGCTGATGTCTTTGCAGAATTGGCAGCCAAGGGGGTTCTGCCTTTTGAGTTCTCTCCACTGGAACATCCTTCTCTGTCCTGATCCACCAGCAACTCAAGCACCCAGGGGCTGTGAAGGTCAAAATAAGTAAGCTGTTCTTCTCAAGGGAGGAGAGAAAGAGTGACAAAAAAAGCAGAAGGAAAAAGCAAAATGCTGGGGAAAGGAGAGAGTGCAGGAGACAAAGTCCTGGAGCTAATCACATCACTCTCTGGAGGCAGGCAAGGTATTTTTTTTCTCACTCCCCTGTATTTTGAAACACATTGAGTACAGCTTAGTCACTGACAGTTCATGGCATATCACAGGGTTTTGCAGAGCATCAATAGGCAGAGTTCCCTGTGCCTCATCAACCAAGCCCCATGAATCTGCTTCTTTATGTGTGGTCCTTATGTTTGCAGTAATTAAAAAGAAATAACATCTTTCTATTTGTTCTCTGGGGTCAAGTATTTGACTTTTGAATCCCCGAGGGCCAGTTCCTCCAAACCAAAAGGCACTCAGCAGCTCCACGGCCCTGAGGTGGAATCTTAGTTCCATCATTTTTGTTCTCAGCTGTGGGGCTTCTCTTCACCTCTCTCAGCAGCCATTGTTGCCATTCTGCAAACCCTGTCACTTAAAAGCCTGAAACAAAGAAACTTTCCTGTTCAGACAAAAACAAGCAGACGTGCATCTTAAGGACTTCTGTTTTCCAGAGCTCCTTAACCTCTGTGACCTCCCTTCTCAGATTTTAACAAGAAATCTTCTGTCATTTTTGTTTCGTATTGCTGATTCTGACATGGGGAGAAGTCAAGTGTTAACTTGAATTTGTCTCTGAATTAAAAATCTCACAGAACCAGCATTTTTAAAGCAGTCTTTGACGAACTGGAATGTTTCCTTGCATAAAATCCTCAATGAAAACTGCATCTTGAAGCCAATATTTGCCCCCCTGCTGAGTGTGAAACCCACAGATTTCAGCACAGATGCTGCCACCCCTGCAGGATGAGAATCAATAGCAATTTCAGTTACAAAGGGAACAGGGTCTCATCATAAAATACAATGATCCCGGAGTAGTTTATCCCAGCTAAGGATCTGCTTCTAAGTGGGAAAATTAAAGCAAAAGGGACATCACTTGGAAGCTTGCCACTTGAAAAAAAATGAATTAGAAATAATTTCAGGTTCTTCTCTCCCTGTTTTCAGTTTTCTGACTTTCCACTCCCCACATGCTTACTTTATAGGGCTGAGATTTTTCTTTTCTCTGTTGTTTCTCTGCAATATAGACCCAAAGAGCAGGGGCAGTCAGTTATAAATAAGACTCAGTCTCAAAATGATGAGGGAGAGCAAGCACAGGTGGTTGAATGTTGAGCCCTCTGCTGAAGTTGAGTTTCTGTAACCTAGAATTTCACTCATACTCTCCTGTAAACCCTTTCTGCCTCCCCTGGGTGGGATGGGGTGGGATGGGATTGCATTACATTGCAGAGTGCCCTGACTCAGAGAACCCCTGCTCATCCCTGCCTCTTGGAAACACTCATTTGCTGTCAACACTTCTCTGCTAGCAATTCTTCTGGCCTTTCACTCTCCCCTTTCTACCAGTCCATGACCCCCCCCCACGGGTCAAAATTTGCAGACTTGGGAGCGCAGGATAATTTTGATTCCAAATGTTAATTGAGCTTTGGGGTGGGGACCATCACTGTGTCATTCTGTACAATGACAGTAGCTGGAACAACAAAATCTTGCTCTGCAATGAGACCTCCCCAGGGTTACACTCACACTTGCAATGCCAGCAGGTAAAGCAGTCACAGGGACACGTTCTGGGCTGCACCTTGGCAGTGCCATCCCTTAATTCTCAAAGCCCAGGAGGGCTGAAACGTAAAACCCATCTGCTTTGATTTGACTTGTTGACATTAATGCTTTTCCTTACCTCATTCCAGACCTAGTCATAAAACCCTCTCTTAGTTTTCCTTCTTCCCTTAAATAGGCATTTCATTCCCTCTGAGGAAGAGCTGCAGATTCCAGGCTTTGCCCTCCTCTCCCGACCTTCATCTCCCACTGCCTCCTGGCGTGGTGGGTGGGAGGGAGGCAGCATGCACCATACAAGGACAGCCAGCAGCAGCAGTGGGGCTGATCCATCCCCTCTTTGTTGGATGGAAAAGCTCCAGCTGGCTCCAGTGAGAGCTGGATCAGTCCCATCCCGGGAAGGGTAATGATCTCGCCATTTAGCCTGGCATTTGTTAGACCAGAGCAGCAGCAGAAGTGCAGACATTACTCATGTCCCAAGATATGCAGGGCTAAGGCCAAGATTTTTTTGTGGAGCTGCAGCTTTAGTGAGGCTCCTTGGGGCCCTTTCCATGTCTCTGGTTCACCAGTAACCCCTCACCTTCTGGGCAGCGCACTGGGGCACTCATTATCCTCTGATCAGCAAACCCCTCTTTTCATGATAGCTCCAAACTTCTGATCTGGAAGGACCCAGTTTATCAAGCCCTCAATCAGAAATCTGCTGCTCACCTTTCAGAGAAACCAGAAATTATTCTCTATGTCTGTTCTGCTACCGACTGGGGAAATTTAAACCACTTTGAGGTAATATGCAATGAGGAGCAGGTGAAACCAGCTGGGATGTCTCTCAGTGAAAGTGGTGGGCACACTCAAAAACCACCAAAGTTTGTAAAAGCTGTCCATCAGCCCTATGGGCTTTTGGAGGGGGCTCAACCCCAGATGTCTAGGGGCACATGAAGATATCAGCGAGCAGGTTTTGGAACTTTCTTGTGGGAAGTTTTTGTTTTGCAATGCCAGTTTTGCATCTCTTGATTTCTCATTTTGAATTTACAGTTAATTACATTTAATGCCCATGCCAAGAGAGGATTCAAAAGAGAGCCTAGGGAGACTGCAAGGCTAGAAGCTAGAATCTGAGCTCCATCTGGGCACCAGGAGTCAGTGGTGAGATTCAACCCACTTAGCAGAGCTGTTGGACAGGAGAGAGCCTGCATATCCCCTTCAAACCAGGTAGATGATGGAAAAACACGGACTGACTCCCAGACACTCTGCTGAAGGATGTAAAAGGGAAGACTCCAAGATAAGCCCAGTCTGCAACAGCTCAAAATGCTGCTGCCTGTCTTCAACCAGCTTTAGATAAGACCTTTATCAAGAGGTCAAAGGCAAGTGGGATTTTCTGTAGCTTGTTTAACCCTGCTCCTCAGATAAGACAAGACAAGAGGGGCTCTCTGCCTTCTCATAGCAAACTCCTTATGAGCAATGGGATGACACAGCAAATGTGACTTTCAGGCTTCAAAATTCTTGAATCTCTTCTGAGAAATCCTGAAGCAACATACCCAACTGCAAACCTTAATAGGTTTTAATTAGGTCAGAGCTGACCTAGAGAGCCATAGTTTTGTCAGAGTTCTCAAGACATTTGCCTCATGGCTGGCCCTGGGAAATCACTTAGTGCTTTTCCAAAAGTACTCGTTGCCTCAGAGCAGCCACAGCAAAGAGGGAGGGAGCTGCCTTGCAATAGATTGTGGGAAGCAGAGGTTAAAGGTTTTATGCTGATACATATCTGGCCCTTCATCCGCCTTGCTCAGTGCTTGGAGGTGCCACTGAGAGGCATTTCATCTCTTAAGTTGCTATTTCTGGCTGTAGGCAGTCCACTCGTGTGCTGGGAAACCAGCTGTCTCTGGGGCTTTCAGGTTTCCAACACAGAGACATGCAGCCCTACAAACAAACTGCTTGACCCTGGCCAAGTCTTTGGGGACCAAGTGCAGGGAACCAGCCAGCAGGCAAGCCCTGTTTCAAGGTCATCTGTGAAACTGGGAATTTGCTCATGGCACATGTCTCTTGGATGGTTTTCTTAGTGCCCATGCTGGCATGACTGCGTGGTCCCTGGCTCTGATGTGTTTTACCTGGGATCCAAGCATGGTACCATGTGCCCCATGTTTCTGCAGAGCCCCCAGACAGCACAGCTTTGCTTTTGGGGCTCCCTGAGTGCAGGGAATTCAATCTGGCTGCTGAGCAGAGCACAGCAAAGGGCTGCAGATCTGCACTGAAATCCATGGGAATCCACAGAGAGACCAACTCCCTGTGTCTTTCATTTTAGGGTGGATTCCGTCCTTGAGAGAGGTTTCTCTGAGATTTCCAGTCCATGACTTGGCTTCTCTTGGCAGCAGCAGTGGGAGAACCTCATGGTATGTGTCCCCCCATCCCAAACAAGCAGCAATTCCCACTGTCCTGAGAGGGAAAGGATCCATTGCTCCCCCCCAGCCCCAGCCCCTCCAACCTCCTCTCCTTCTTCCCTGTGGGACCCTAACTGCTCACAGAGGCCTCCTTGGAGAAAAAAAATTTGGAAAAACAATGCCCCAGAGGGACTTGGTCCAAGGACCATGTGGGCAAAAACCAGAACTCCAGTGATGCCACCCAGGGGCATCATTTGGGATGGATAATGGTATCCCTGGAGCACACAGCATGGCAGCAGAGCCACAACCAGATGCTGCTCCCCCAGAGTTACCTTTCTGCCTTGTAATTAATACAATGTTTTGATCATATATTTTAAGGCTTCCTGCTAATTTCGTTAGTGGGATGCAGCAGGCATTAGGGACTGCTTCTGCAATAACATTCATCTGCTTAATTTCTATCTCACATGCAATAAAGGCAGTTAAAAGTAGGGATGCTTTATATCCTTCTTTACAGGCCTTTCCAAGTTGTCAGAGGCCACTTAACATTGACCTCTGCCAGGCTTTGGGAGGGCTTGAGGCCAGATGCCTAAAGAGAATCACCTGTCTGTGTTTTGAATTGCTTTTGATCTTTTATTTCATCCTATAAAGTCCCAGGAGAGTTCAGTGGCAGCAAACATCTGGCACAGACACAATATCCAGATTCTGCTGCTCAGAGAAGGAAGGAATCCACACTGAGAACCCAGATTTGGTGTCTTCCTGTAGTGGTGGCTGTGAAATAACCCCCTGGGTGAGGGAGTGTATCATCTGCATTCACTGTCACCCCCTCAAGAGATGCTGTGGTTTGGTTTATTTGTTGATTATCACATTTACCCACTTGATGCTTAGAGGTGAGGGACTCCTTTTCCTGCTAATCTGTGCAGAGAGCAAGCCCAAGCACTGGCCAGGTTCTTAGGCAAGGAAAAAAAAAAATAAAGGAACAATTCTAATATTGCTGCTTTAGGGTATCTTGCAGAAAGCAACGATTGGAGGGGTGACCATGTAGTTAAAGTGATGCCATCTATCATTATGGGGGAGCTCAGCACTTCTGGAGCTTTCCCAGCATCGTGGCAGGTTCAGCTGAGGAAAGCTGAATCAGGGCTATGGTTTTTCTGTGCTCACATTTACAAAAAACAAACCCAAACCACTCTCTATTAACTTGGTTTTGCTGGTTTTACTAAAACTGAGATGAAGTTTGACTGGTCAGCCTTCAGGGCTGAGCCTTCACAAGGCATCTAGGAGTACCAAGAAGGAGTCTTAGCTTGTTTTTTTTAGTCCCTGTGATCAGTGGAGTTCTTCTCTTGATGTATTTGACCCAAAGGAAGCCCTGGAAGGAAACAGCAGGCCTGTAAGCACCACGGAGAAGGAGTTGCAGCAAGCCCTGGCATGATTGTATCAGGCTAAAAATGAGTTACCTCATGCTGCTGGAGTTGTGTGCACTGAGGAAACTCTCTCTTTGACATAATTGTTCCTTAAAAGTCAGATCTTTCCTCTGGGAAAGGGGAAATCTTAGGCTTAGATTGACCTACCTCACTTGTTTTTGGCTGGAGAGGGATATTTTTCCTTGGCTTGCACAAACACCATCTGACTTTCACTCAGAACCTCCCTTAGAACATTTTCAAACCCCATTATTTAATTCATTCTAATCAGGCAGCACTCATCCTGGTTCCAAAAGTGAATTTATCCTCCTAGCCTGATAAAATGTCTGTCCTTTTATTCAGATACATCTTCCTTGCTGTAATAAATGATGCTGAATATCTTGCAGGTTCTGGGGAGATGCTCAAATCTCAGCCACGTTCTTCCGTTGTTGTCTGAGTGCGATTTATGGCACTGCAGAATTTACCTCATTGAAACCATTTGAAGAATGGAAACGTGCACAGATTCATGCACAGAAAATGGCCCTTTGCTCAGTGGTGGTGTATGGATTCATCTCATTTAACATCCTTCAAGGCAGCGGAAATTTTGTGTGAGAAATTCCAGCACAAATCTTGAAGCAAAGAAATCTTGACTTAGTGATGTTTTGTGTATTCCCTGAACAAGCATATAGGGAAAAAAAAAAAACATTTTATTATGAATGACACAACTGAGCACGCTGTAAATTTTCACCAGTAGAAAATGTGCTTACTGCATGGAAGCACATCTGGCCAGATGAGTTTGTCAGGCATGTGGCATTTCCTTTCATGGAAATGGGTGGCATGAAGAATTCCCTGTTGGATGTGAGTAGAGAGCATTGGAGCACAGAGCCCTGACTGAGGCTGGGTTTTTATTACTCAAGCAGTCCAGTCATGCTAAGGGAAGAAGGTCCAGTTTCAGCAAATCACTCAGCCTGTGCCTCAGTTTCCCCAGCTGGTGGTAGAGATAATCCAGTCCAGATGTTGTATGTGGTGCTTTGGGAAGTTAGGGTGAAATGGTGATGTGGAGGGAGCCTGAGTGTCACCACATCAACTTTCATTTTTATGTGAAGACCATGACCAGTGTTGACATTTGGCCCTGCAGCATATTCCTCACCTCTTTTACATAAAACCCACAAACTCTAAAGCACAGACCCTGCTTTCTCCCAGGTAAGTGTCAAAGCTGTATGTCTCCCAAAAGAAAGACCAGTAAATGGTGTCTGAAGTAGCTATTAATCTTTAGAATTAGCTGCTCCAAGTCTAGATTGCAAGTATGTGAAACAAACAACAAGAATAAAATTGAATTAGGGAGATTTATCATGAAGAGTTGTTGTTTCATGCTGGTTTGGGTTTCAGCAAGAGCACAGAAAGTGAGATGTCAGCACAGAGACATAAATTAAGTAGGAATACTCGAAGAAAAATTCTTGTTTATTCTGTGCATCCAGCTGTGTCATCTGTCACCCTACAAACACAGGAGTCAGGACGTGGGAGGGAGCTCTGGGTTGTGCCCAAAAGGTGCTTTATCAAGGTGCAGATATTAATGTAACAGCAAAAAGGGGGAGAGTAGTTTTGAAAGGACTTGAAGGCATCCTGTTCTGTCACACAAAGCTGTCAATAAAACCCAGAAGCACAAGTTGAAGCCTTCCAGTAGTGACGTATTCCTCTCTGGATGTACTGAAGGTGTCTGAATGGGCCTTGCAGTCACTCCAGCACAGCTGCTGATTTCAGGTGACATTTGGGTGGAGGGGACAGGGACCTCTGAGTGCTGAGCTCTGCCTTCATCTGAAGGTAACACTTCAGTCATTAGGGAATCACCTTGCATAGCCATGGACTGAGCTGTGGACAGGAATTGTCCACAGTTGTTCTTAAATGCAGGAGAAGACAGCCTGGAAGTGATCTGTTTAAAGGAAAACTGGGATAAATATTGTTTTAAATGGGTGACTTCAGCTCTGGGAGAGAACAGGCAGGATGGTGCAGGGTGGGTGGAAGGGACCTGGGGTCATGCATTCTGCTGAGCTGGTCTTGTCAGCAGCCTGGTGGAAAGGGATGAAGCATCCGTGCCAAGGAAGGCTCTCCAGCCCAAATCCATGCTCCCTGTCCCCATCCATGCCTGAAACAGCAAACCATGGGGTTCCCCCAAACCCTACCAGCACCCCAAAACCTCACTCACACCTTAGGGAGCAATGGACGTGCCATTGTGGATCAGGCAGGGATGAAGATTATAAAAAAACAGATTATACAAGTTTTGCTGTGAAGAGACTTTTCTGCAGCAGCAGAGATACAGCCAGAGCTGTCCCAGAGCACAGCAGCTGCTAGAAACCTCCTAAACTCCTTATCTCTAAATAAATAAATCTCTTCCATTTAAATACAAAACTTTTTAACACCCACACCTTAATTGTTCCTCAGATTCCATTCACCATATTCTGTGAGGCTTTGAGATTACATCCTTGGGCTACCACCTACATGCAGCTGGTGGTACTTAACTGTGGGTCAAAATGACTTGCCACAGCTTTCAGGTGTAAGGAAGCATTGGAAGAGTTTTATTTGTTTGTCCACAGGGTCTAACACTCCTGTGCAGACACATTTTATAGCAGATACAAAATAAAGTCAATGCCTCCAGCAAACCTCCACCCTCCTCTGCCCAGGCTATAGGGTGGGGCTGGACTCAGGATAAACTGAAGGCAAGCAGGGCTTGGTGCTCTTATTTTAACTATGCTTACAGTTCCATTTCTTCCTTCATTCCAGGTGCAGGCTGGAGAAGCTGCTGGAGGAGAAATTCATGGAGGATTATAAAATAAAGACCCCCACACACACATTTGGCTCAGGAATCCCTGAACATTGCTGAAGGCTGTGAAAGGATGTATGTATAGATGCATAGGTACCAGTTGCCCTCTTCTCATACTCTTTGGCACCTGCCTCTGTCCCAGGCAGGATGCTGGGATGATTTCAGCATCCTGCCTGATTTCCTAACTCCATTCTTGTCCCTCAGGCACTTGGGTGCCTGAATGTCCACGTTGGTCTCTAACACCCCCCATCCAGTCTCTCTGTCTCTCGCATTGTCAGGCACAGCCTGACTCACGTCCCCTTCCTTGCTTTCTGTTTGGCCATGTCAGTTCTAAACCACTTTCCTTCCCTATTCCCCACCCATACATATGTATTTATTTTTTCCCCAGTGACCATGTCTTCCCCTTCTGTGAAATCATTTGCAGAAAGCTAACGTCAGCTTGGTTTAATTAAAGCCCCTGCTCGTTTATCATGTCTTTAAATCATTTCCTTCCAGCAATCTTCCCATCAAGTTAGCACTTTGTCAAAACACGATCCAAAATCACAGCTCAGGGCACGGTGGGAAGCACACAAAGGGAGAAGCTGAGTAACTTGCAAAGTTTGGGTGAGCTGCCTGCTAGAAGCTGCCGAGCCCACCCCTCCAAGACCTTTCTTTCCCCCTGCGGCAGCTGTCATCTGATCCCACGCTAAGGCTTTGAATGGGGCTCTCTGAGGATGCCAGATGTTGGGAACAAAGGTCTAAAAATAATCTTCCCAAGTAATCATCCCATCTATCATTCAAGGAGAGCATGCGAGAGCTTTGTGTGAACATGTGAGCTGAGAACCTGGTCTAACTCGGAGGAAAGAAGTTCAACAGCAGTTCCTGGCTTCTGCTTGTGGGCTCTTTTTTTTTTTTCTCTCTCTTTTTTTTTTAGCTCTCACCAACCCTCAGCCTTCTCCTTCCCTCCCTCCTTGCCAAGACTCTGAATCTCCTGGATCCTGGAAGCCGGGCTCCTTATTTCATCTCTCCTTGGGAAAATGGATTCCAGGGGGCTGTCAGAGATGCATTTCTCCAAAAAGATCTTCACCACAGCTTTGTGTGTCTTAGTTTTGCTGCCAGGTCCAGGCTGTGCTAGGAATCTCTGGAAACGTGCTCTGCAGCTGAAAATGACTGAGAAATATGATGTGAGTAAAGTCTGCTGGGGTGATCTGGGGGGAGCTGGGTGTGTTTGACTGTGAAAAGGGAGTTTTCTATCCCTCTGTGTATCATTTTTTTAGAAGAAGAAGTCTTTGAAACCGCAGGCTGTCTCTTTAGAAAAAGGGTTGCATTAAGTTTCCCAGGCTGGAGGAAACTTTTTGCCACCTAGCTGCTGCCAAGGGAAACTTGTAAAGCACTCTCAGAACAGTGTGGGAAGAGCTGGGACAATCCCTGCTTTCCCTAGAAACTTCATGGAAAGCATGAATGGGGAGAAGGGGAATGCAAAGCCTGCATGGCTGGGGAGGGATTTAGTGGCAAGAGTGTAATGTGATTTATTGCTTAGAGCAAGGAGGAGGGTCCCCTGCTCAGTCCCTCTCGTGCCTTTTGGGGTAATTTGGGGTAAATGTCTCCAGCTCTTGGTGGTAATGTGTATCCAAAGGATCACAGAGACCTCCAGATCCAGTGACAGAGTAACATGCCCATCTCACCTTCATGTCCTCAAGCCATCACAAGTAAAAGCCATCACATCTGAGAGCTTGACTTTCAGGACCTGCTGTTTAGAAAGAAAAGTTGTCTTTGAAATTTGAACTAATTCCATTCAAGTCCTCTTGGAAAGCAGTGCTGAGCCAAAGCTTCTGCCCTTTCCATTGCTTAGGTGGAAGCTCCAGCCAGCCTGTTCTCTTGTGTTTGGGTCTGACTGCATGTGCCCAAACACCTCTTTGGTGGCACAGGGGGATCCTTCCACCTGTTTTCTGCAGCCACATATAAAAGCTTTTAAGTCAAAATGGATGGGCTTTTTTTGCCCATGACATCTGGAAGGATACTTGGGGACAGCTAGATTTTGTTTGTGCAATTGCTGGCTACATGCCACACATCTTTTGCCCATACTGAATGAACTAAAAGATGGTGCTCACATCCCTTGAAATATTGCAGGAAACATTGTACCATTATTTGAAGGGCACCCCCAGTATTTACAAGAAATTTCCTTCACTGTAGCCTCCCTTGGGACAGGGTATCATCTGGTTTGCACTTCAGTGGGGAAGTGGTGTCATGAAGAGCTGTGTTTCCTGAGGAATCACTCACTGGAAAGTGTATTTGTTACTATCATCTTCTGTCATGTTTCAATGCAAAGTTCAGATTCAATAGGAACTGTGAAGTAAATGACCCAGAGAGACAGGACAGGAGTGGAACAGGAATTTACATGTTGATCTCTAGATAACCAGAGGTACAGAGCCCACTCCCCTGAGGTTATATCCTCCTCTCTCAATCTGCAGTTCTTCAAAGGACTGTTTTTCCTGGCAAGCATGAATCCAGGTGCTACTGATCTGGCAAGCTGAGCTAGAATTGCTCATATTGACAGCTACTTCTTATCTAGAGAAAACAGAAAATACTTTTTCTCCTTTTCCTCCAAGCCTTGTAAGGAGGAAAGCATCCGCTCTCCATCCTCTTATCCACCAGGAATCTCTTCTGGCAGCTCCTCTTGTGTCTCAGAGAGATGTTTTCTTTTCTACCAAATGCTGTATGTTCCCTACAGTTGGAGGCTGTGGGTGGAACAGCTGATTTGTGAGTCACTTGGATAGATGGGCAACAGATGGAGGTGTTCATGGCAACATGAAGCCATACAGGAAATGGGCCATACACATCCCTGTGGGACCCCCAGAAGGACATGGGCAAGCAGGGAGAGGTGGGGAGGGGCAGGGAGTTGTCTGAGTCCAAAAAATATGAGTCCACAGCAGGAGGAACACATCCTCCAAACTGCTGACTGCAGGTGTTGCTGGCTTGGGGTCTGGTCAGGAGTTTTTCATTAAGGACTCTGAGGAAGAGTGTTGGTTGGCAAGCAGGGGACAGCTGGGAATTAAGAAGGGAAAAAGAGGAGAAAGAGGAATTAAGAAGGGAGAAAGAGGAGAAAGAGGAATTAAGAAGGGAGAAAGAATGCAGCAAGAAAAAAAACTTGGGGGATGCTGGAGCTGGGCTCCAGCTTTTAGCAAACCCAAGTCTTTTACAGCCAGAGGGACACTGCTCCAGTCCAGTGGTTTGCTGCTGGTGTTCTGCAGCCCCTACACCAGCTGTGGGCTGTTCCCAAAGAGCAGAGGGAGGGAAGTACCTGGAGGAGCTCTTCAGTTCATTCTCAAGACACCCACATGTCTATTGGAAAAACCTGGAGCAGTCTTGAATTTATTCCAGTGTTGACTGCAGCAGGCATTTTAGAAAAAAAAAAAATCAGACTTCTTTCAAAGCTTTCTAGGAATGAAGAATTCCTCACAGCTGCTGTAATGTTCTTCCAGTGATTTATTTACCCACCAGCTGCTGACATAAACCAACACTGAGATATCCTCTTCTTCTTCCAGCTGGGGATCCCTCCCATGAGACTTCTGTCCTGCACATACCTCAAAGTAATGTATGAGCTCCCCCTTTGAAACCTACATACACCCAGATAAATCTGTCAGTGTGTTCCCTGCTTTCCAATCACTATCCATGCCTCTTCTTTAATCCCACTTGAATTTTGCCATAATCTTCCAGTACTGCACCACCAGAACCAAATCTACTAGTCCAAAGTAAACAGGAGGCTATTCTTCCTCTTGTGTTGACCTTGTCCTTCAGATAATTCAATCCTACTTCAGTCTTATATTTGAAACTTTGCTCACTGAGGATCTGTATTTTTCCAGGTTTTTGATGGAAGTGCTGGAGAGCCTTAAATTCCTCCTTTTATTTCAGATAAAAGGTGGTTGATGCCCAGAGCCTGGGAATACCTGCCAGGAGCAGAACCAGTGGCCAGAGGCTGGGAATAAACTACATACATGGACACAGGGGGGACCCATAGAAGACAAATTAGCAGAAAATTGTGCTCTCTCACAAGCTCAGGGATCAGTTTCGGGCCCAAATAGAACCAATTTGGGATTGGTTTGGAGGCAGACTGAATCCCACAGTTACTAGTGAAAACAGGGGTTGAGAGTGAGTGATTGCATTCAGGTTTTTCACAGTCATCTTTTCTGAACCTCCAGGGTTCCTCAGCTGAACTCTGAACTTTTCCCCCTTTTTTTTTTTTTTCAGTGTATCTCTAAGGTAGATATTGTCATTAAAATGATTCATTAAGTTTCCATGGGAATGAGCAATTTGCCTCCTACATTGAAAAATTTTCTTAAATGAGGCAAATTTGACCATTGTCACACACATATGTAAAAATAATAAATCCAGAGCTGTTGGATTCTGAACTGAATCCTGAGAGAGCTTTGAAAAAGTCCTCACAACACATACCTGGAGACAGCCTTAACCAGGCTGGTTTGGGAATGAGGGAATCCTTTTTTTCCATGGGGATTTTAACATCCACAAACAAGTGGCAATGGGTTTATTGTCTCAAATTCACAAAAAGATTTTTTTGAGAGTGAGTTCTTGAAAGAAAGGGCTTCAGAGCAATAGGTGAAGAGAGAAAATGGGATGGAGGTCATGAGGTACAAAGTTATTTGGCTTAAAAATGTTCTCTTGTTCCCAAAGGGAAATCTCATTCATTGAGCCAACTGTTCATTGTGATTTTGGCTCCTTGTTCTCTGAATCATCTGTAAAGCAAGTGCAGTAATTGGTGTGGGTTGTTGGGTTTTGTTTATTTGGGGTTTTTTTGTTTGGTTGGGTTTTTTCAGGTATCTGCCCTATGTCAGTATTATTTTGGTCATTACATTTCAGTCCACAGCTGACATTTCAAGTAATAGAACAGTAAACTGTGACTGTGAATGCTCCCTTGAGAAGGAGACCTGTTAAATGTCTGGAACTGCACAGATCTACTATTAAATGCTATTTTATATCCCAAAATTATACTTAGTCCAGACATCATCTCTATGTAAAATCCAACAGCAGCAAAACCAGTTGAATGTTAACTAAATTCAGTTCAAAAGCACATCACTATTTCAAAGGTAGAGTGTTTTCAGCTTTGTTCACACCTTGTTTTACACTTGGAAATGTGGAAAACATCATAAAAAATAAGATTATTTTTTTTTTCCTTCCAAGCCTGTCTTGTGATACAAACATCTCATCAATTCATGGGGGGAAAAAAAACTTCATGGAGATGTTTTTATGTCTTAGAATCATAGAATTGGCTGGGTTGGAAGGGACCAGGTCAAAGCAGAAGAAAATTGTTCCTTGATACTGCAAACAGAGCAGGCAGGTACTGGGAACAAGTCAGGGAGCTGTCACTTGTGGAAAATGTTAGGAATTCTGTCTCTCTCACACAGACACACACTCTTTAACCAGTTATAGATATAACCAGGATATGGATTTTCCTTAATGTGCTCCTAGTACCAGAAATCAAAACTTGCAGTCATCCTGACTTCTCTCTGGACTTCTGCATTGGCTGATGCTCCATCTCTGGGCAACCAGGCAGCAGAGAAACTTCACTGCTCTTTCCTTCCCTCTACCTATGGCCCAAAGAACAGAGATCAGCTTTTGGTTAAAACCACCACTGCCTCACACAATTCTGCACTTGGTATAATTCATGGCAGAATGTGGAAGTAAAATCTCTCACATCAGCAGCACAGACAATGTGCATTATTTCATTTAGTGTCCCACAGGATTCCCTTCATTCTCTCTGTTGCAAATTATCCCATGGGAATGAGGATGACAGTGGTCCATCCTCAGGGCAGAGGACCTCCTGTGGTCTCTGCTGGGACATTTTCTTGGGCAATACATGTGGGGACATCCTGTTTCACAAGGACACACTCTCTCCACAGGTGCCATGAGGAGGTTTACACAACGGGGATGTAGCAGCACTTAGAGAAAGAGGGATATTGGTCTCATCCCAAATTTCTCCATCGCCTGATGGTGCAATTTCCTAGAGACCCCCTCAGGGATTGTTGCACCATGTTGTTTCTTGGAATAACAACCCCTGTTCTTTGTCACTGATTTTGAAACACAGCAAAGATGGGGCCAAGTATACATAGGACCCTTCAGAGCACATTGCTGGGCACGTGGCAGTGCTCCCTTTGTACCTTTGGCTAGGTGCTGATCTCTTCTAAAAGTACAAATCCAGAATCCAGTTTTTTATTTGACTAGAGCTTATTAAAACGTATTAATTAATCTGAGAACTGACTGACCCTTTCTGAGTACATTATGCTGCTCTGGGGAGCAGAGCTCAAGCCAAGAGCTGAATAAAATAGCCAGAGGTGAGAAAGGAGTGGGCCTGGTGATTCACTTCTCTTGGAGGGAAGTTGGCTTCTTGCTAAAATGCTGCCAGTGTGAATAATATCTGAATAGAAACTTTTCTAGTAAAATCCTGTGCCTGTTAATCCACTTTAAATCTCCCTTTTCCTTTTGGTGTGCAAAGAAGGAACAGCTGGGTTCCTTCCTGCTATAGTCAAACACAGCCTCGTTTCCTTTGGGATTAGACTGACATCACCCCCCAGATCTCACCCACATCATCTCCTGGTTTAGAAATAGTCTCTAATTTAATAACCCAGGACTCCACAGTGGATAAGCTTGAAAGATTTTATACCACTTCTCTATAATTTCTGGTCCAGAAGAAGGTGATAAAGGTAGAAGGAGTCTATTGAGGAGACAGGTGCTACCTGGGGCATTATTTCCAGATCCCATTTGGGGACATAGCCTCAAAACATGACAGTGTCATCATTTCAACTGGTTTACTATCAAAGTGTTCTGGCCTGACTATGCCAGGAGTCTTTCCCTCTGTGCACCAAACAAGCATAAAAGACTTCAAAGGCTTTTTGTCTGTTTTTTTTAACCTCCTCATTGTCACTACAATAACCTTAATTATAAAATTAGTTCCACACAATAATTTAGTGGTTTGCCATTTCAAAAGCAGCATGCAAAGGTGATCATAGAGCTCTTATCTTCTGTGTGCTGAAGCCAGGGCTGGAGGAGCTGAGCAGTTGCTTCTCCTCCTTAATGACTCCTAGACAAAAAACCTCTTTGCAAATCCCAATTCGCTTTCCGTCGCTGGCGGGACGTTTGGTGTTCACCTTATGCCAAACCTTTCTTTCCTTTTCTTTTCTTTGCAAGGATTATGAGTACCCTCTTCATTCTCACAGTTCCCACTACCAGAAGAACGACCGCTGCCCACCTCCCCCCCAGACCTTGCCTGACAGAGCCTGCGAGGTCCCCAGCTGCCGCTCCGACTCCGAGTGCCAACGCCACAAGCGCTGCTGCTACAACGGCTGCATCTACGCCTGCCTGGAGTCCGTGCAGCCACCCCCAGGTAGGGTGAACCCCACCATCACACCCCAGGAGAGGGAAGTCTGCAGGAAATCTGGGATTTTGCCACGGTTATGCCACCTTGACTCCGCGGTTTCTTTGTTTCCATCTTTTCCAGTTTTAGATTGGTTGGTTCAGCCCAAGCCGCGCTGGCTGGGAGGAAATGGGTGGCTTTTGGATGGCCCAGAGGAAGTCTTACAAGGTACAGTATGTTTCACTGTCTTCTCTGCAGTTTTGGTAATCATACAAAAGGTAATAAGTAATAGCTTCGTCATCCACAGGGTTTGCCAGGTTGTTGGGATGCTGAGGCTGGGGGTATTTGTCTGGAGTTCCCACAGGAATAATGCTGTGTTGTGTGTTCACTCCAGTGACCTGGATTAGTACCCGTTCTTGAAATCAATAGAAATAAATAATTTTTTAGAAAAAGCCTTTGTCAATAGACATAGATTTTTTTTTGTCAGCTGCCTGATGGACTGGGCAGACTGGGATTAGGGGATCTTTTAATCCAGCCTGGCTTAATTGCACAGGTGCCTTGGGCTGGGGATCTGGCTCCCAGATCCTAAGGTTGCTTTGAATGAGAGGCCTGGCCAACTGCTGCAGAGCTGTGGCAAGATGACTTGGAACTGGGAGCATCTACTCTTGGGGACTGCTAATAAGATTGGTCTTCTTGCATTAATTCCATAGAGAAAGGTCTCTTAATATTTTTTTTTCCAATACCTCAAAGTGAAACAAGGAGGGAGCAGGGAGGTAGGAAGAGAGGTTTTCTTCTATGACCCTTCACAGAGGTTTTCTTCACAGACCCTGCAGAGAAGGCTTTGGGCAGGTGCTCAGGCTGACCTTCCCTCCCCATATCAGGTTAGACACATCAGGTTTTGTGTAAGGATGTGAGTTGGATCAGCTGCTCTGCCAGGCTTCTTTGGATGCCTGGTTCCTTTGGAGGTGTTAGCAGCTCCTTGGTACCTTTGCATGGGAAATAGATCCTGTCTGGGAGGAGATATGGAAGAAAGTGGCCATGTTGCCATGTTTTTGGCTACCTGTGGGTGTTAAAGCTGTGATTTATGACCTGTAGGCTTCTTTTTGCAGCTGAGGCCTGCAGTACCACTGAGGATGGAGATGAGCCTCTTCATTGCCCCACAGGCTATGAGTGCCACATCATCAACCCGGGTAACGTGGCTGAAGGGATCCCTAACAGGGGCCAGTGCATCAAGCTGCGTGGAAATCCAGGTCAGTTACTGCAAATCTCCCTTCCTTTTTCACTCTGTCATGCAGACACCAGTAAGGGATGGGGGGCTCTCACTGGCTTTGAAGATCTGGTGTAACATTTTTCTTTAATACTATCCCTGGAAACGAGCATAATCTATAGCTGTCTGGCTCCAGGGCACTAGGTATTTCTAAGAGCTTAAATAGCAATATAAATGGTAAACAGGAAAACCTAGCTGGAAAGTGAATTATGTAAAATACTAATACGTGGTCCAAAATTCTACCCATTTGAGAAAGGCTGTGATTTTTTGATTTGTAGATACTGAAAAGAACATAACCATAATCACTTTCATAGGAGGTTTATAGCAGCCTATGCTACTTCTGCTACAGAGATCTTCTATTTTCCTCTTTGTGAGGTTACTGCTTCCATTTCTATCATTTATCTGTGCTGTACACAGCAAGCTGGAGTTGCAACCTGAGGCATAAGTATTACAAGGAATATTTTGGTAAGCTGCTGGCATTAAATGTTTATTGTTATTCTTATTACTATTATTACAAGGAATTTGCTGCTTATGAAATGAAGGCTTCTGCACAGCAGAAATATTGTCTTTAGCCTCAACTCTCCATGACTTGCTCAGAATTTTAAGATCTGCAGTGCCCTGGCTGTGGACTCTCCAGCTGTGACACAGCCTTCTGCAAGGGGTCCCTGCCCAATGGATGAGAAACACCCAACCCAAGACACTTGTCATTTTTAAGTATATTTTGGAAGCTTTTTTTCATGGCCCAGGACTCCTTGCAGATGATCACACAGCTCTGCCAAAATCAGAGTCTTTTGCCAACAGCTTGTATGGTGGAATGTGACAAGAGATGAGTGGAGCCCAATGAGTCAGTCCCTTGTCATCTGCAACCACAAGAGGTGTCAGGTGCCTTGTGTAAGTTGTCTCTCAAAGAAAGCAGGAGAATCTTCCAGAAGGTCTCTTTCCACCTGGCTTCAAAGCTCCTGATTTCTGCTGGCTCTTGGATCCAGAGAAGAACAGTCAGATCAGATTGGAAGTGATATTCAGATATAACCAGGCAACATCTTTGATATGAGAAGATTTATGAAGCACCAAATTTGGCCCATTGAGCTAATAAAACTAGCATTTATTTATATATATATTCTTTTATATATATTTATTTATTTATTTATATTAGGACAGGATTTCCTTTCCTCTGTCCAGCAGGCTATTGCAGTTCCCCCAGCGAGCTGCTAAATAATGAGACCAGTAAAACTGCATTTCTTAGAGAGCCTCGAGAAAAAAACGTTGCCACAGACTAACTTAAGATCTAATGTTGCTGCTATTTGTTTTACAGGAAGCAATTCCAACAACGTGGTTGGCTATGTGAAAAACCAGCAGAAGCATTTGGGCTAATCAAAAGCGTGCCTGGGTGAGTGTCCTGGGAAGGGAGGGAAAGCTGGGTGAAAATAATTGGTGCTTAGGAGGCTATCAATTAAATAAATGGTTGTTTGAGGGTGAAATTACCTTGCTCACACCAGCATAAGGACAGCATCTGAAAAGTGTGTACAGGGATACACCTCAGGCTCCAGGAATGGAACTGAAACACTTATGCTGACAAATAGAAAATACTGGAAAAGCATCCCAAGATCCTGTGGCACTGGGGATGGAGCTCTGTGAACTGTCCATGGAGATGTTAATGTTTTCCTCAGCTCTCCACCCCTCCCACTTTTTATTCTAATCTCACAAGATGCACCTGATTTCCTTGAAGAACCTTTGCCTTGTGGAAAAGTTTAGAGGTGTTTAGAGGGTGGAGTGATTTTTCAGGCTTAAAAAAAAAAAAAAAAAGCTGTAAAACTGTGGGAGCTTTGAGACTTTAAACTTTCTGTTCAGGGGCTTCTTCTACTCCAGATACTGAAAAACAAAAAGTTCTTCATTTTGGGCTGATTGTAGTAAGAGTCTAGCAAATACTTGGGCATATAAGTGGTGTTGTGGGGTAACTTTGTCTGTGTGAACAGCTGCTCACTCACATGAGAACATGTTCATGTGCCTGGCCAGGGTGAAGCCAACTGAAATACCTCCAATCATTTTATCAGGCTTTGAATTAGGCAACAATGAAAATACTTATTATACCAAAAGTTCTGTCCCAAGATGGTTTTCTCAACACTTCTAGCTTCACTTTAAAACTAGCTTGAGCTTAACTAGTATTTATGAAAACAAAGCAGTTCAGTGTCTCTTTTATGTACCTACAGGCTGACTGTTAAGATTACACATTACAGAAGAACAAGATCTGTGCAAACAGTCCAGGAAGGATAAATATTTTAATGCCCTTTTTTTTTGTTTGATTTCCACCCAGCTGGACCACTCTGTTAAACAGCTGTCAAGGAATGCTTTCCCCACCAGTTTTCTAGCTTTGGAAACATTCTGCTCCCAGATCTCCACGAGCACATCTCCAGCAGTCCCTGATCCCTGCCCGCCAGTGATAAAAGGACTTCTCTATTCAAGGAACAGGATGAGTCCAGATTTTAAGCCTCTGAGCACAAGGAGAAATATGATCCCCTGAAAGAAACCACACCATTTATCAGCTGCCCTTCTACTGATGAAATGTAAATACCTCTGAGCAGATCCCTGTAAGCCACAGCACCATTATCAGGCTGCTGGAACACAACCTGCCCTTTCTGTGCGTATTATGTGACCGATTCAGATTTCACAGCCGTGAGCAGAACTCAGTATTATGAAAGTGATGTGATGCCAGAATCGTCCCCAAATATCATAGTTCAGCTGCATTAAAATAGGCAAGAATGTAAAACTGAAGGGGCTCTCAAATCTAGTGCCTGCTTCTCTGAAACAACAACTTTCTATGAGCCTTTTCATCAAGTTAAACTTTAAAGAAGCCTGCAGGTTTCTTCTTTTCCTATTCTTACCTAGGGTTCAGCAGGTTTGACATTCAGTCTGCAAGCCTAAACCTGAAATCTTAAGAATTTGAGGAATTCTGAGCTAGGAGCAAAACAGGTTTTGGAAAAATGTTTTTCAAGTTCGTTCCCTTTAGCTTCCCAGTCCGGTGAGTGGCAGATGGAGAAGTAATGATGGAACAGATTTCTTTCTGCAATGTCCAAACAGACACACATCTGCCAGTCTTTTTAAGTTGCTGGTTTCAGCCAGCACAGTTAATAGTCACAAAATGTACATTTTAATCTGCAAAACCTCAGCAAGAGAGCTAAAAGTCTGCATTATTTGCTGTGCATATAAGAAAAGGAAAAGCAGGATAAATTTGTGTGATTTAAAAGGATTGTCTGGCAGGTGGGCAACTGTTCTTTAGAAGTCCTCTGCCTCTTCCATAAACCCTTGAGGTCAATTTATCTGTATTTGGGCCTTACAGCTTCTTTTGGCTCTTTAGCATTATAAAATGGATAACATTTTCTATGAATGTTCTCCTTCTCTGTGGCAGTCCTAAAGGGACAATTGTGTTTCATTTGGACAAATCTCCCAGAATTGCCAAGCAAATGAATGCCATGTTTGTTTAGTACATGTCCTCATCTGCATGCATAAAATTAGCATTTTAATATGCAGAGTAGTAGTGGTGCATATAAATACCCAGTTCACAAATACAAGTGCCTGCTTCCACCCACCAACTAAGGGATTTTTTTCCACTCATCACATGTTTTAAGCCAAAGCTGAAAGGCCTATAAAGCACTTGATGCTTTGCATATGATGTTTGCAGCTGGAGAGATGAAAGATGCCAAACTGCTCCTGTTTCCTATCACAACCAGGCACACTCTGTGATGTGTTACACAGCAAAGGAACAGCTGAAGGGCTCCACTTTTTCCTAAATATCTTCATTTGTTGAACTCCATTTGCTTCTCTCTGCTTTTGTTCCAAGTTCTAGGTATTACAACACCATATTCAGACAGGTTTATTTCTAGAATTTTACCATATAAAACTTCATGCAATGATATCTTTAACATCTACTGAGAGACAGGAATTCATCCATGTTTTATAGCCACAATCTCAGTTTAGGCCAGAGGATTGCTGCTTCACCACTGATACTACTTGACAAAGCAATGCAGCTCATAATGAAAGTCTTAATTGCTCCTCGGTGCTGCTCAGTGGATTGATTTTTTTTTCCAGCATTACTTTTTGCAGAAAAATTCCCTTTAAATGAGCAAAGCCTTTCATTGGTTACTGCTAAGCCCCAAAGAGTAAGTGCTAAATTGTTCTATTTTAAAAGAAAGAAAAAATGATGCCTAAGAACCTGTGAGGATCTAGTTGAAATGTTTGTGTTGAGCATTAGTAAATTTTCAAGATTAAAACTTCATAAAAAAGCATCACAAAATATGCTTAACTTGAGTGGCCATAATCACTTCAGTGACTGCTTTTTTGTAGCACATACTTTTTTTGTGGTCACAAAGCTGACCACCTTGCTGGATGGGATGGTAAAGATATTTTATACTTGCAACAGGAATTTTTACAAAAGACAATTGGTAATTTAATAACTTGTTGATGAATTTCTGTTTACTGGGTGTTACCAAAGACATCACCTTTCCTCGTGGTGCTGTAGTGCATGGGGGTTTTTTTTAAATTAATTCTTTTCAAGTGATTAATTGATGAATTAACTCAGAAATGAAAGGGCCCAGAAGAGACTTGTCTAAAAGCTTTCACCACCACCATCCATCACAACTTCAAAAGAAAGCACAGACCAAGTGAGTCGTCCTCAGCTTCTCTTCTCTCCAAAGACAAATGGCTTGGAAACAGTCTTGTGAAGCACAGCAGCAAATCACTAATGTAGGTTCTTTTTCACTTTGAAGCATGTTTGGTGCTATAATTAACTTTATGTGTCTCACTGTCTGCTAGCAATGCTCATGGCCTTCAGGACCCTGGAGCTCTGCCCTGCAGCAGCCAAGGATTTGTGGCAGCCTCAGGCAGTCCCTTCCTGGTGTGTGCCCCTGGTGCTTACACATGTACAGGTTCTGCCACTTTGGTGCTCAATAAAAAAGTGACCAGTATATTTTTCAGCTCTTGTTAAGTGTCAGTTGTGTGTTCCTGATGTCCACCCAGCTTCAGATTGTGAAATTATGAAAAATTATGAAAAAAAGGACAAATGTTTTAGATTTTTATTGTTGGGAACGCTCAGAAAACATAGGCACAAGGAGATAAAGTAATTTTGTCCACTGGAAGGGGAACAAGAGACCCCCAAAACACAGCAACCTCCCTCCCAGAGGGGCAGCTTTGCAGGTCAGAAGCTCCCTCAGTTCTTGGCACCATCATTTCCATTGCCCAAACAGGAGCTGATGGACAGAGCTGGAAAGAGAACAGTGATGGTGACAGAAGTAGGTGATCCTTTTCTTTGAGCAGGTGTTTCCCATGTGGATTCAGAGCTAATGTTCTCTGCTGGAACTGCCTGCTCAGGTGATTTGCACCACACAAGCAGCTGCTCAGGCAGCTTTGCAAAGAGGCCAAGGGATGGAAAAGCAAACCAAGCCAGAGGCCAGAGCTGGGCTGGTGCCCACTGCAGGATACCAGGTTGAAAGAGGAGCCTGGCACCAAGAGGCAGCTGAGCACTGTGTTTCCAGGGGCAGAAAAGACTTCAGTGTCCCACCAGCTCCACCCACACTGGTTTTGCTCACCTGCCTGGCTGGAGTAGGCAGGAGTCCTTCTGCATTGCTTCCCTGAAGCCATAACAGAGAAGCCACTGAGAAATTGCCTGTAAATTAACCCAGGAGAGGAGAGCATTGGGTTTCTTTGCTTCAGAAAGGTACCATTGAGAAGGTAACAGCTAGCACTAGGTGTCAGGGTAGCTCTTCAGTCTGGTAGTGAAGTTCTTGGGATCTCTAGAGCTTCTCATGGTCTGTTTGGCTGGGGAGAGGACAAGATGTCTGTACCCAACTCCTGCCTCCTGATGTGAAGTGTAAGCTGGACTAAATGCCTTGGCTTTCAAAAGAAGGATCTGTTTGGTGAAGACTGCAAAATTATAGTTTTGATGTCAACTTGTCTCCATGTTAATACAAGCACAGTTTCTGTTGGGGTAGGTGGCTGATGGACTTTGTGAAAAAGAATCATGATGTGATCTACAGCAGTTGACACTGAACTCAGCATTGGAATCAACAGGACAAACATTAGAATAAATCTTCAAGAAGTGAGAGGTCTGCATTAAATTTGCTGCATGCATCTCTAGGTTGGCATTCTGCAGAAGTTCTAAATACAAGAATAAAAAACTCTTAAATTTTTGTAATATCGATATGCCTGATTCAGAGCTCCGTAAAACTTGGTTTTGGTGCAGAAGTGTTTTGGCTCCCTTCAGGAAGCTATTCCATAGTTTCATGAGCAGTGAAGAAGCCCACAGGGTTGAGAAAAATCTGTAGAAGAGCCTTTGGACACTGACAGTTTCACTTTGCTCACTGCCTAGCAGGGATATGTTCATCCAGGAGGCTGTTTTCTGGGAGCTAGATTTTTCTCTGGAGATGTCAGGTGAGCATCAATTGTCTGTCTATGGCAAAAGGATTTACAGCATCGTATCCTGTCCTTCACATGTAAGTTTAAAAGAAATCTTTTGCAGGTGACTTTATACAGGTAAGTCCTCTTTGTTCCTATTGTTTTCTCCTTTTCATGGTCTTTCTGTGTAGATAAAGTAGGAACACCCACGGGAGCAGCTTTGCAAAACAGAAAAGACCCTTTAAGAGTTTCCATGATGGAGATGTGGATGGTGGGGCTCAGCTGCATCACCAGGTGAGTCTCCTGGTCTCAGCAGTGGAGGCTGTGCAAAGAGAAACCCAGAGATTTAATCAAATTCCCCCTTTTCCTAGGGACAGACCTAAGGATTTCACCTCACCTTTAGCAGTAGCATTGAAAGGAACTGTTCCCCAGAACTCTGTTCTTTGTTTTTAAAACCAGGAGCAGAGGATGTTCTGCCCATGAGCCTGGGAAAAACCCGAGCTGAAAGCAAAGTATTTGGATTTGGGGGGTAGGAGCAAACTCAATAAATTCTACCCATGCACCAGAGGGTTTTTCCCTCAAGGTGGCACAAGAGGAACAGAAGTGTGACAAGGTTCAGGGGAGGGAAGCAGGTGAAGGAGCTGTGAGTTTAGAAGTGAAAGCAGCACCCTGCCCTGACAGTGGCACCCTTTGGGTTTCACATCATCTCAGATTACAGCTGCTTTATCTTCCTAGCAGACAGTGTCTGCTTTTAAAAACAAAAGAAAAAAAAAAAAAAAAGGTTTTCCAAATTACCTGCTTAAAATAGAGTCTGAGCTTTATCAACCAATTAAATAGAAAATACTATAAAGGCACTATAATCAGGCTGTATGTTATATTTTTAGAGTGTGAAAATGATGGCTTGTACCAGAATGAAGAAAATCAACTGATACTAGTGTTGCTGCTTTTTACATTCTAGTCTTGATTCAGTTTATTCTCAGCATTTTCTGAGCTGTAAGATAGCAAAACACGTGGATTTTCCATTAGATCTATTAACAGGCAGGAATCAAAGGAGCAAGAAAATGGAACTTCATTTCATTCAGTGCTTCTGCAGAATGCATGGCCAATTGTCAGCAATTACTTTTTCTTTCTTCATTTATTCAGTGTCACTGCTGCTAAAATGTAATTTCCCATTATGGAACTGATTGGACATAAAGATGACAGAGAGGGCTGTGATCCTGAGCCCAGACAATACTATTGCAGGTCTGCTGCAACAAATAATAAACCAAAAAGCACCAATTTTTCTGGTGCATTGTCATGCTCATCAACTCATATTTTCCCCCTTCCCTGTGTCAGTATTTTTGCTGTACCCCTCACTGTAGCATTCCTCCCCCCAAAACCCAAGTCTGGGGGAGGAGGAAGGTGATGGCAATGCTGGAGAACACCAGGTGCCCCCACACCAACCTGAGATGTGGCACTTTGGTCCCTGTCCACACCACAGAGATTCTGGATTTTGTTCTTCTCTGGATTGTGTACTCAGCGCCGAGCGACGTGAGTTTGCACAAGCAGCAGCTTTTTGCCAAGAGGAGGAAATTAAACAAGGAAACAGCCAGGGGCTGTTGCTTAATTACTCATACTGTCCATGGCACTTGGCTAACAAGAACCATGCGTGGGACCACACAGCCCAGGTGGAGCCAGGAGAACCCCAGAAGGTCACCCAGGCTCCTCATGGACACAGCTTGCCAAATGCCAGTTGCATGCATTGATGGTGAGGTTCCAGGATGAGAAAAGCCAGAGTAACTCTCAACAAATATTTTTTTCTACCTGCCCAGAGAGAGGGAAGATGCAGGGAAGATGTTTTTCACTACTTTCCTATCAGAGACGCAGGGGATGACTCAGTGTGATCCCAAGGCTCTGGATACTAGGAATACCAGAGTCTCTGGACATTGAGATGAACAGAAGGATGGGATTCCCTGCCAGGCAGGACCTGCTTTGCCTTACCAGACCCATAGCAGAGCCAGCTGACTGTGTTCCAGGCTCTTACAAAAGCTACAGAAGGAGGGGACCCGTGAGCCTGGGGATGTTTTCCCACCTAATTCCCACACATTTCCATGAATATGTCTACCTCTGGGAATCTGGGCTGCCTTCAAGCCTGGGTCCTGAGACCCTGGGCAGGGCCTGGATGTCAGCTGCTTGAAAAACCAGTGGCCAGCATTATCTCTGGGATATTTTCCCATGGGAAGGAGGGCTGTTGCAGTGATGCTGGAATTTCATCTCCTTGACACATCCAGCTGGGTCATTAAGAAAGGATTTCTCAATCAGGAGCTGAGGGAGTTGGGAAGCCCCAGCGGTGTTTTACAAGAGCCCAACTATTTGCAGGGTGTTTCCCAATCACTTTGTTTGCTCCTCAGTCTGGAAAGAAGCCCTCCAGGAAACTGCACATATACTTTTCTCTGGCTGGGAATGACCTTTATTCCCTCAATGCACTTTTTACAGTCAAAGGAGGATCTTAACCTCATAGTTTACACCTTAGGGATGATTTAAGCCTAAGTGCATCCTGTAGTCATGCTGCCTGGGGGAGGATGTAAGGTGTCCTGGTGCAAACCACAGCACGAGACTCCTTGACAGGAAGCTATAAATCTTCAGACAGCAGATACCTGGTTGAGTTCAGCCATCCACCATGCAATCCCTCCCCTCCAGCAAACAAAAGACTGTTGGGTTTGGGGTTTTTTTTATAAACGAGGATCACAAACTCCCTCATCGCTCGCATTGAATACCCTCTCCTTGATCTCAATACTTACAAATACCTGCAGTTTGCTGACTGGAACGTTTTTTCAAGGAGGATTTCCCCAGCCTAGAAGTTTAGAAACAGTCTCAGCAGTGTGTTTAACCTGTCCTGTCCCTGCACGCAGCACCCTTGGTGCAACAACTTCCCTATCTGCCTCCCCGGCATGTGGCACCGCCGACGCTCCTCCCGCAGCAATTTTGCAGAGGGCGGAGGAAAACACAGACCTGCAAAACCTCAACCTGCTCTTCAGGTACCAGCAG
This sequence comes from Florisuga fusca, assembly GCA_038090715.1. NCBI lineage: Eukaryota > Metazoa > Chordata > Aves > Apodiformes > Trochilidae > Florisuga > Florisuga fusca. The sequence goes on from JAAWXA010000018.1 coordinate 16,311,427, forward strand.
TGCACACACATAAGGCCACCTCACTCCTCTATCAGCCACGGTCTTAAACCCAGGGCAGGGTTTGATGGGTGAAGCACCCTGCATCGCTGCTCAGAGGGTGCTCAGCTCCCCTCCGGCACCGGCGGCCGAAGGCGTGACTTGGCAGCAGGTAAATGCTGCCTCTCCCTGCCTGCAACCTGCTCTCCCTGCCTGTAACCTGCCTCTCCCTGCCTGTAATCTGCCTCTCCCTGGCTGTAACCTCCTCTCCTTGCCTGTAACCTGCTCTCCCTGCCTACAGCCTGCCTCTAACTGGAGCTCCACACTTGCAGGGCGATTGGAGCCACCGTCCTGGTGGCCCTCGGGGCTCTTCCCACCGCCGGGCAGTGAAGATGGTAGAAGGAGGTTTCACCAAACTCTTGAAGAAAAGATCATTTTTCCACTTGGTGCAGAAATACCAACCCCTTGGAAGCGGCGAGCCGGAAGAGGAGGTGAGGATTGCTGATGCCTCTTGCCTGGACCTGCTGAAACCGTTTGTGTGATTGGGGTTAATTTTCTCTATTTTGTCTGCTTTGTCCCACCAGTAACTTGATATTGCTCCCACCAAGCCCCATCCCTCCCCGTGCAACAGGGGAGGACATGAATGATGTTTGCCAGGCAGGGAGGTGAGATGGGGATATTTGTTGCTGTGCAATACCCCCAGGACCTGTAGCTCAGGCCAAAGTCCTGGCCAGGAGCGTGGTTCTCTGCACTGAGGAGGTTCCATACTAAAAAAATGTGTAGCAAAGCTCCAGTTGTGCTGCACGAGGCTTTCTGGAGCCTTGCACAAAACTCAAGGGCTGTTTCAAGAAGAAGGGTAGATGAAGAGTGAGGATAACCCTGTCCCCAGGGCCACCCCGGGCCACCAGTGCCAGTGGTGGGTGGATGGGCTGTGCCCCCTCGGGGTGTTTCTGTGCTGCTGTTGCTGTCAGTGCTGGTAAGGAAAGGCTGAGAAGAGCTTTAGCTCAGCCTTGCTAAGGCCACTTCAAAATGCTGCTTGATTTTTTGGGGAAAGAAAAGATGTATGAACATTGGTTTCCTCCTCCCAGCTTTCACTGCAGATGCACCAAAAAGTGGCCAGTGGAGGGTTAGGTGACACATTTGCTGTTCTCCTTGGTCTTTCACCACTAAATCTTAAGGTTTGGGATTATTTTATTATCATGTTTGCTCAGCACAGGGATTCCCATTGCTCAAGTCCCATGTTTTTTTCTCCCACATGGGTTACCTTCTCCCACATTATGTTCTCCCACGTAAAACAAATCTGTCTAATTCCTTCATTATGCAGGATTAGCCCTTGGTCCCATCCCAATGAACACCATCCACACACTTGGAAATATTCCTGTTCTTTTCCATGACCATCTGACTGAGGCCTTTTCTCAGATGTCATTTCAGCTAATCCTCTGCTCTCCTCTGAATCTTCCCTTTCCAGATGGGGGGTTGTTGGTCACTGCTGCAGGGAGAAGAAAATAAGACAAAAAACCCTTGGGAAGCTCTGATTTCTGATCTTACAGAGTCAGGAAGCCACCAACAATTAGTCTGGCTTGTTCTTTGGTGGTACCATTTCTGTTGCACCAAAATAATGATATGGATTGACTTCTAAACCTAAACTCTTCTTGAATTTTAGCTCTAGTTGTGCAGAGTGTGATATATTTATAACAAGGTTTTGGTTACAGACAGCAATGTGAGATGACAAAAGGAATTTGATAAATCAAGAACATCTTCTCAGGTTATGGTTTAGGCTGGTAAATGCCTCATGTTCCCTCTAAGGATGGTATCTTGGTTCTTCACTTGAAAAGAGTTGCAGATCACTTTGAGTCCTAGAGATGTTAAGTATTTTGGTCCAAGGTTTGTCCTAAGCCTTGAAGCTGTGAGTCCAGGAGGTCTGATGGGACTCAAGCCAGGAAAAATAGACAAATTGTGGGTTGGGAAGGGAAAGCCCCAGTGCTGGTAGCTACGAGGTGGTGGGCAGCACACAGGCTCTGGGCTGGTGTTCTCTGGAGAGGGCAGACCAGTTCACTTCCACAGCAAAGCACAAGCCCAGCCTGTGTCTGGACTCTGCAGTATAGAGTTTCAGCTCTTTTTCTACACTGGCTCATTCAGAAGCACAGGGAGGTTTTGTGGTGCTGATTTATGGGGTTTTTTGGTGTTTTTTTTCTGTGAGGACTGTGTGTTTCCTGCAGAAATCTGAAGAGTATCTCCAGATTTTTTTTCTGAGCATCCAAGGGTGTGTGTGAGTGTGAAAAAAAAAAAAAAAAAAAATATCCCTGTCCACTCTGTTATCTCCTTTTCCCTTTACCCATGTACCAGGGTCAGCCCTGTGGCACCCAGTGCACCCAATGGCTGCAGCCAAGGACAGGTTTCCCAGGGGGCTGCAGCCCTCTGCTCCCAGTAATTTTTAACCTGACAGGATGGGTGGTTTTTGTAACACCATCCAGGACATTCTGCCCATCTCCACTCTGTGGCCTCCATTTCCACTGGCGGGGCTGGTGGCACTGGTGATGCTCAAGCCTGGTCCCCATGGGAGTCACAGGAGGGTGGCAGTGGGAGGGAGCTGTATATACAGGCACAGGTCTCCCTCTGCCTCTTTTATCCCATAATAACTGAATCTCAGGGCAAGAGGGAAACACTTTTAAGGTCCCAGAGAGCATCAGGGTGGGAGAGGAGTTCAGGATGGAGAGGTACTGCCAGCCCACCAGGGACCTGCTGTGGTTCAGGGGCTTTTTCTTTTATTACCTTTAGGGAGAGCTGGCTCCTACCCCAGGCACATCTAGGTAGTAGGTTTCAATGCAGTAAAATCCTCAGGGTTTCTTGACAGTTCTGAGGAATTTTCCTTTCCAATTGTTGTATTTCAGCTGCTGCAGTCAAGAGGCAGCAGCCATGAGACTGGGTATGGATATTTCCCAGCCCTCTCCTGTGTTCAGGGCTAAATTACTATTGCAGGCTGGATCGAGGCTTTTTTCCATTTCAGGTTTCACACCAATTAACATTAATCTCCTGGAGAGTTTCACAGGCTCCATATCCTCCTGGCTGTGCAGAGCATCCCTGTCAGAACAGTTTCATTATCATGCAGACACCCATTCTTTAATATACTCCCAAAATAAACTAAACAGTACAGTTTTCCTTCCAAGGAGAAAAAGGGAGACCATGGGATTGCCTCATGTTTTCAGCTCCTCGGAAGTATCAAGCCCATTTCCAAAAGCTTCCAGTAGGCAGGAATTAACTCTCTCATCCAGCTCCACTGGATTTTGGGCTGAGGGCTGTAGCAGGACATGGGGCTCCACAGGGATATTCCCAAGGGGTCCATGGTTCCAGGGAAATCACTTTTAGGTGTAGGCTAATCAATGCAAATTACCTCCTCCCAATAAAGCTCTTCATTCCACAACAACCCCTGGCTGGAAAGCTCAGGGAGCTGCCACTCTTTCCATTGATCCATGGCTCAGCCCCATTTGTGAGCTTTTCTCATTGGTTTCCTCCGTGCCTTTTGGAAGGTAAATATTAACTAAAGAGCCCTGAGTTTCCTGCTGGCTCAGGGGGACTGCAGGCATCTCACCCTCCAGCTCCTTTAATTAAAATTTAAACTCCTTTGAGGTAAGGCTGTACCTGTGTGTGTCCCCAAGCAGCACACAGCCTAGAGGAACGGAGATAATCCAGCCCAGCAGTGGATATAAGGTGTGTTTCTACATGTGATGGAACAGTATTTTCTTCCCAGCAAGTCTTTCCCTCTCCTTAGGTGCATGGGTGGCTTGTGGTCTTGCAGTGTCTGGAAGCTGAGTTACAAGGAACTGCTGATTTTGTACAAGAAGGACACCTAAGTAGGAATAAACCATCCATTTCAGACACAAAAGGGGGGTTTTGTCCCTTTTTTTGTCCCTTGTAGACGTGTCTGCTAAGGAAATATGGAAAAGAGGGTGATGCCTGGTGCTGGTACACCTCAAACCACTGGAGAAATATTGCAGCTTCTTTGGGCAAAATGGGGTCACCAGAGTGAGGGACACGTGGCAGCAGAAAAATCCTTGGAAATCTTGGGGAGATGGATGGGGTTTTGGAAAGGCAGTTTGTTCTGGGCCCTGCACAGCCCAAGGGATCCCAAGAAACTTCTGCATTTCTGCTGGGAGCAGGTTGGTGCTGGCACCTCCCGTGTTGGTGGCTGCAGTGTGGGTCAGCAAACAGGCAGAAAATGGCTCTTACAGCACAGGGAAATGGCAGAAAGGTGTTTTCAGGAGCATGGCTTAGAGATGGATCTATTTCATCTGCTTTGAGCTCCCCAGAAGCCACAAAACGTGGCCAGAGAGATTTTCTGCATTTATCTCGGGCTTTAGATTGCAAAAGAGTGGATGTTCCAGGAAGCCTCCTGAATATTCATGGGAGGTCTGATTCTCCAAATACCACCTTGAAGCAGCTCTGAGGTCCTCTAGACCCTTACTTAGGAGCTGTTATGAGGAAGCAGCCAGAGGCCAATGCCAAATTCCTCCCACCTTGCTTCTCTTTCACTGACCACTCACCTTTGTGCTGTGTGAATGGAGGGAAATGGGAATGTCCCTGTCCTGGGGAAAGGTGAGATTTCTCCCTCTCTGTACCTAACCTGCAATTGGCTGAGGTTTTGGGGGATGCTGCTGCTCTGGAAAGAGCATTTTGGAAAAGGAGATGAGAGATCTTGAAAGAGAAGCAAGGTCAGGGTGCTGAGCCCCTAGAGCACTGGTAAACAGCAGAGAAGACTTTTATTTCCTCTTGCTGGCTCAGAGACTTTTTTAGCTGATATTTTCTGCCTTTAACACAGATAAATGTTCCTCTTGGGCAGGATACCTGTAACCAGCAGAGCCCAGCATGCTTTCCTGACAAGGTGGTGACATCTGCTTTGCTTTTTGCTAACCCAGCTCCTCGTTGCCTTTCTTCTACTCCAAGGATGTGGAGGTTCATAAAGATTATTAGTGAGTGGGGTGAAACTGTGATTTAGGAAGTGTTTTAGCCAACTGTGAAGTCCCACACCTGGCAAGGTGAGGGGAGGGAATAAGATGAAGGGAAGAAGCAAAGAGATAGCAAAATGCTTTTATTAACTGTGCTCTAATGACTCCTTTATCTCCTTTACTCAGGCCCAGGAGGAGTGTGAGCTGGGAATAACTGAGCAGGAGAAGGAGGTGACAGTTCTGCCCCCCAAAGAAGCCTGTAAATGCCACAAGGAAGACTTGGCAAAAGCTTTAAATGTAAGGGGGAATACAGGTATTTGTGATCTGACTGTGGGGAGAGATTGGGCAGCAAAATTGGTCTTGGGTTTCATGTGCAAACTCCTGGAATGCCTCTGCCTTGGCGTGGGATGAAAACTCATGTTGGCTGTTTGGGGCTCAGCATTGGGCATTTGTGCTTCACTTCGTCCCCACCTTGCAAAATTTTTAAATCCAGACAAAAGATCTTATTCCATCTCCATCTCCTTTCTTTGAATTTTGTCAGGGTGCTTTTTTCTGTTTTCTTTAAACATGCAGTGAAATCAGAAATCAATTCTTTCCTTTATTATTTTACCTTTCTAATTTGGCATCTATTATATTATTTCTCACTTCTGGAAACAGGGTTGGGTTTTTTTACTTTTGTTTTTTTTTTAAATAACCTGAGCTTATTTTATGTGTTTCTGTAATGGTTGAGGTGAAGTTTTATAGTTTAACAAAAATAAATATCAGAAAAACAATGGAAAGCTGTTTTGGGTTGGGGTTTTTTTTTTGGGGGGAGACTTGCTGTCTGATTACTGTTTTTTTTTTTTAATTTAACTTTGCCTTAAGAAATTTTCTATAGCTATTTTACAATATGTAATGTTTGTTGTTTGTGTGGTTTTGTTTTGGTTTTTTTTTAATTTCCCTCCAGGTTGATTTACAAACTGGACTCTCTGGGGTTTCTGTGCTACAGCGCAGATTAAAACATGGCTGGAATGAATTTTCAGTGGAGAATACAGAGCCAATATGGAAGAAATATCTGGACCAGGTAAGGATTTTCTGCACAGATTCTCATTTTGTGGCAAAAATCCCTGGCTGGGTTGGCCTGAGTGTGTCTGTACATTGAAATATTCAGGTTTTCTACTTCCAGGGATTCAGCCCTGGAAGAGGATGTGCCCCGGACACAGGCACTGTCTGTTCCCCTGGGAAAGATCACATCTTTTAATTAAAACAGGCAGCCTTGGCTTTGCCTGACTTAATTCCTTCCCATCATTTCCCACAGTAGCTAAACACAGTGGTACCTTTCTCAAATAAGAGAAAGTTCCTTAAAATCTGTGCTTAAAAGTGAAAATATTGAGGATCCAATTCCCACAGCCCTGGGTTTAGCACTGAGTCCAGCAGATTAGTTAGAGGAGAAAAAAAAAAAAAAAAAAAATTAAAAAAAAAAGAGGATTTCTGGTTTCAAATTCTAAAAAAGACAATAAAGTTTTTGTTTGCACCTATCGTGCCTCCAAGGAGCTTTTAGAGTCAGTCCTGCAAAAGTGAACCTTGCAAAGAGAGGGATCTCCTGTCTCTTGGTGTGACCTGTGTCCCCCAGGTCCCTGTCCATCTCCCGGGGGGCAGTGGGTGACCCAGGACCCCTGCATCAGCCCAACCCCAGGCAGAACCAAGCTGCTGTTTGGAGCAGGCTCCCTGCAGCAAACCTCCACGTGTCTAATCCTTTCTGATGAGCTCTGAGGCCAGCTCAGGCTCAGCTGCTCCTTATTGGATTTTACAGTGCAGTTGGGTTTTGTTTTCCCAGTTTAAAAACCCCCTCATTCTCCTGTTGCTGGCTTCTGCCCTGGTGAGCATCATCACCAAAGAGTACGAGGACGCCGCCAGCATCACCGTGGTAGGTGGCACCTCTCCTGCACCCCAACCTTCTGCTCCCTGAAGCAGTTTTTGCCCAGCTCTGTGATTCCTCTTTCTTCACAGGCAGTGCTCATCGTGGTCACCGTGGCCTTCATCCAGGTATGTCAGATGGAGCTTGGCTCCACAGCCAGGGCTGTCAGAAGCCATCCTGCTCCTGTAACCTGGCTGTCTTCTCCTTTCTTCTTTAAAAGGAATATCGCTCGGAAAAATCTCTGGAAGAACTTAACAAGCTGGTCCCCCCCGAGTGCAACTGGTAAGATGAGCAGGGTTTGGGGATCTTAGCAGTGTTGGGAAGAACAGGCCAGTGAAAAAAATTAATCCAGGTCATCACGTACATCAGGAGAAGCCAAGAGTCTCTCCAGGCTCCGTGGGAGTCCTGGGACAGTCGGGAGTGTCGGGAGTGGTGGCACCGTGTCTGGGTGCAGCTGCAAGGAACAAGGAAAGGGGGTGAAGTAACTCTAAAGTAGGCACCCTCAGGAATTAAATTATAGGATGGTTTGGGTTGGAAGACACCTTAAAGATCATCTAGTTCCATGGGCAGGGACATCTCCCACTCAGCCAGGCTGCTCAAAGCCCCATCCAACCTTGAACACTTCCAGAAATGGGCTGTCCACAGCCTCCCAGTGCCACCTGTCCCAGTGTCTCACCACCCTCACACTGAAGAAGAATAATCAAGGGACAAGAGAGTCCCAGGAACAACCCTCCTGACACCCTCCACAAGGGTCCCTGCAGCCTTGTGTGTGTCCCTGACTCCCCGTGCAGGACAAACCTCACCTGCATTTTTTGGGGGGGGCTTTACAGAAGCCTTGCCCCTGGCTGAGTGGCACTAAAGGGCAATGAGAAGAGGTGCACATGGGCTGGGCTTCCTCACCCTTGCCTGCCCCTTGCTGTGTGTACACCCTGGGCATGGGCACACCAGGCACTGTCATGGAGATGGGTGACACCATTGCCCTTGGGGCAGTCACGGGGTGCATGGGGTAGTGCTGCCCCCATGGATTTGATGCTCAGTGTCAGTGCCTTAGGTTGCAGGGAACACTTCTCCTACTTATGTCTTTGCAAATCAGTTTTGTCCTGACCAACATAAATAAGGCATGAGGCTCAGAGGAACCTTGCACTGCAAAAGCACCCTGGGTTTTTATTCCTGTCCAAAGTCCAGCCAGGTTTGAACCTTACAAACTCCACTCTTTGTTCTTTGTTTATTTATGATATGACACCATAAGCATCTAACAACTTGAAAGACTGGACTTTTTATACAGTAGTGAAATACCAGGGGTAATTCCAGCTTTTAAAAGCTTCTTTTTAAGTTTCATTGTTCAATCTGGGTTTCATTATTTAAATCCTGAGCCACGGGAAATCACACTGGTTTGTCACTCTTAAGTACTGTTTAAGTCACTTATTGCTCAAATGCAAATCTTCCATAACCTACCCATCTGTTTGTGAATTAAAAGTGAGCCCAATCTGAACATAAAATCATCTTAATGGTGAGGAGAGATGACTATGTTCTTATTTACCTTGGAAGCTCTTTGGGGCAGAGCTGTTGCAGTCTTGTTAATCACTTACCCGAGCCTCCAGAAGGAAGAAAAACCTGGTTTCCTTTCTTCTTTTCTCATTTGTCTAATGTAGCCTAAGGGAAGGAAAACTGCAGCATCTTCTAGCACGAGAGCTGGTGCCTGGAGACATCATATTCCTGTCTGTTGGTGACAGGGTTCCTGCAGACCTCAGGCTGATAGAGGTAAATACAGCTACAGGTACCAGAGCCTGTTTTGTAAATCCCTCCTCTTAACAGTTGCCAGCAATGTGCTTTTTTAATTAGGTTACAGATCTGCTGGTGGATGAATCCAGTTTTACTGGAGAAGCTGAACCTTGCAACAAGACTGACAGTGTCCTACTGGAAGCTGGAGACATAACCACACTGAGCAATGTTGTTTTCATGGGGACCCTGGTGCGATACGGGAAGGGCAAAGTGAGTCCTGTCAGGCCCAGGTTTTTTCTCAGCATTGGCAGTGGCATCTTTAGATAATTTGTTTTCAACTCCCCCTCTCTTTGTTCTCCTTCTTTTCAGGGGGTAGTTATTGGGACGGGTGAAAATTCCCAGTTTGGAGAAGTCTTCAAAATGATGCAAGCTGAAGAGGTAAAGAAGCCTTTGAATCTCTGGAAATGGTGGATGTGTTCTGGGTGGGAGTTTGTGAGGAGAAGCAGTTCCAAGAGTTAATAATGCACTGGGTTACTTTCTGTTTCTGTACAAAACACCTGTGAGACTGAAGGAAACCAAAGTGCTGTATCCAAAAAAGAAGGTTGTAAGCACATTTTAAGCTTCTAAATCCAGACTTGGGATGTTCAGCTTGTGTCTGACGTGGTAGTCACCCAAACACCATAGTTTCTTCTCCCCACCCTCCCCCTATGTACATAAACTTTTATTTTTATATGGACCAAAATGTCAGAGGCCAGAGCTCTGAGGGTCTAGAAAAGAGTTAACTTTTGATCCATTAATGTAAGAAATCACAGCAAAGCAGAAGTAGACACTTCTGGGTAATGTGTATGAAAGCCTCTGGAACAGGGATGGGGGTCCAGAATTTTTATCCCTGTCCCAGAGGCTCTGCATACACATTATCCAGTCCTGGACTCAGTCACTAAGATCCTTTGCTGATTTAGCCCTTAGTCTGTCTCTACCTTGGCTCCCCAGCTGTAAATTAATATAATTCTTCTTTTTGTCCCACTTTTTGCTTGTCTTGAGTGCACTAAGGCAGAGACTCCCTCCTTGTGGGGTGGTCCATGCCCAGCAGACCCCTTGGGGAGGGTTTAGGGTGGGTAAAGCTCTACATTGGGTACATGAAGGGACCAGAGTGGTGATAACCAGGGCTGTGTAGCTCAGTTCTGGGCTGACTGTCACCCTTTCATCCTGTGTAAAAAGCAGAGAACATCAGCTATTCTCTAATGTTTCCAGACTCCCAAAACACCTCTCCAGAAAAGCATGGACAGACTGGGGAAGCAACTCACTCTTTTCTCTTTTGGCATCATTGGTGAGTCAGATGCAATGCTCATACTTGAGGGCCTCCAGCAACAGTTAAAGAAAGCTATGGATTTATTAATTTTTTCAAGTTTTTCATAAAATTATTTTCTCCCACCAGGTTTAATAATGCTCATTGGTTGGCTACAGGGGAAGCAGCTGCTCAGCATGTTCACAATTGGAGTCAGGTGAGGACTGGAGAACACCTTTCTCTTGGATTTCTAATGAAACACATCCCAGGGAATTCCCTGTACAAAACAATGGGCATTTCACAGGAGAGAAACTTCAGTAACACCCTCCATAAATACATATTGATCTTGCACTGGTGAAATCAATGTGAACTTTACCAACAGAGTTTAGTAGGAGAAAAAAACAAACAAACCAAACAAAACCACAAGCCAAACAAGTTTATACAATTATGGAAATCAGTATTTTGAAAATCTTCACTGGCTTTTCCTCCTCATTCACCTGTGAATGTCATTCCCTATCTGTACTTTGAGTTTAGAGGGCGTGTAGCAACAGCAAACATTAGCATTTGCTGCTCTTACTGGGTTTGCACTTAAAGGTAGGAATGTGCATGTTATGTGACATGGGAAGCATGCACAACCTCTTAACCAAACATAATTAACTGTAGTATCCAGAAAATCTGTTGTTTGGTGTTGTCATGGCTCTAAAATCAATCCTTTAAAAAAAAGTGTCCTATGGAAATGAAACCAAACCCAAAGATGAGAAGCCAAGCTGGCTGTGTCCACCTTTCTGTCTCCTGGAGGATGTGGTGGCAAAGAAAAGTGGTTAAGCCTGAGGTGAGGAGAGCAGCCTGTGGTTTCCAAACCCTCCTTGAATCCTTTTTGCACATACCTGGAGGTGTTGAGTTACCCAAGGAGTGAATGAGGGACAGATACAAACTGTGTTGGGATTTTTCTAGCATGGTTGTGGTGCTGCTCCAATGCATTGGGTGCAGCATGGAGACTTCTGGGGAGCTGGTTCTGTCCCATTGAAGGTCCTGCCCACTTGTAAGAGAGGAGATGAGGGGCTGTGTGTGGCAGCAGCTGATGTGTGAGCCGTGATGCTGAGGAATATCCAACTTCTATCCTCAGGAAGTTGAATAAATGAAATTAAATCAAATCCCTAAATCCCAGCTTATCTAGAAATTAATGCCCTTTGGCAATGCAAAAGAAGAAAAGTATTTGGTCTGTTAAAATCATCCAGAAAAAGGTTGAACAGTCAGACAAATATCCTGCTTTTGGAATTATGGGGTGCCACAAGTCCCACTTCCCCCTCCTGTTTAGATGCCCCCCTTTAAGCAGGAAAACTCATCCCAAGGAAACATCCCTTTGCCATATTTGGGTCAGTGCTTATAGTTTGACCCATCTGTTGAAGGTTTTTTCCCTCTGTTGTCCCCAGCCTGGCAGTGGCTGCCATCCCAGAGGGTCTTCCCATCGTGGTCACCGTGACTCTGGTGCTGGGTGTTCTCCGGATGGCCAAGAAAAGGGTGATTGTGAAGAAGCTGCCCATAGTAGAAACCTTAGGTAAGGCTGCACCCACCTGGCTCATCTGCCAGGCTTCCAAACCTGACCTGAAATAACTCTGACCTGGCCAAGGGAGCCTTCTTTCCTTCTTTCCTTCTTTCCTTCTTTCCTTCTTTCCTTCTTTCCTTCTTTCCTTCTTTCCTTCTTTCCTTCTTTCCTTCTTTCCTTCNCTTCCTCCTTTCCTTCCTCCTTTCCTTCCTCCTTTCCTTCCTCCTTTCCTTCCTCCTTTCCTTCCTCCTTTCCTTCCTCCTTTCCTTCCTCCTTTCCTTCCCCTTCTGTGGGATCATCCTGCAGATTCATCCTCTCCTCGTGTTTGGTTAAAACAAGGCATGGAGCCTGGTGTGACATAAGCAAAACCATTTCTCCTTCCACAGCCTGTGTGACCATCTCCCTGTTATCCAAAGAGTCATGGAAAACAGGGGTAGAGACACCATGAGAAGGTGTCCAGCCCACCCTCACAAGTGCAGGACAGAATGAACTGGAAAGAAATTCCTCTTCCAGCCTTCCTTTATCTTTAAATTGATCCATATTCCCAGGTTGCTGTATTCCAGGCTTTGCTGCTCCCCCCTTGGTCAGTGTGGCAGTTCCATGAAGGAGCAGACATGTTGGGCTATTGGTACCACTCAGTAAAGAGTCCAATAAATGCCAACTGCTGCTCCACCAGAACCTTCAGCTAAAATCTGTCTGCCTTGAAAATGCTGCCATTGTTTGAACTGCCCTTGTTTGTTCTGCAGTTAAGGAATCTTAGCACCCTGATTTTATTATATCTGCCCTGACCCAGGACATCTGAACCAGCCTTATCTCGTGAAGAATTTTGTTCTGGTAGGGCACTGCCCAAGTAGGTGTAACTGTCTGAGCTGGAATATGCTTACTGGGCCAGAGAAACCTGCTCAGACTTCAGTACATTTTCTACCCTGTGTTCCTCACCCTTTTGTCTTATTTTTGTCATATTATCATGCTAGGAATGGTGCCAGCCTATCCATGGGACTGGCTGTGGGGAGCAGAACCCCTCTGTACTTCCTTCCTTTGCCTCCTTTGCCTCCTTTCCCTTTTCCCTTTTCCCTTTTCCCTTTTCCCTTTTCCCTTTTCCCTTTCCCCTTTCCCCTTTCCCCTTTCCCCTCCTTTCCCCTCCTTTCCCCTC
>JAAWXA010000018.1:16323957-16485693 GCA_038090715.1 Florisuga fusca
TTTCCTTTCCCCCTTTCCTTTCCCCCTTTCCTTTCCCCCTTTCCTTTTTCCCTTTCCTTTTCCCCTTTCCTTTTCCCCTTTCCTTTTCCCTTTCCTTTCCTCTTTCCTTTCCCCTTTCCTTTCAATACCTTCTCTGATTTCCCACCACAGGCTGCTTAAGACAACTCTTCAGGTGTCTCCTACCTCTTCTTCCATCCAAATTGTGTCCACACACAACACCCTGATATATGCTCCAGTCCTTTCCATACAACAGCCTCTTGGGAAACTCATCCATTTCCTGGTGTTTTCTCCCTTCTCTCACCGGTGCAGCTTAAGTAACACCTGGAAAACCTGTTCTCCCTCTCCTGAACCTCCTTGTCCATTATTGAATAGTGTGCACATTATTTATTAGTTCTGATTAAAAACTTGCCTGCATCAGGTTGCTGCAATGTCATCTGCTCAGATAAGACAGGGACCCTGACAGCCAACGAGATGACTGTGACTCGGCTCCTGACCTCGGATGGCTTCCAGGCAGAGGTATGGATGAGCTGGGGACAGGGACTTCCCTGCTGGAGTCCAGGGGGGTGGGTGAGTTGCTTTTAGCTCAATTAGACCCAAATGAGGGATGCCAAGTTAGTCCCCAAACAAACAGTTCCTAGGACAATCTCTCTTCAGTCAAAACAATATAGTTGGATTATATATTTCAGTTTACCAACAGAAATACAGAGAAAATGTTTGGGAAAGGTTACTATGTATTCACATTGAGATCTTAGATTGAGATAATCATCATTAAAATAATTTATTCAGTTAAAATATCATCAAATCCGAATTTTGTGAGTAATCTCTTTGTATTTAAATCATCTAGTGTGTTTTTATCCTACTGAATAGCAGCTTTTCTTACAAATCTGCTAGCAGGCAGAGGTGAGGCCAAGTGTACAAAAGCTGCTCAGATACCACAAGGATATTCAGTGGCAGTTCTCTGCATTCACTGTAAATATTGCAAACTGTCACTGACCCTTTTGGGTCCATCTTCTGTGGGAATATTTGAATGACTTGATCCTCCTGCTGGGTTCATGCGTGCAAAGTGGGTGTAAAAGGACAGCCTGCAAACTGCAAGGCAGTGGAGACACAGGCCAGTGAGGTAAAACCAGTGAACCCACCACTACCCCAGGGCTGGAAATCCTGCCTGAGCTGCAAGAGATTTCTGAACTCATGGCAAACAAGTCCTGCATAAGATAAGGTGATTCTTTTTGTTCCCGTACAGATATTTTGTGTTACACTTTCAGCACCCCTTCCTCTAAGCCTTGCTTTGAGCTAGGAAGGATAATCCCAGCAAACCTTCAAAAGCAGAAATGTGCTCAAGTACACAGTGTGGTTCAGTCCTGCCTGGCACTGGGAAATTTGCTTTTTGTCCTCAGGTCACTGGGGTGGGCTACAATGGAGAAGGAAATGTTTATCTTCTGCCATCAAAGGAGATTCTTAAAGAGTTTTCCAATGTCTCAGTGGGGAAACTGGTGGAGGTAAGTATAAATTATGAACCAGCTTCTCTTACTCTCATTCAGCTTCCACTTGCACTGGTTACTTTGGGTCATGAGTGTGAAAAATGCCACTTTTGTAACTCTAAAATGGTCTTGCTGGAGAATTCTCGTGGAAAGGCTCTGAATAGTTGTGATGCAATAATTCTTGAAGCTTGGAAGTGAAATGAAGCAATCATGAGACACGTAAAGAGACACCAGAATCATCAGCTTCAGGTGTCACTGACATTTTGGATAAAAATACAATTCTGGCAGAGGAGACAGTGATTAATTTTACCACATTTAGGTTTTTAATGTGGACAGATTCTAGGCTTTCATTAACTACTTGGTCACTTCATAAACATATTGATGACTTTATAATCCATACTGCCCCTGGGTTTCATGTTAGCATTTTATGCAAAATGTAACATTTTACCACAATATTGATGTATCCTACAGATTCAAAGGGGTTTAGAAAGCACAAGAGCTGATCTCAAGACCTGCTGCTGTAGGGAATAGCACATCTTTTGGGATGTGGCTGCTTTTCTTCTCCAGTCTCTCATCGGAAAAAGTGAAAAAGCTATGAATTTGGTAATGGAAAAAAATCAACCATGTATCTGTGTCCCTGTCTCTAGGCTGGCTGTGTGGTCAACAATGCCATTATCAGGAAAAACAGTGTGATGGGACAGCCCACAGAAGGAGCTCTCATTGCCCTTGCAATGAAGGTAAGAGTGTAAAGATTAAAAATCTTCCAGAAACTAAAAATAAACAGAAAAGAGCTGCAATTGTTAGGTCTCACAACACTGATCAGACTTTTTTGAAGTCCCCAGACTGGTTTTAGTCTTTTCTTGTCTTTTCTCCCCAAGGTCATCAATGTGCACCTCTCCCTTGTAATTCCCTTGTCATGGACAAAGACCTTCCCTCAGCTTCTGTGCTAACAGCAATACTTGTTTGATTGGTTGCTCTCTGCAATTCTGCTGCATAAGAGGTTTCTTCTGGGCTCAGACTGGACTGTCCTTTTTTCTACTTTTTCTGCCCAGGCCAAATAAAGAGTTCTGGAGGAAAACAAGAGAGTGAAAAATGAGCAAGAACAGGCTATACTAGATTAGCATGGCAGAGGGTCATGCTCCATTTGGGTCATCTGTTAGCTTTGACTTTTTTCTAGTCACAATTATGTCAAACAAAAATTTTTGATGAATATTGCATTCATGCTCATAGGGCTGAGAAACACCTCCAGGTATCATCCAGCCAGTGCTCTGCAGCCTGTGGTCCACAGGCCTCAGCTGGGCTGGAAGGCACAGAAGGTGCCCAATGAAATGATGCACCTGCAATTATCACCTCCTGTTTTTAAAGTTCATAAGTTAAATACTAAAACCATGATTTTTTTTTTTTTTTTTTTTGGTAAAGGAATGAAGGTTTATTTCCCTTAAAGCTAAATTAAAATCTACCTTCTGCTCCACCATTCAGCAGGGAAGCAATAACAGAATATAAGCAGGGTTGTCTCTTCTATTTTTTTTATCTTTTAAATTTTTTTATTGTGGTGAGAACTCGAGGAGAGAGAGGCTGGGAGCTGTTTCTGATGGCTGCCGTTCCCCTTGAGCATCACACATGCTGCCAGAGCAGGCATGCACTGACTTGGGCTGTCATCCTTCAGAGCTGAAAAGTCATCTTGTGGTGAATTGCTTTTTGAGCTTAGGTCATCAGGAAATCATTTAAAACCACATCCACAGTTGACCCATCAGTTCTCTGCAATTTTCCTCTTGAGCCCTGTGGTATACAGCTGCCTGGAAATAGGTGGTCAACAGCCCATGCCTCTAATATGGAAAATATATTCAAACTTTGGCACTGTTCTACATTACAGTGCCCTTTTTGTTTTGCCCTGTTTTAGATGGAATTAGCTGACATAAAGGATACTTATGTAAGAAAGAAGGAAATCCCATTCAGCTCTGAGCAGAAGTGGATGGCTGTGAAATGCACACTGAAAAATCAGGTAAAGCACCCAGTGGGCTTGGCTGGTTTTGTGTTTCTAATTTGTGCACCTCAACAAAGGCCATGAAATGGTATCTCTTCAGCAAATAGTGTTTGCAGAAGTTAACTCTGTCAGGAGAAAAGCTGAACAGACCTCCAAATCCCCAACTTGGGAGTAATTTTACCTTGTAAAGCTATGTTTGAGTAGGAGAACAGAATACTTTTCATATACTGGTTTGAGCAGGAAAACAAAAGCTTTTGAGACATAACTGACAGGGGAGAAAGAGATGATGTTAGTAAGAAAATGTTAGACAATTTTCCCTGACTGGGTTAAGCAGCTCATTTTGGCTGGTACTGTGCTCCAGTTTCAAAGCTCCCCAACATTTTCATTACCACTCTGAACATGAAGAATGGCTAAAGCAAAAATACCACAGGTAAATACACAAACCTGGGCATTTGTTTGCTAAAAGAGCAAACAAAATATCTCTTTTTAATCTGAGCTATAAAGCCCGATGCATTAGAAGTATTTTTCAAAATGTCAGGTTTTCATAGTTTTGATGAAGTATCTTACCTCCTTGCTTTAAAGGACCAGGAAGATATTTACTTTATGAAAGGAGCCTTTGAAGAAGTCATTCGCTATTGCACTCTGTTTAACAGCAGTGGCATCTCCTTAGCACTCACACCCCAACAGAAAGCTTCCTACCAGCAAGAAGAAAAACGAATGGGCTCCTCAGGACTCCGAGGTCAGTCAGTGCTCTTCCATCCCTTTAAGCTTCCAGGTTATCCTGCCCTGTTATTGCTCTGCTCTCTTTTCATCAGAGGCTCAATCCTCAGCATCACTTTGGATGATTTGTCAGAGTTTTCCAGGGGCCATCTCTACGCTGTTTGCTTTCCACTAGGATTTTTTAAAATTTTATTTATTTTAATTTTTTTCTGGGTTTAAATTAGTGAGATTGACAAGGCCCTGAAAATAAGCATTGGAAAGGGGGACTGCTTTTCTTTCCTGGAGCACCAGGATTGCCTGGGATACGGTCTGAATGTGGCATTGAAAAGCTTTGTGCTGAATCCAACCAAAGGGCTGCTCTGCCAAGTTTTGCTTTGGAAAACCTGTTTTAAGAGCAACAAAATAAAAGGGGGTTTGAAAAGGGGTTCAAAACATGGATTTGGGCCATGAGATTTTTATTTGATGTTTGGTTCAATTCTTTATTAGGACCAAATCTAACCATCTCCTTTCGCTCCTGACTGCATGTCAGTGCACAGCCCACGGAAGTTTTTTTACACATGTCATTTCCTTCCTCATCACAAACATCCTTTCAGAAAGGTCTTAGACTTTCACCCAGTAACAAAGGCTCCTGTGCCTCTTCCCAGCTTGGAGGTAGATGAGAAGAAGTCCTGGCAGCTGGGTTTGGAAGAAGGTATAGTTAATGCAGATATTCTCCAGGCCCTGTGTCCTGTGGTTAGTAACTTGGGTAGGGAGCTTGCTTTACAACATCTGAACCCTCTGCTGTTGTGAATGGCAAATTACTGCTCTGAAGGAAAGCCATCAGCTGCTGCCAGCTTTGTGATTCAGTCAGGACAGCAACACTGAGATGAAGCCCTGGCAAAACATCCCTGAATGATTTAAGAATGATTGAGTGATATAGCTTGGCACCAACACCAAAATGTTCAGAGGCTTGGAGTTTGCATGATGGGAGTTTCACTGGTTTTACCATATTTGTGTTTCATGCTTTTTGATTTGAAAAACAAAAAAAAGTTTCGTTTTTCCAGGAGCACTGTTGTTTTACACAGTAGTTCTGCAGTGTCTGGTCTAACACTGCACTGTCCAAGTTAATCCATCTGTGCTTAGGCAAGACTGGGTGGGCAGATCTGAAGTAAAAAACCAAATCCTAGTTGAAACATGTGAAACAGAAATGCTCTGGTAAAGTGGGATTACATGAGTGGACTGAATTTTTGTGCCTATACCACATCTGAATATAATGACTAAAGATCTGGTTTTAATGACTTCTCTGCTGGCAAACTGCCAGTTTAAAATCTCCTCTAAATGTTCATTTTTATGGACAGGAATGCATTATTACTAATTTTAGTCTTTTCTTCTTTTTTCCCTCCTCTGTTTCTAGTACTTGCTTTGGCTTCGGGTCCAGAACTTGGCAAATTAACATTTTTAGGTCTGGTTGGAATAATTGATCCCCCAAGAGCTGGGGTGAGAGAAGCTGTTCAAGTCCTTTTTGAGTCTGGTGTATCTGTGAAGATGGTAACTGGAGATGCCCTGGAAACTGCTGCAGCTATAGGTAGCAAACTTTCTTTCCTGGGGCTCTAGATCATGTCTGTCAGATCAGTCAAATCTTTTGTCACTGAATAATCAATTTTACCATTCTTTTTTGGGTGTGCAATAGAGGTTTTAAATGCTGCTGAGTCCTTGCTTTCCCATGGAAAAAAAATCATATTCAGTACATTTAGAGTGGTGATGGACTATGGGCCAAATTCCAGTAACTTAATTCCATTGTTTTAACACCAGAAATTGCAAAATCTCAGGGTAAAACAAGAGGCTGATGGCATTGCTGGGGTTAAAGGCTCCACTGATGTTTGGAGTTTGAGTTTCTTTGCACTTCCCATTTTTGCTTTTTTCCATTAGAAGGCACAGAGCAAGCAGAGAAGGGAGTGATGGGTTTAGTCTCAGCTCCAGTTCTGGGTGTTTTTCTGCTTCCAGAACTCCAGCTGAGTTAGGACAGAGTGACCAGCCCAGAGCCAAGGAGCTGTGTGCCCTCTCCATGCCCCAAGGGCAGATATAATTTACTGGGAAATCTTTCATTGCTTCCTCTATTCTTTGAGTCAGGAAATAGTTGGCTTTTTCCAGAGCTGATGGGCAGATCTCATTTGGAGCTTTTCTTTGCAGGGCAGAATATTGGTCTCTGCAATGGGAAGCTGAAAGCCATGTCTGGGGAAGAGCTGGACCTACTGGCAGAAGCAGAGCTCTCAAGCACTGTCAAAAATGTAATGGTTTTTAATGACAAAACCAAGGCCTCTTTCCAATAGCATCCCTCCATTACAAGACTGTATTTTGTTTGTTTGTTTTTTCAGGTTTCCATTTTCTTCAGAACAAGTCCAAAGCACAAACTCAAAATCATCAAGGTACGAAAAGCCTCTCAAATCCATTGTGTGCCTCACAAAAACAAGATGGGAGGGGGAAGGGGCTCAGTTCTCTAAAGCACCTGGCCTTCCAAGGCAGGATCAGCTCCAGCTAAAGGACTGTAATACCCAGGCTAGAGCATTGGCACTGCTTCCCTGGAGGCATCACAGTGCTCCTGCAGATCTGTCCTGGGTCATTTGGATGACACTCGTGAGATAGTAGCAAGCACAATACAAGGAGAATGATTTCTGAAGGCTTTGCTCCCCTCCTCTAAGTTGTGAGGTTCTCTGTACACCTGAAAATCCAGACTTTTAATTCTTGGCCTGAGTTTTGTCCTCCAGGGGGCTGCTCAGTCTGCTTTACCCTCAGTCACCCAGCACTCTGCCATCCCACTGCTGTCTGCAAACCCTGGGACTGCCAGCAGGACTTGTCTTCTCCTGGCTTCAGAATCTCTCATCTCTCCTCTCTCACAGGCTTTGCAGAGGGCTGGTGCTGTTGTGGCAATGACAGGAGATGGTGTTAATGATGCTGTGGCCCTTAAATCTGCTGACATTGGGATTGCAATGGGCCAGGCTGGTACAGATGTCAGCAAGGAGGCTGCCAACATGATCCTGGTGGATGATGACTTCTCAACAGTAATGTAGGTTGAGTGATTTTCTTCCTTTCTTCCTTCAGATACATTCTGGCTGTCCATTGCAAGAAGCCAGGTGTGTGTCTAGCCCTGGAAATTAAGCAGGACATGTAAGTCAACAGGCAGTAAGTGGAGATACCTGGTGTGGCCCTGGCTCACTTTCAGTTGCACACACAGCAATGACTTTTTTGTTTCAGATAGTGGTGACAAAGCTACCTTTCATCCAGAAGCCCTGGTTTCTCATTCCTGTAGCTAACCAGGGATTTGAAAGCACCTGAAAGTCTGACTAGATCAGAACTTGTGCTCTCTGCCTCATCCAAGAAGCTCAGTGAGAGATGTCATTTGCAATGCTCTGTTGATTCATAACAACAGAGAACAGGCAGAATGGAGTGAGGATAGAAATAGGTCACCAGTTTGCTTGGGGAGCCAAGATGCAGCCCCATAAAGCAGGTTGTTCAGATCTACCAGTCCTCCCACAGCCATTTCAGCTGAGAAGCTGTATTGATGGCCTCCTCAAGTCTGAATTTCAACTGAAATAAGTGCTGGGAGCACAACTTGTCTTTTCAGTGTCACAGGGAGTTCCTTGTAAAGCAGCCTGAGTGCTAACTCCTTAATAAAATCTCCTCTCCCTTCCAGGAATGCAATAGAAGAGGGAAAAGGAATATTTTACAACATAAAAAATTTTGTCCGGTTCCAGCTGAGCACGTAAGTTCCCATTTGCTTTGGTTCCAGTGCCAGCACCTCCTGGGTGGGGCCATGCAGAATAATGTTCTGCTGTTTTCTGCAGGAGCATTTCAGCTTTGAGCCTAATTACTCTGTCAACAGTGCTCAACCTACCAAATCCACTGAATGCTATGCAGATCTTATGGATCAACATCATCATGGACGGGCCACCAGCCCAGAGGTATGGAAGTGTTAAATGAGCAGAATATTCTTGGGTTTAATATGTCTGAATTTGATTTAGGAACACAACCTGCTAGGATTTCTTATAAACATGCCAATCATTTGGTGGTTAGATAAGACAAGTTGTACTTTTTTTCCCTCCTGGTCCCTCCAGAAGCATTTACTTCAGGTTTACTTGAGCTTTTACATATTCCTCTTTTGTGGTGGAGTCCTCACTGAACTATTCTTTTCAGAATATTCTGAAATATTCTATTCTGAACTTTTTTACTACAAATGGCCTGATGCTGTGAGTCCATCACCTGCCAGTGGCCCTGCAGATCTGACTGGCAAGGTAGCACTGGGTGCACAAAGGGGTTACATGAGGCTTAGGAACCCCATC
Organism: Florisuga fusca; assembly: GCA_038090715.1. Lineage (NCBI taxonomy): Eukaryota > Metazoa > Chordata > Aves > Apodiformes > Trochilidae > Florisuga > Florisuga fusca. The sequence continues at coordinate 16,332,459 of JAAWXA010000018.1, forward strand.
CACTTGCAAATTACATCTCCTGCTAATTAAAACTACTACTTCCACAAGATGGAAGAGATGCTGTGCAGTCTCACACCTGGCTGCCCCTCTGGGCCAGGGTACCAGTAGGGTGCACTGGGCTATTGCACCATCTCAATTGAGAAAAAAAAAATCATTTTTCATAGGTGTCTGAGACAAAGCTGGGGGCTTAGGTAGCCCTGTCAGCATATTGGTGTCTCTCCCACTGTATTTCAAAGAATTCCATCCTGGTTTATCAGCAGTATCAGTTCAGGATGACTTGCAGTAACTCAACATGTCCCTCTGCTTCTCCTTGAGGCAGCCTGGGAGTTGAACCTGTTGACAGGGACACCATCAAACAGCCCCCACGGTGTATCACAGATACTATACTCAGCAAATCACTGATCCTGAAAATCTTCATGTCAGCTGTCATTATCATCAGTGGAACCCTCTTTGTCTTCTGGAAGGAGGTGAGGAAAATCTGCAGCCACATCTTGGTTTCATCAGGGTGGAGAACAAAGTGAAGGGCAATTTCTGGAGTGCACGTGAAGGAGTTTCTGAAATACATCCAGTGGGGATCAGAGGGACCCAGGAGCAGCTCCAAACTCTGCTTCTGCCTTCCTGCTTTGGCCTCTAACTTGGAGTTTCCTGCCTAGAATAGGAAAATTATTACTTAGATTATATCAGTGCTTTAAGGTACTCTTCTAGATTTCCACATAAGTGGAAGTGCCAAGTACTTTAGTACTATGGGTTGCTGGTAGTAAATAGTAACTGTTACCATAACAATTTAAGTAATGTAATTTAGACAAGTCTTTACTCAAATTCCTTATCAGTTTTAGAATTCTAAGCCTGGCTGATAGGCTTGTAAACTCAACAGTCAGCAGAGCGAAATCAATGCTATCCAAAATGGTTAAAATTAGATTTATTCCTTTGTTTTGCTACCCTTTAAATTGACTGGGGTCATTAAAGACAGTATTTAATTATCTGCTGAACTGACATGTTTTTGTAAGGTTTAACTAACTCCTGGATTTGCATGTGCTTTCAGAATCCAAAAAGTGGCATAACCCCTCGAACCACGACGATGACTTTTACCTGTTTTGTGTTTTTTGACCTCTTCAATGCCCTGACTTGCCGCTCTCAGGTGAGATTGCTCTGTCAGCAGAACACTGACAGAAATATGGGAATACTTGGGTTTGGGACAGGAAGGGTGTTTGAAATGTCATTTAAAGCAGAATGATTTTTATCAGCTTTACAGTTACGCATCATGGAGCAACTGCATGTTCAGTTCTGTAGCTCTGCATAAGTAACTTCAAAGAGGGTTGGAGTTCCATGCAAGAAACAGTGTGACACTGGGAAATGTTACATTGCCTTTTTTTTTTTTTCTTCCCCTTTCTTTTTTGTCTCTCCTCTAGACAAAGCTGATATTTGAAATAGGCTTTTTTCGAAACCGCATGTTCCTGTATTCTGTGCTTGGGTCATTTTTGGGACAGCTGGCTGTTATATATATCCCTCCATTACAAAAGGTCTTCCAGACAGAGAACTTAGGAGTGTTAGGTAAGTTGAAAGTAAATCTTTTCTTTTTTTTTTCTTTTAAAGCTACTTTAAAAAGTAAATGAGATTAACATGATAGCTCCTAGCAGATTGCTGGGAGGGGGAATCAATCAGCAGCTCCTGCACCTATATACATACCTATAGCTATACACAAATAGGAGTATTTAACAACATTACCCCAGCCTAGGTGTGGGATTGATTTACTGCACATAAATGCATATAAATGCAGACGTGAAGATTTTCCACAAGCTCTCGTGTGATGCTATTTCTCTACATAAATCTATCATTATGCAGTCACTCCAGTTGGAAAAGGCAGGGTAAATGTTTCCCAGCTGAAATGCAATGCATATATTACCATTTGAATCACCTGGAGCCAGCTTGTGTGAGAAGCAGGGCTCAGCAGTCCCAAATGATTGATGTAGAGGTGACCACCCATCAAGTGGAGCAATGGGTACTCTTGGTCCATCACAGTCACCTCTCTTAATTTTACAGCTAGCAAAAGCATAGCTAGGTCATACATCTCTGGAGCTACCCCAGCACAGGGCTCTGCTGCAGGAAGGCCTTTAACTGGGGATTTCTGCCCAGCACAGACTCCAGCTGTTGCTCACCTCCCTTCTGGTTCCTCCTGGCAGATCTGCTCTTTCTCACTGGTCTGGCTTCCTCAGTTTTCATCGTCTCCGAGTTTGTCAAACTCTGTGAAAAGCACTGCTGTGGGCCAAAGCAGACCAAGGGATGTCCTATCTGATGCCAGCTTCCTCTGAAGTCACGCTTGGAACAGAGCTGGGATGCTGGGTAGTTCCAGTGCACCATTTTCTGATGCCCCACATCCTTTCTGAAGATACTCAAGTGAATCTGCACCAACAGGTTCTTCCTGCTCCAGTCTGTTCCCTCTGCACACTCCACCTGAGCTGTTGGAGCTTCTACAGAAGCCTCAAGAGAGGTTCCTCTTTTAAACCAAGGTCAGGTATATTTTTATAACACTGATTTCTATGTCAAGAACACTGTGACAGCCCCAGACAAAATAAGGCAGTTTCACACCTGTACAGAAAAATCTACTGTGCATAAAGAGAAAGTTTATTTATTTAAATCAAAATGATTTTTATTAATAAAATCTACATTTTAAAATGTTACAGATAAGCATCTGAACGAGACTCTTGATTTAGACCAGTCCTTTCAGATTAAGTTAGAAGAATGGAAAAGAGCAGCCTCCACTAGTACTTCTTTCCCTACAATCCAGTGTTTCTAGATTCCCAGATATCCAGCCTTGATTCAGCAAGACTCTCAAGGAAACTGCAAGAGATGCCTGAACCAAGAGTGGCAGGTGAAGCTTTTGTCAAAACACTGCAGTGATTTTTTTTTGTACCTATGAGACAAACAGGAGCAAAGCAGAAGGCTGATCTGATCTGATCTGATCTGCTGCCCAGCAGTGGGTGGGTTTAATGGGGATGGGACTCACTTCCTCAAGAGCCTGACCATGAAGAAGAGTCACATCCTTAGCAGGGAGGTTGAGCTTTGCAGTTGGATCAAAAACTGCATCAAAGTCATTAAGAGATGTTTAAATCATAGCTAAGCCCACTGCTCCACTGCTGACAAACACTTTCTGGACAATGACAGATGCATGCGAATGGAGCACAGATTGCTTAATCAATAAATTAAAAAAAGTTGAGACTCTTCAAAGGCAATCTTTAACTTCTAAAGAACAATTTTGAATGATGCCATCTGCTGGTTGGACGAGTAGTTCCTAGTAAGTAACACGGCTGATACTTTTGGTAAAAGCACCACAGTGTCAGGTTTTTTTCTTGTCTCAGGTTTAACACCTTCGCTTCAAAGGGAAGATGAAGAGTGTCAGATGCCAACTTGTCGTGAGCCATCATTTCAGAGGTTAAAATGCTGTGCTGATCTTCACAAAATGATATTTAAGCAGGATTACATTTTGCATTCATAGCCTAGAAAGAACCAGCTATGCTGATACTTCCCTTAAATCACAGAAAACCTGCCCACTGAAGTGGTTTTGGAGAGAAGTAGCTTTGTGCCATCCACCCTCCCCAGACACTCTGAAACGTGTCTGCTTGTGATGTGTTTTGTTTTTTTTTTTTAAAGTCCTGGCAGATAGTTTTCAGTCCTTAAAGAGAAGTGTCTGCCTTGTAATGGAAGGGAAAGAAAGCCTGGCTGGTTGTTTTATGTGGAACTGCAGAAATTGAGCTTTGTCTCATGTCTGCATGGCATGCAGTTAAATATTGAGTCTGCTCAGTCAGTGCCTCAGTGGAGGAGACCTCTGAGACTCAGGGGAGGAGTTGGAGAATATTAGAACAAAAACCAAATCACCACACTCAGAGCATCATGTCCTGGCTGTTCATACAGCACTCCTACTTGGTACCATTTAAAGTTCTTATTAAAATACAAAAGAAGACAACTGTACAAAAGTAACAGTGTGATTCTTTTAATGCTTTTATTTTCTTCTGTGTTACAAACCTGGGAGAATGTCTGCTTTCAGCAAATACAAGATAAAAGGACAGGAGCTGAGGACCTTCACAACATACTCTGAACTGTTCAGGTAGCATACAAAGTGCACAGTGGAGTTCCAGGATGTCTGGCTGCAGTGATTTCTTCATGCTCTCCTCTCAAAGTTAAATTCATATGGTTTAATAAAATTTCTTAAAATCAGCTCTACACTAAGGCATGAGGGCAGATTTTTCATAGGGAGCCAGTTTTGAATATTCTGAATAACATCAAATGGGGAAAAAAAATGAAAAAAGACCACACACAAGAAAACACTAAGGGAAAGAATTTGAAGGAAGGCCACAAGGAAGAGGAATTGCAGCAATTTTATAGACTGTTACAGCATTTTTATTTTTTTTTTCTCTAAGCTGCATGGAAAACAAACTTATGCTAGGAGAAAGAAAATTTGATGGAGTCCTTTTTCCCAGGAGGAGAAAGACTGATGGCTCCTACATAGTAATAACCAAACACAATTTGCAGAGTTAGAAATGACAGCCCCTGGTAGACACGAGGGTTATTTTTGACAAGTTAATTACACGTGCAATTAGCAAGGTCAAACTAATAATTACTGATAGATGTGAACAGATTCAAGTAGAAAAAGCCCTGAGTAGAAGAGATTTGATGAAACTGGCATTGCCTGGTAAACAGCCAACAAGACACAGCAAAACCCCCAACCACCTCATTAGATTTCATTGTGGGCATTCTTTTCCATAATACAGGAATGATTAATAGTGTGGGATTGAAGTTTACTGCAGAGCAGTCCTCTTTAAACATGTTACAGACATCACCTAGATTTATTTATGCAGCTGCTATTCCCAATTAACTGTGGATGCTTCTTTCTTAATCCTTTTTTACAGCCTGATCTTTTACTCCAGTCTCAAGTGAGCCTACTAAAGAAGGGATCTCCCCCTAGAGAATTTCTGCTGGAGGTATGGCACATTTTTAGGATAAGTATGGCTGAATGCCTCCCAGTGGCTGAGTTTAAAAAGGAAATTCTGCCTTTGCAGGCAAACTTGAACAGAAATATCAAGTGAAGTACATTCAGGTGTAGTGTAATATTATAAAACTAGATCTATAGAGGTAGCATTCCGGGTATCTTACAGCTCACAGAGAGTCACTTGCTGAAAATTTGACTGAGAAAACATGAAAATGTAATGCTTGAAGTGGAGCAATGCAAATCAATAGCATCTTTCAAATGGAACCATGTGGACTATTCTAAATTTACCAATACAAAATGTCATTACATTTTGCAAGCTTCACTGACTGATTTCATTGCATGCAAATATGTGCAGCTGAGGTAAAAGAGCCTTAATCAGTGTCTTGAACAATCTTTGTATAAATACATATAAATTCTCCAATTCAGTAAGCCATACTGTCATAACTACTTCTTTTGGTTTTAATTGTGTATGCAGAGATAATCTAACAGGAGTGCTAGAAAATTCACACTCAGATAGAACTTAGAGATGTCTAATAATTAATTACCTACTTATTTTTTTTCTGTCCTCCTCCTCAAAAAGAAAAAATCCCTTCAGGCAGGATATTGTATTGGACCTAAATATTACATAAATACATCAGCTCTGTCCCAGATAATTAGGTCAATGTAAGGAAAAAACAAATGAGGAAGAACCACGCTGTCCAAGGAACATTAACAGCCACGAGAAAAGGGAAAATCAAAGTTTTTTTGTGATTCTTTTAGTAGGTCTCATCATCCTCATCCTCTCCAATGGGTTCTCGTAGCCCTTCACTCTGCCGAGATCTTCCTGTCATTTCCAGCAGGGCCTGAGCCTCAGGATCCACATCCAGGATGCTCTTCTTACCTTTTGTCTGCAAAATAAAATTAAATAAGAGTCAATTTAACATTTCATTATGACTCCGTCCGTATCAAGCTACAAGGAAGCTACAAGGAAGAGGTAATACTCAAGGGTACACTTTCCAAGGAAGGCGTTTAGGATTCACTGGGATACATCAAAAGATTTTTATTGCTGCAGTTACACAAAGCAGCCATAAACCTTTCCTAAGATGACACTGAACTACTTCAAGTTCAGTCAGGTTACCAGGCAGCCAGAACACCCTGGTTAACCTGACCTCAGTCTGAAGTGCAGATGTGAACTTCTTTTTACAGAAGAGATTCGAGTGCAATTCAACAGTTTTTGTAATTGTTGAGACAGTTTAATAAGAGAATAAATTGCAAGGACAGAGGAGACTGAAAAGAAGTTTCCTACTTATTTCCAGAAATAAACCAGGTGCAGGAATCTAGCATTAATCAAGTCACATAAAGTTATCATAAAACAACAGTAAATTTTAAGTTACTGATTAAGAAATCTTTTGGTTTCTCTTCCTGAGCCAGAAACTTCACCTCTGAGCCTCCAGTGCTTCCTTTCTGTTTTACAAACAGTGGGTTTTACTGAGCCCCTCCAAGGAGGTTTCTTATGGGTATCTTTCCTCAATACCAAAAAGACCTTTTGAAATTCAGAATGAAGTCCTGCTCTTCTGACTCTATCACCTCATGGCTCCAAATTGTCTGTCTTGTTGGCATCCTTATAGTTCCACTACTGCTATGCTAAAAAAACCCACAGGGCCAGTTAAAAAAAAACATTATTCTTTACAATAAAGGGACAGTGTTTCACTAGAAAGTGAGTTTTGTATGGCCACCTCCTGTTCCAATCAGGATGCAATTTCACAGCTTTTGATTTTTGTCCACCTACCCCAACACGTTCAGGGAGGTCTCCCACTGCCCAAACTTCCATGGCATCCAGGGTGAATTCCTCCTTTGCTGACAGCTGGGGGCTGTTGTAGGTGGTACAGCGAGGTTTGGCTCTGCTGTGTCCCTTCCCATAGTCACTGTCTATCCAGAGTCCAAAGTATTCATGCTGTCCTCCCATTCCCTGGGAAGCAAAGCAGAGCTCTGAGCACTTGCTGCAGGTGTAGGAGAGACTGGGAAAGTTAGGAACCCAGAGGATAAATTGTTACTTTCAGGATTTGTGTCCCATTTCCACAGGCAGGTGAAAAAGCTCAGGTTTCTGTACCCAAATCCATTCTTCTTAAAGATCAACAAGAATGTCCCTGAGTGCTACTGTCCTCCCTCTAGACTTTACAGAACCCCAGCATCTGCCAGCACTTCAGCTGTGTGTTGTGCCAGAAATCCAGCTGACTGGCTTTTGTTTATCAGCTACTACTATTTCCATTTTAAACAGGGTGAAAGTGCTCTGTTTTTTTTTCCTCTCCTCCATTTAGAAAAATATCTATGGAAACAAATAATGTAATTTGATGTTGTTTGCTTTCTTTAGAGCAAATTTACTCCAGACTGCTGCATTTTTCCAAAGTTCTGGTCACATCATGCCACAAAAAAATGTAAAGCACTTTTCTAACCTAGGCAGTGTTGCAGTCCTGTAGAAACTTCTGCATCTGGAGAGCTCCTTTGTGGACTTGAGTAAAAGGCCCTTCTGCCACTGTCATCACACACCAGCAGCAGCCTACATGCACCTCCTGGGCTCCAGTTCTGTAATCCCATTTCTCAGCTTTCCATAATGGGAAAAGCAACTACAGTGGCTGTGAGAACAACCAGTGGAAGGATCCTCCCTGACATGGATCCACTTGGCCTGAGCTGCCTCAGTGCTGTGGATACATGGTGGCCACTCTTCCAGCAAAGAGACTTCTAGAAGGGCTTGCCTGATAAGCAAACATGGCAAAAAGATTTCTTTCCAGAACCTTCATGAATCTAACCTACATAAATCCCACCTCCTTGGGATAATAAACTCCATCTTAGCTGACTCAGTACTTCAATATATCTACCAATGTAAAGAAAAGTGCAGACTCTGTCAGTACTGGAAGTGATTCACCCATAGTTCACACTTCACACTAATGTTTTAATGGAAAAAAACCCAACAAATTCCCCTAAAACTGTGCCACAAATATCACAGAGGAGGGATGAAAAAGTCTGCAGAGAGCAACAAGGGAAATAAATCTGCTCAGAGTAACAGAAGCAAAAAACCAGAAAACACTTCCCAACACCAGCCACAAATCCAATTTCTTAAATTGTCATTTCTTTATACTTACAAGTCCATTGGGCATTGTTTGCTGGCCATGGTTCAAATACATGTAGTGATCATTATACCCTGTGTATGTGTACACAGCAAGAGAGGGGAAAATGGAGAACAGAAAGCATCTGTTGTCACCTGTAAAAAGAAAAGCATCTGAGGTCAGACAACAAGCCAAGCACTAACTTGCCTACAAATAGGACAGAAAAAAAATTATTGAAGAAATACATCTGAATAAATCAAAGACAGCAGCAATGATCTCAGCAAGCCAATACCTATCTCTCATCAAGATCTGGAGCTATTGTTTATTCTCAGTTAACTCTGTGCAGGGTCACAGAAATCAATGTGGTTATATGGCTGTGACCAAGGGCAGAGTCAGAGGCATGACCAGTGCAGTGCAGCACTGTGGAAGGGTGCACCCAGCACAGGCTTGCAGTGCCTCATCTAAACCTCATCACCAGACCTGTACAAACCGATGGGAGTGCAGACAGCCTGAGTTCTGACTGTCAGATACACAGATCCCTGTAGGGTCACTGATTTAGGGCACAATTCCCATTCTTTGGTATTCAGAGGGACCTGCGGTGTGACACTCTCTGTGTCATTCTATCAGGGAAAAAATACAAGGAAAGTTTTGTGTAATGTCATGTAATATTATATTTCTTGGCTGAAGTAATTATCAAATTCCCAAATACCAATTAATATAGGAATTGAGCAGAAATGAGGCTTCCCAGCAGGGCAAATTATACAGAGTCCACAACTGGGTGGTTTTTTTTGGAAAGCCATCACAAAAGTTCCTACCTAAGAGTTACAAAAAAACCCCTCCTCTCCTCTTGTCAGAAGTTTCAAAGGAACAAGCCATCTAGCTTGACCAAAGCATCCTTTTGGGGCTGGATTTTAAAAGGAAAACAGTGCCCAAATAACAACAGGAGGAGTAACCTGGTGTTTGGCTCAGCTGTTCTGAGATAGAAGGCTGCCATCTGCTGGGCCCTTCATCTACAAACTAATTCCTCATCTTTGCTCTGTTTCCTTCATTTTTGCACATCATTTTCAGCCTCTGCAGCTCCAGATTTCACGGAAAACTTGAGCCATGATCAGTAAGTCTTGAAATTTGAAAAATCTGATCAAAGAACAGACAAACTGTAATATGCCTAAATGGGTACAAGGCAGGAATAATTTAGCACAGATTTTATACTTTTTTTAAAACAAATGTTCTTTTTGTCACAGGAAAATACACTTGGAGTGTAAAAGCAGTATGTGTCATAAAAGTAAAGTGCCAGTGTCCCTGAAGTGGACAGTATTCTTGTACCTGTACAGAACAGGCAATGTTTAGCAGAGCCATGAGAGACTATAAAAAGCAAAGTGAGTTTTACCTTGAAACTGTGGCTTCACTTCCCAGGAGTGAGATGCAAACCCACCAAAGATATAACCATCTAAGTCCTTTAAGATCAGTAGGCAGGGACCTTTGTTGACTACATGTGCACATAACTGTGAAAAGCTTTCTCCATGAAATCTAGAAGAAAACAAAAGATGCCACTTGTGCTGCATCTCTGCAGGCAGGTGGGAGTTGATGTACATGATGGATGGGATGTCAAAGAGACTGACAAGTCCTCTTGCTTTGATGCCTTTGCAGCCTGGAACCAGGTTGACTGTGTCTTTGGTTTGGTCCAGGAGGGAGTGCAGAACATGGAGGCCTTGCCTGACAACAACACTGAGGAAAACTGAGATCTGTGGAACTCGGTACACCCAATCCTGAATGACACTTTGATCAAAATTTGTCTCCATCAGCTGAGGACCCACAGGTTTTGTCCCATCTAAATAAGACACAAAGAAACAGCATTAAGCCTCACAGTCTGCACCTTCACTCTGGAAAAGCATCAGTTGATTTTTAAGTGTAAACACAGTTTTCCTTTATTTTAATGGACATGAAATCACGGATGAAAGGAGCCAGAAAGAGTGAAGTGTCAACTACATTGAGCAGATGCATCCACAGAACTGAGCAACATTTGCCTGTGACATCCACTGGTTGGTCTGTCATGATTAAGAAGCTGGTGACAACATAGGAGATGTTCTTTGCAAGACAGCAAAATATTACTGCAGCAGTGCAAAGGTAAATCTGTGGTTTGCAAGAGGACAGCAACACATGCAGGTGCATCTAAATGCCCATCACCTGCAAGTCAGGTGTTTGTCAAACAGACATGTTCCAGGACAAATAGTTTTGTACCTCCACCTAAACCAGGACATCAAACCCAAGCTCACCTGAGTTTAAGCAGAAAGATTGTAAGGTAAAATAAATCAAATTCCCAAGTAATGAATGAAGGACTAGGTTTGAAATCTTGGTCTCACCATTGAAATTCAAAGAGGGGACCCGAGGAGAAAAATTCTGGTGAGACAGTGATTACATGAGCTCTGTGCCATTCTGGGATACACCACACTATGGCACTTACCTGCAAGCTTTAATTCCGAGAGCAGCTGAGAAGCCAGAGCCTTTACTCCACTTGTAGAATCCCTAGTATTCTCCAAACTCCAACCTTTCAGTTCCTTCCTGTAGTTCAGTACATGGACTACAGACGTGATCAGATCCTCTGTGAACTAAAGAGGTTAAAACATCACCATTTTGGCACTTCTTAAATAAAATTACCAAGAACCTCAAAGGACTTCCTGGGGAAAAAAGTCAAGTAGTACTAATGCTGTAATAGCAGTGACAGAAACATCTCATGACAAGGCAGAAGTAACAGAAATGCAGTTTCAGTGTCATAGCTCTTGAATGGTATCCTTTTTCAAGACATTTTGGAAATGTTACTTCACAAAGCATCTCCATATAACATGGCATGAAAGAGAGAAAAGGAGGTCCAAACTTTGCAGCAGTAAGAGCTGCTTGTGAATTACTGGTTTGTGAGATCTCACTCTTCCACCTTGCAAGCTCTGTGTTTGATTCACCCATCTATCCTGCAATTCAAGCTCTAGAAACCATTTTGCTCAGTTCCCAGAAGCACCAGGCACACCACAACTCTTACTGGCTCCTAAATCTAGCCAGTCTCTGCACCTTTCAGGTCAGCCTGTGAACCATGAGATCAAACCATCACTGCATTCCCAAAAAAACAGGTAAAAAAAAAAAAAAAAAAAATTAAAAACCCCATAAAAGTCAGGAATCACAGTTGTGAATCTTGTGCTCTAAAAATACATTTTGAATTACCTACTCATCTGTTCTCCTACTGTACCCCCAGCACACACTTAGCTACCTGTGTACCTCTTGGATTTGTCTGCCCTTCACGGGTCCTTTTGTCTTGGAGATCATTCTCATGATTATGGTAATCTTCTCATCTGCATTCCCTTTTAAGAGGTTTGACATAAAAATTACAAACTGCTCCTTAACAATCTGTTCACACAGCCCAGATGATTTCCCAGACAGGTCAATACTTTCCATTCCATTCCATAACCGAAGACTCATTTGCTGTGGCAGTGGCTCCTGTGTAAATGCCTACAGAGAGAAAACAGCAAATAACATCCTTTTAAAATTAAGAATAACTAATATATCCCAGCTAATCTGAGCTGAGATATACAGCTGAGATGGTCCTACATAGGAATGAGAGATTTCAATATGAAGTATCTACTCTCAGCAACAAACCAGCCAAAGAACTGGTTTTCCATGATGAAAAAAATACTCTGATTTTTATAGTAACTCCTTTCCAATACAATTTAGTGACTGAAGTTGATACTTTTTTTTTTTTTTTTGCTACAAAAGCCATGGACTTAAAGAAAAACAAACCACTGTAAAGTTTTAACAGGATATTTGCAAAGGGTTTCCATATAACTCTTTATAAAATAAAGTTTTACAATTCTGCCAGTCCAACATTTACAATTGTTTTACCCTGCTTTTGATACTGGAGATCACAGATACTAAAACCAAAGAGAAAATAAAGTTTCTTCCGTATCTCAGTTTTGACCTCAGGACACTGCAGGCAATGTGGTTAAACCCTACATGCAGACACAGAAAAAATTCTGAGATGTTTTGCACAGCAAAATCTAGCAACAAACTGAGATCACCCAATTTTTATAAGGTATCTCTGATGTTAAGACAGTCAGAATCAAAAAACATTCACCAAAAGTGCAGAATTGGCCCTTTTAATGGAAGTCTAAGTGGTAGACATCATCACAGCACTGTGGGAAACATCTGGCTCTGGATTCAAGAAAACTGCCACAGCATTCAAGATAATGACAAGGTTTAAAAATAAATCACCCAGAACATATCCATGCACAAGGAGATGATCACACAGTGTCCTTGCCATGCAAAACCCTGTGTGTAACATGCTGAACATCTGACTTGACTCTTATGAACAGCCCCCTGGGAACTGTGCTGAAAATCCATGGAGCTGCACCTGGGTAGCAGCACTCCAGCTCTATTCACCATCATCTATCCCATTTCCAATCTATTTTGGGCTCAGTCCCACTCCTGGTGAAGCCACCAGAGCTGTTGCTCTTTGCTGGCAATGACTGTTGCTGTGCATGCAGGATGGGACCCAATGTGCCAAGCCCTGCTTTGCTTTTGTTGACATCAGTGGTAAAACTCCCCCTGATTTCCATAGAAGCAGAATTAGCAGCCAGAGTCTGGCACATTCCAGTGGGAGGGTGGGATGGTCACAGGGGGGGGTACAGCCCCTCCAAGAGGATTTCTGGAAGTGCTACATGAGCCTGGGGTGAGAGAAGCTGCAGGGAACATGATTTAAAACACTATACTCCAGGGATTTTTGCTTCATGCTGGTATTACCTACCTACTCCCTACTCTTTCCCACCCAGCACTTAGGTTGGTTGAGCTGTTCTGTTCTGCTCACAGCTATTCCAGGGAGCAGTCCCGTGGTGGGGAGGAAGACTGCAAAAAGGGAAGCTTTAATAAACACCTAACACACACCTCTGCCTGCTTAAAATCCTCTTAAATGGCCTCAAGAAAATATCTAGAGATACCTGCTCTACCTGCTTCCCAAGCTGCACAGTGCAGCTTTTTCTGGTTCAGAGGCCATGGAGTTTCCTTCCAGTAAAGCCCTGAGCCTGAGCAAAGTACATGAGGTCATGCTTGGGGCCATGTCATTGTCACCAGGTTGTTCCAACTCCATCTAGTTCAGGCATGAGCATAAACACCTATGAGGCAGGCATGCCAGCACCACAACAGTCCCTGCACCAAGGAATTACACACCTACAGGCTGCCTTTCAAAAGATTTTTTCATTTAAGTTGGCAAACAAAAGGGCAGGATGGGAAAAGAGAAATGTCACGTTGATCTAGAAAGAACTTCTCCCAGGTCCCAGTCAAAAAACAGACACCAAGGACCAGGTTCTTGGTCATATTAGTGCTGGAAGGTAGGGCAGCAGCAACACTACTTCCAGACTGGTGACAGCTGAGAAACAGGCAGGCAAATGCACTCCTAAATAACTTAAAATAACCTATAGCTTTCCTGGAGTTTTAATTTGATTCCATTAACTGTGTAGCATATATAAAAAAAGTCACTTTCAGTACTGCATTCATTTGGCTGCTTGGCATCTGCCTAACTGAAGTTATCAAGTATTGCAACAAATCAATTTCCCCATCTTTCTTGATTAGAAAATGAATGCAAAGCTAATCAGAAAGCATAATGTACCTTAATTAGATAAAACAGGGAGCCACAGCTTAATCAATCAAAACAGAATCCTCTCCTTTTAATGCAAGTGAGAAGATTTGAGATATAAAAAAATGTAACCAAATACCAACTGGCATGGTGACAGCTTCTCAAGAAAATCTGTAAATAAGCACCCACTTCAGACTCCAGGGGGAAGAATATTCTTCCCATTTTCAGGTTTCTGACAAATATATTCATATATTCCAACTTACTTCAGAATCAGGAAAGCTTCAGATGGACCCTAGAGTGCAGTTTAAGAGATAAATACAAACCTGAAAGTCAGTTCTCAGGTTATACTGTAAGAAAAAGTTAAAACACCCATGCTGCCCCAAAATGTTCAGTATTGAATTGAGATGAGGAATCCTTAGAAAGTAACTACTGTCACATCTAGAATTTCTCACTGGAATTATATTCAATGCACTACTTCCCAGATATATCAAGGATAATAGAATGTCTTGCCTGTAGTGCTGCCAGAGTCACAGTTCTCTTTGTAGCTTTGCCATTTTTTGTTCCAGATGAGCCACTCGATCCTGATAAGGTATCAAAGAGTCCATCAATGTCAGACTGCTCCTCAGGAAGAAATCTGGAAAGGTGATTTTGATAGACACTGCTTTCTGCATTTCCCATCTTTTCAACCTGAAGGAAAGGAAAAGGAATTAAAAAATGACCAGTAAACACAGAAAGGTATCACCATATCCATGAAAGACATGTCAAAGAGACCAGCATACCAGTGCAAGTTTTATAAGAGGAGCAAATGAATTGCCTTCCAGGAGACTGTTACTAAAAGTACTGTTTAGTTTCTGTAGTCACTGAGACTTGAGGAAGCTGAAGAGCATTTGTGAAGAGTAACTGTGCAGTAGAATATAACAATCTGTCAGCTCACTGCTAAGACCACCCTGTTTACCAATTCAAGTCTTATCAAATGGAAAAACCAATATGATCCAAAGATTAAATTAGCAAGTGACCATGAGTCTGTCAGCTGGAATGCACCAGTGACATGAAGAGCCTGATTATGGATTATTTATGACAGACTGTGCCACAGCTTTCTGATGCATTAATGGACTGGTGCTAAATCTGCCAATAACACGCAGCACTAAACCACCATCACTGTGAAGTCTCTGAAGATGACATGAGAATGTTTTTTCTAAGGATTTAACACAAAAATCATGTAAAGAGCTGCCAAGAAACACAGCAACAGAATCATTTAGGAAGACAATTCAAGACTTGTCAAAACCACTTCGTATGAAGCCAACAAACTGCTGAGAGCTGGCACCCACAGATTTAAGGGGGGCAGGGGCTACTGGCTTAGAGTTATTGCTGGTTTTACACATTGAATGATATAACTGTGATTCCTCTCACTGCCCCAGAATTCACATGAATCAGGGATACATCATTTTTCAGTGTTGTCTGAGCCAAATGCTGGGACTTTTTCCCTGGAGCAGCACAGCACCCTCAAGTGCCACAGCAGGGCCTGAAACCCCAAATTCCCCTGTGACTGCAACACCAGTCACCACTGTAAATGGCCCTCCAGACCACCCAGGGTGACAACATAAAGATGAGGGCTGGGATAAAACATCTTTTTTTGTGGTTTTCTCTCCACAAACTCCAGGTCCCTTCTGGCTGTCACTTTTGTTTGGGGGATTCCCAGTTCCAGGGAAATGTCTTCCTGCAGATCAACCCTTCAGCAGACTCAGGGCTGTTTCTTGAGCCTAATCCCATCTTTCCATGGTTATCAGATGCTGATTTTGCTAACACACAAGAGCCTGGGTTGGGCTGTTTTACCTTCACTCAACACCACAGACCCAAAATCCTCGTTTGCCCGTGAGGAGGAAAAGGTCGATCGTGGGGTAAACATCCACGGGTGAATGGAAACGGCTGTAACCTGGAAGACAAACAAACCATCCCGACATTATTAATTTAACAACAGAACCTCTGGAGGGAAGGGTTCCCTGATCCCTCAGCCCATGAAGCACAAACCGGGGAGGGGTGGTGGTGGCTCCGGCCCGGTCCCGGCGGGGCCGTCCCCGGCAGCATCCGAACAAGAGGTGCCGAGACCCGGGGACAGGGGTTGTGTGTACAAAACCCTTCAGATTTTGCCATTCTGCCCGTTTATTTTATTTCCTTTACCCCATCCCTCCCCACCGGGCGGCTGACAACATCCCTGCCGCCTCCCCTTCCTTCCCCATCCACCGCAACCATGGGCGCCAAGCGACGGACCCCAAGCTCCAGGAGGGGACGATACGGACCCAGCTCTCTCCTTACCCCCAGGATAACCCCCGGACCCCCCTCTACACCCCCCNCTCTCCTCCCCTCAGAACCCCCCACACACCACGGTAGATGAGGTCCGGGCGTTATCCTCGGGGCGGAGCAGAGAGCGGCGGGGGCGGAGATGGCGCCGAGCGGGGCCGCCCCCTCAGGAAGCTGCGGGGAGGGACGGACACCATGAGCCGTAAAACATGAGGGGAAGAGGCGGATATTCCTTTAATCCGCTGTGCAAGGCTTTAAGGAGGAAGCTTGGGAGCTCTGGAGATTGGGGAAGCCGCAGTGACCCCGCTCCCTTGAGGGGTTTTTCTCCTGAGAGGGCTCTCCTCTCACAGGGGCTTCTCCTCTCCCCACGGGTCTAAAACGGGGTTCAAAAAGAAGGTGAAAATGCAGCCCCGGCTTGAGGAAAAGAACCCCCCCTTATGCTGAGGGTTTAAAAAGTGTGGATTCCTGAAAGGGCTGTGGGAGAAAGCGTTTCCTTCCCTGGTCTGAGCTGGAAACGGCTCTGGGAAGGAAAAAGGTGGATATGTGATGTATATACAGGCACGTATGGAGGCAGGCACTGGTAAATTTCCATGGGAGAGGAAAACAAAAAATCTTCTGAATGAACAAGTGAAACTTGGGTCTCACGGCTGGCAAAGGCTTCCCAAGGATGTACAGGGGCAGAGGGGCAAACACAGAGCTGAGGAATCAGCCGGGATAGGGATATTGAGGAGAAAAATTACAGTTCCAGTGGCTGCAGCTCTGGGCCCAGTACTTGTTCTTTTGTTTTGTTTTATTTGGGTTTTTTTCTGTTGGTTTGGTTTTGGTGTTGGGTTGGTTTTGGTGTTGGGTTTTTTTAGTTTGTTTTGGGGTGTTTTTTTTGTTTGGTTTGATTGTTTGGGGATTTTGTTTGTTTTGGTTTTTTGTGGTTTTTATAGGGGTTTTTTGTGGGTTTTCTTTTGTTTGTGTTTTTTTTGTGTGTGTGTTTTTTGAGATTAAAAATTTTCCCACTCGGTTACATTACTCCAGCGATTGCTCCCCTTTCTCCTTTCAGCCACAGGGTTTGATTTCTGTAATATATCAAAGCCTTTGCCTTCCCAGCCCAGATTCCTGCAGTGTCCCTGACTCTTGGTTGGTTTCTTTGCCTCCAGACCTGGTGTGGAGCCTCCTTTCATCCTCGGGGAAGCTGTGCAGATGCCCACAAAGTTGGTGGTGTTGGCATTTCTGTAACCAGATTCCATGGAACAGGTTAGAAGCTTTGGCATCTCACTTCCAGTTGTAGTCTGATCACTGTGCTTTCACTGCAAGCATCTATATACACAGAAAATTTTCCCTCCTAGCCATGATAGAGCTCCAGTCTTTTGCACCAAGTAAAAATCCTGATAAAGCTGAAAAAAAAACTTTTAAAAAAAAGTATATATATTTTTTTATATACTCATTGTATGCAAAACTTCATTAAAAAAACCTGCAAAATATTATTCTTGCTGCCAACTCAGACTTAAAAACACATTGACCAGAATTCCAAGATGGTCACATTTGAATAAATATTAGATCCTGATTCAGGGCATCACTGGAGTCACAGAACCAAACTGTATCAGCAGGACATAGGAAACAAACTTGAGGAAATGAATGGGGAGTTCATGTAATGTGAACACAAATTCAGCAAAGATCATCTGCAAACTGCTTGAGACTTCTTTGTCCACAGAGGGGCATTGTGTGTTTAGAAAGTGAGCTGTGTAGCCTACACTGAGTGCTTCAGACTGTTGAATGGGTGTTCAGATTCCCAGGTTTATAGACTGCATGTGTGTGGAAGTAAAAGCTCCTTTAAGGACTTATTTTCACCTCTTTTCCTTTAACTCCACAAGCATAATATGGACCATGACAATAAAACTCTGTTCCTGGGGAACTAAATTGCATAGAAAGGCTCCTGCTGTGGAAAAGTTTCCAGGTCACAGGCTAACACCCTTTTAAAGCCTTTTTTGCACCAGGAGTATATAAAGTCAAGCTAGAAACCTGGTCCATACAGGTGATAGTTTGCAACACTCTATAACTAACTAGTCAGCTCCTCACATGCGTTTCCAGGTGCTCTGAGCTAGTTAGATGTCTCACTTGGTTTCTGCCAGTAAGAAAGAGAGAATACACTAAAAAGCCTTTTAAGGACATTCAAGATTCCATTGTATGTAAAAAACGAGGGAGAAGAGGGCTCTGAAAATAATTGTGGCTAATTTTGTGAACTACAGATAGATGTGTTTTTGTTTCCAGAGTGAAAAAACAAACCCACAAGAGCCCAAAAGAACCATATACCTTTGACTTAGATAAAATGGAGTAGGTTTGGGCTTTTTAGTTTACCAAGACAGCAGGAAAACTAAATGGCCTTAGTTCCAGGTAATTCTAATAATATCCTCTTTCAGTTAAAGAGAATTATTGCAAGGTAGCAATCTTGAATGTAAATTATGAGAGATGTGTGTTTATGCCAAACATGTCTATTTCACCTGGATAATCTTTTAGTTTCTTTAAAATTCTGTTTTTCCTCTCTTGAGTTAGTACAGATAGAATTTTTTGCAGCTCATCAGTCTTGTGTATGTATGTATATGCTAAGATTGTGGCAGTGATGTAGAGAATAATTCTGATTCACCTTTGATATGGTACACACCTTCAGCTGTGTTCTTATTAAAGAGCTGCTGCTCCTGCTGTACCAGACTATGGAGACAGAGAGATAGAGATGATTTCTGTTCCAAAGAGCTTATAATTACCTGCATTCACACATGTACTGAGCACAAAACCAGACTTCTCAGGTCACAGGCATTAGAGAATTTTATGAACACCAAGGAATGGTGATACCATGACTTTTCAGCAGGATATTTTGGGGGTATATTCCCCTTTTGGTGTTTGAGAAGGGGAGGTTGGGACTAAACTTCCAAATAAGTAATTTGACTTCAAAATTACCAGCCCATTTTAAGACACATGGGGGGGACATATTTGATGCTGGTAAGTTCCCAGTTCTTAGCATTTTAGTTAACAGTATATTGCAGAACTCTGCCCTTTGCAAAAGAGGTCAAATTTGACCTCATAGAAATGGTGCAGATAAGTTATAAAAGATCCTTGTTCATATTTTAGGGTCTAATGAACACAAAAACTCATTGTGACTCTTCTCAATGCCATTAAGGCCCTGTTGTTCCTGTTTTCATGTAGATGTGAAGCTTTACAAGGCATCTACAGGCACAGGAAGTGAAATCTTGCAAAAGTTCTGATATTTGATGAAAGTAATTGTTGGCTCAGCCCACTGATTTTCTTGTAATGTGGCCTCAGCACAAAATTCTTTTGACTTTAAAAGGTGTAGTCCAAACCTACCCAGTGATGCCCTTTTATATATGTATTATTCAGCTCTGCATTTAATTGGCTGCTGTGACAGCTCTAACCTTGCAGTCACTTACCTGATTTGTCTCCTGGTTTTTATGGGATTGCCATTTATGGCTAAAAGAAAGAGCCTGACTGTGTAACCAGCACTGCAGCCTTAGGTAGTCACAAAGGAAGTTCTGGGTTTTGCAAGTCTTTGCACTTCCCTTTACAAAAACCTCTGCCTGCTAGTAACCATCTCCCTCCTGTAAATGAAAGGAAAAGAAAGGAAAAGAAAGGTGGAGAGGAGAGGAGAGGAGAGGAGGAAAGAGGAAAAGAGAGGAAGAGGAGAGGAGGAAAGTCTCCTGTCACAGCCTGTTAACTGAGGATGCAGCCTCCATGTCTTCAGCAAAACTGCAGTGCCTTAACTTTATCAAACTGTTGCATATCTTGCATTTATCCAGATTGTGAAGATTACTCTGAGCTGTGGACAAGATCCTGGTGGCTGGAAGAAGTGCATGACCCATAGTGAGGGCAAGATGAGGATGATGTTCTCCTCAGCTGCCCTAGCCTTGTCTTCTTTAAAGTACTGCAGCATGTGTTTTCAGCAGGGGATGGACCCAGAGATCCTCTCCATCTGTATTGTTCTGTGATTCAGAGCTGCTTTGTGGGAAGAGCTAAGTGAAATTATTACATGGCTAGGCCAAAAAGCTGAAAGATGTGGTATTTTATATCTGCAAATACTCTAGGGCTCAATGGAGCTCTAATGCAGATGTGAGATGGTGACCATGCTGACCTCTGGTCTCCACATTCAGAGAAATGAAAACCTGGAATGAGAAGAAATACTTCTGTTGCTTTCACCTTGGGAGAACTTGGAGGAAGTGTTCTTTTGTTATGCTGATTTTCTTTAAAAAAAGAACAACACAACATGCAAATTATTAGTTAGACTAAATTTCTATATACTCGAAGAATAAAAAATATTGAACTAGGACTGACTTTGCTGTTCTTAAAAGAGATTTGTGTAAAGAAAAAGCTGATTCCAGTGTCTTTTACATGCTAGCTTGGTTTCAGTGTATTGAATGTAGGAAGTGCAGGGCAGCTGAAGTACAAGAGCAAGTTGTTTGGGTCAGATGGTCACAAGGGATACACACAAGCAGTGTAGCTGTTTGTATGGCTGCTCCTGCTGTGCACACAGTTGTGATTGCTCATGTCACTGAGAACTCTGATTGTGCATCAAACTGGAAGAATATCCATCTACATCAGACTGAGAGGAGGATTTACTTGGCAGAGAGAATTTAGCCAGGATACAGGACTTCATCCTCCCCACTTCTTCAGGCTGGAAACTAGAAGGCCTTCAGGTGTTGGCTATTTTAATCTGCTTTTAATGTAGTTTGATACACAGCACTTGTTTCATAACAAGGGCTATGGCCCAGCCTGGTGGATAAGATCTTTTAAGAAACCATCTGCTGTCATCTTTGTATCAACTGAAGTAAATTTATCAAGGCAAATAATCCTAACAAGGGAACCTTCTCCATGAAACAGTCTGGAATGCTTTGAAACTGCACACAACCAGTGCTGGTTTTTTTCAGTTTTTCAGCCCTATTTCAATTAAATACTTCAGATTACTTACTGCATTGCCAAACCTTTTTGTGTTGTTTGCAGTGGTTTGTAATCTGTCTTTAGGAAAAGCTGTGGAGGAGCAGAGCATGGAACAAAGGAGTCAAATGGGAGAATTTTGTCTCTCACTGAGTATCAACAGGCTTTATTTTTGTTTCTTTTCTCTTTGTTTTTGGTTTGGGGTAGTTTGTTTTGGGTTTGGGGTTTTTTTTTCAGTTTGTTTTATGTTGTGGTTTGGTTGATTTTTTTTTTTTTTAAGGAATCTTATAATTTGTTCAGGCTATTTGTTCAAATCAGGAAGTTTTCTACAGAGTGGAACTTTGTAACTTTATCTCTTTCCATATATAGCACTTCAGGATGAAACGCAGAGGATCCTTTTGCTCTGGAGGGAAACAGAAGGTCTCATTTCCTCTGAGCACAGCCTGCATTTCATCTGTCTCAATTGCAATGTGGGCAGCATTTGCAGCACTCTGGCCCAGATTTTTTGAAGTGGATATGAACAGAGATGGTCTCACAGCATGCTAGCACTATGGTGTTCTTCTGGTCAGACTGTTTGGTCTCCTGATGGAAAACCCTGGAAATGTTAACAACCAGCAAAAACAGTAAGGTAGAAATAGAGAGAAAAAAAAAAATAAAATCACTTTTAAGCATTGTATCTGGCAAACAAGTATCTGAATAGGAGGTGAAGAAATCAAGGTAACATTCCTGAGCTCATTTTCACCCTTGTTGGCTTCTTTTAAGCATGCAGGCCTCTTGAGTAGTAGGAGAAAACCCCTTAGAAACATCTCAGGTGTGTAGTTACTGGTGAAGGAATTCTTCAGCAGGACAGCTGTGTTTCTTGGCACTGGACATTATTTACACCCAGCATGTAACAAGAAACCAGTTTTTTGTCATCTGTTGTGTGGTGAACTCTTAGACTTTGAAAAGAAGTGATGGAAACACTACCAGGGCTTGTGTGATTTTAAGAGCCATTGGGTAAAATGAGAAATTTAGTGCAATTCTGGGGTGTTTGTGCTGCTAGGAGTGCATTGCATTAATTGTAACCTGCAGCTTGGCTTCCCCTATCATTACCTTCTTCCCTACCACCTCAGCTGGGCCTTTCTCTCTTCATTTTGTTTTTGTGCAGTGCAGTTTATTGCTCAACACAGTTCCTCTTTTTAACTGCTACCCACACTAAGTCCAGGTTCAGTGCAGTGTGTCCACAGGAGTCCAAAGTCCTTGGCTTGATTTCACTGAGTTAACAAGTGCCCCTGATGGGATGGTTATTGCCATACCTGCCTAACCAGTGCAGATTCTAGAAGCACCCAGTTGTTGCTGACTGCTCAAGAGCAGCTTGTAAAAGGTGAGATGCCAGATTAAAGTGAGAGAGAGGAAGGTGTTCTTACCTCATGCCTTTCCCCAAGGTTGCTGCCTTCAGGGCTGCAACAATATCATGTCCCCACCTTGCTGTAGGTTGCAGCATCAGCAGATTAATCCAATCAGTTACAGGTTGGTTTTTTGTTTTTTTTTTTTGCAAAATTCTGGGCTAGAAAAGGCTGATTCTGAAGCAGCTTCCTGTGCTGTCCTGGCTACCAGAGCTATAGGCTCTGGGAGGAAGGTAGGGCAATAAATTGTGTCTATCTTTGTAAATGGTGTAAATCTTTGTGTTTAACCCATGTGTGTGTGTAGTCCTGCACCTTCACAGAACAAGCATGGCAGATCTGTCCCTCCCAGGTGCTCTCCAGCAAAGCACACAGCAGCTTTATTTTTATTTTCTGTTTTCAACTGATACTTTATTACATTCGAATGAAACCATCATTAGCAACAACTGGTCTTAACCTGTAAATCTCACCATTCTCCCCAGGATAATGAGCTCTCCTGAAGGTCAGACTGGCTTTTTACACCTTGGGCCCTATTATGCATTACATGAGGAAGAGAAAACAAATGCTTTTATACTGAATAAAGGTAACAAGAAGTTCAAAATCATAACAGAGAGGTGTGATAGCTTTGAAGGGCTGATGTAAGTCATCTGCTGCTAGAGGTGACTGGGAGGGGGGGTGTGTGTCCCCAGACAGGGCTCAAGTTGTAGTTTAAAGTGAGGGTTTCCAACATTAAACAGGATGCATGTCACAGATCAGAGACCAAACGAACAGTCTCTGCCAGGGTGAACTCTTCTAGCAGCTGAGGTGGGGAAGAGGAGTTTGAAGGTGGGGGGAAAGGAAAGTGGAGCCATGAAACACTCTGGGAGTGTTATGGTTTGGGAGCCACTGGGCAAAAAAAATAAAGCTGCTGAACTAAAAGGTGGGAAAACCCTGGGTGAAAAATTAAAAAAAAACCAACAATTTTTTTCAAGGTCTGTCCATGTCTTGCTCTACGGCTTCAGGCAGGTTAATGGTTCTCTTGTAGGTCTCTCTGGTTTGCTGGAGTTGTGCTGCAAGCATGTTGTGACAGAGATCATCCCTTCAAGGGTTGAAGGGCACAATGGCCCTGGTTTTCCTCAAGTGCTGTAGCAATACATCTCTAACAACACAGGTGGAAAAAATGCCTTGCTTTTACAAGTACCTCTGGAATCACCTGTTACTCTCATCCTGCAGCAGGAACCCCCCTCTCTTAGGTACCTCCTGGCAGCCCCAGTGCTGAATGATGGAGTTAAAAAAATAAAACATGCTGGTTCCATGACTTGGGGTGCATCAGAAACCCCCTCTGGCCACCACCACATCTGTGTGTTACAGGATACCTCTGCCACTCAGGGAGAGCAAGCTGTTTCTATGGCTACTACTGCCTCTCTCTCTCAAACACATGCACCACTGGCTCTGAGGAGATCATGCTGGATTCTAGAAAATAATTACTCACATGCTGCTTTACCCTGCAGTGTTTGTTGAGCTAGTTGATACTACAGTAAAAGCATTTTCCACTTAATGTATTGTTATAAATGGGTAGAATTTTCCTCATGTCTGATTTATAACTGCATCCAGTTTGGCCTCGAGAATCCTTGTTCTGGTTTCCATGACAACAGATCTGATTTTTGAGGCTATTTCTTCCTCTTACTTCATCTTGGATAGGGAAAGAGCTGCTGTCCCCCTCCAGGAGGAGTGTGATGGGCAAGCAAAATGATTGCCTTGAAGGAAAACCTGCAGCCTTGAAGCCAGAAACTTGGGGCAGTTTTCTGAAATGTGAGTGAGAAATGCATGAGAAGGAAGGCACCACAAACCCAGAGCATGGGCTTGAGCCAGGTTTCTTTTTGTGCACAGAAAGTCAAGTGCACATATAGCCTCAGGTAATGTGGTCCCACACCACACTGCTGTGTACTTCACAAACTGATCCAGTAGCCCTGAATAACACTGGTGGCAAGCAGGACAACACCCAAACACAGGATCTTCCCAGTCTGTCTATATGGTAACTTTATAGATAAATTAGTCATGAGTGCACCTTATTGCCTGAAACAGACTCTTACTCTCAATATTTTTTTTCCTTCAATAGATCCCTTTTCAGTGATGGATTGCTAGGATTGTGTCTTTCATGGATTATTTATAGGTCAGATGCATTTCGTCAGTGGGTTGGAGACTGTGGGTAGTAAAGGCATCATAAATAACCCACAGCTGTTTTGCAAGGGTCTTTTTAGTGGGTTTTTTTTGCACCTTTAACGTTTCCAGAAAAAATGAAGGTAGCCAGCTGCTGGTTCTCCATGGTACAAGTGACTTAGTAACTGCTGTTCTAGCATGATAAAGAGGTGGTTTATGCAAACTCCTCAGAAAAACCCTGCAGAGGATCTTGGTTTCCTTTTTCTGCAAAGGAGAATCACAAAGCACCTGCATCTTTGTGTGCAATAAGTTCCTTCAGAGGTGCAAACCACTCAAGTTGCAAGAATAAAGGTTTGTCTTTTGCTTACCAAAGAGTTATTCTTAATTTCTGTGAGGAAAGGACTTCATGGAACCATAATGCTGAAGTATCATTGTGTTATGGCCACATCATCTCATTTCCATTTGAGCTGGGAGCAGCATGATAAATCATCCAGCTGTTCCTTGGATTGCTCCAAGCATTTAATCCCAATGCTGGAGTTTCCAGGCCATCTTTTGGAGCAGAAGATCCAAGTGTAGGTTAGGTATTCTCCATTAAGAGAGAATTAGGCATGATTTATCCAGACTATGGCAACCTGTGCCAAGAGAGATCATATCTGTAAGCTGTGTTCCAGGACTAAACTTTGACTCCTAAACACAGAACAGGCAGTCCCAAACTGTGCCACACCTAAAGCATCTCCTGGTAGGATGAGCCTGCCCACTATACCTCAGCATCACTCAAAGCAAAGTGCAGCTAAGAGTGGATCAATACCAGACACAACACAAAAGTGATTTAGGGATTGCCTTCCATAACCATGCACAGGTTTTCCCTTTTGTCACGACTAAAAGCTGAGGACCAGCCTGCTGTCACAGCAAGTCCCTTGGTGAGAATGAAGTCAGGGCAGTGCAATTTCTAGCTGCAGAGCCAACTAATAACAATGCAAACACACTTGTTTTCTCTGCCCTGCCATTACATGGAGGGGATTAAAAAACAAGTGAGTCATTTGCTGGAAAATGTTTCTGTTTCTGTGGCAGTAGGATGACTCTGAAGAAAGCTCTTGCATTCTGGAAAGGCTAATTATAAAAGCAGGACTAAAGCAAGGACACAGAAGGGAGACACAATTTGAAAAGGCTGAAACCTACACAATGGCATATCACACTTTGACTTTTGCATCACATTTTCCTTCTGTTAATTGTTATCACATTTAGAACCCTTTCCTTAGAACAAACATGACTTTTAGATGGTTTGGCTTGTCTTCGTTTCTTGTGGTACAAGAAATGTGATATTTCACCCCAAAGGAGTAAGGGGTTGAACTTCAAAATTGTGTTTGTGGCAGTGCCTGAAAGTTCCTCCAAAGAGTTAACTGATTCCAGCTTTTCATCTAGCCCATGGCAAGTTTGGAGGAAATAAATGTAGCATGAGTTAGTCATCCTTAAATAATCTTAAAGCAGGGAGCTCTACATTAACAGCAGGCTGATAATAAGCTCTGCAGTGCTATCTCCAGTATAGCTTTTCTCATGACTTGGAATAAATTCATGAGCTGTCATTTATTTGTTTGCTTGCTTTCTCTCAGCTGGAGAATTTACAGTCTGGTTGCTGAAGTATCAATTATTCTTGTAAATTGAATAGCACCATCTTAGGATCATACACACAGGAGCTAACATCATCTGAGAGATGATAAAAATTAATGAGATACCAACTCTATGAAGACATCTGTGCTAGGTACAGTTTTTGTGTGTGCTGGAGGATAACTCTAGCACTGTTAGAAGAACAGCAAAGAATAGACATAAACTGAACCAACAGACTTGATGTAGCACTCTAA
Organism: Florisuga fusca; assembly: GCA_038090715.1. Taxonomy (NCBI): domain Eukaryota; kingdom Metazoa; phylum Chordata; class Aves; order Apodiformes; family Trochilidae; genus Florisuga; species Florisuga fusca. The sequence goes on from JAAWXA010000018.1 coordinate 16,358,744, forward strand.
TTTTTTATTTTTGCAGGTTTCCTGTCAGACCATCTGCAGCTGTTGTCAGTCAACCATTGATCAGACCTTTCTGTCCCCTGGCTGGTCATTCAAGTCCCTTTTATTCTAGCATTTAAATTGGATTTTATTTAATTTTATTTAAATCCATGATACCAACACTTAATGCTCAGATTCTGTCCTGTCCTGTGGCATCCCACTACATTTTATTCCTTTTTGTGTCCTGTACATATTCATTTGCCTTAATTTTTCATGCTAATGTATATTTCCCTTTCCCATTTGTTTTCACTTCTTGATTATTAGTAAAGGCCTGGATGATGCTTAAATGTCAGAAAAGCCCTGACAAATGCCACATACTGAAGAAGAACACAATAGTTTATGTTTTAAAAGCCCTAGACATGGTAATAGCTGCTTTTCAGGCAGCAGAGCTGATCTGGCCACCTCAGAAAAAAATGATCTCTTGAGAGAAACAGATTGATGTTCCTGATGGTGTTTTGATTTTGAACTTTGATACTGAAATTGGAGGTTCAGAAATGAATCCTCTCTTCTCCCTGGTTCATCTCAGCCCTGACATGATAATGGGTCACTTGGAATAATCAGCTGGTTTCGTTAATTATTGATGCAAACACATGGTAAAAGCAATTTGAAGATTTACTGGATGTGTGGGGCTCTGTTGATGGAAATTTAAAGGGGGCAAGTGTCAATCTGAAAATAAATGAGAGTCTCAAGTGCCAAAGAGGAGGAGGAACCAGCAGAAGGCTTAGGTATAGCTGGAAGAATAGAAAAGAGATTTTATTTTACAGCCAGATGCATATCTTAAGTTACATGAAAAGTGAAAATTCCTAAAGCAGGGCATGGAGTTCACATGAGTGTTACATTACTGGGCTGAACTGTGCTCTGTGCAAATCTGCATTTATAAACCTCCACAAGAGTTTTGATCCTTGCTGAGTGCATAGAAAAAGCAGTCAGATATTCACCAGTAGGAAACTGGACACCTAGGCAAACAAGAATATAACTCCCATCCATGCAGTTTAGTGGCTTTCTTCTGTATTTATGCTGAGGGAAGAAAAGAGAAGTCTTGAGACCGTGGAGTAAGAGCTGCTATATAATGAGTGCTGCTTGAGGGTGACTTCTCATCTCCAGTAACCTCTGAAGTCCAGTGAGTGACACTGCCACTGCAGAAAGGGGGCTGCATGAACTTGTCCCAGGTGATGATACCACAGGAAAGGTTATTGCTGGGATCTCTCCCTTTTCCTTGCTGCACAGACACTGCACATCCCAGTGGGAGCTCAGGTCCTAGAAGTTTCCAAACGGCTGCAAAAAATCAAGAGCAGAAGGAGCTCTCCATGCAGTTGCTTTCTCCCTAAAGAAAAAACCTGCTCTGACAAGGTGTGTACACAGCAACAACATCTGAGCTGAATATTTTAAAGAAGACTTCCTGAGAGAGGGGTGCATGCAAACCCCCTGCCTCACTCTGTGATGTGTTGCCAAGGTCTCCTTGAGGATTTTGTCTGGATTCAGCTTCCAGGAGAGTTTTCCCTCCTGGTGGCCACAGGCCCCAGGGACAGCAGAGCCATCTGTGAGACAGCTCTGGGTATGTCAGCTCTGGTTTATTTGGCTTTACCCAACCACAGTGGCACTGGAGGGCAAGGCTGGAAAGGTTAACAACTCCCCCCTGTCCCCAGATTGCCCAGGAGGGTTGGCACAAAGGAGGATAAAACAAGAAGCATTTTTTTATTTTTCACAGACTGCAGCAGCTCCTGCAATGCCCCGGGTTAATGAAGCTCCAGAGTGTCTGATGGAGTCCTTCCCACAAAGCAAAATATTAACTAAGTCAATTGATTGCATTTTCATTCCTTGAGGGAGCATTCAGCCCACACATCCCTATTGAGTGTCTGATCACAAAGACTTTGCTGCAGCAATATTGTGTTATCTCAGGGATGCTTTGTGCTACAGCTTCAGCTGTTGCCCCTGATGTAAAAGGAAATGGAAATTCTTGCCTGACAATGAAAGAAATTCTTGTAAATTCAAAACTTAGGAAATCACAAGAGCTTCTGCTTAAAAACACTGTGATAAATCCCCATCCACCTGGAACCTTTCCATAATCCACTGTGGACTGCCAATTAATTGCACACTTAGTTCTATGTATTAAGGACAGCTAATAGGCTGTATTAGTGTAAGTCCCCCAGAGGCAGTGGAAATACATCACAATATTCTTAAATAGAATATTTTTATTAAAGCAATGCCTGGCACCAGAAACCCTACTGTGCTGGGAACTGCACATGCAAGGAAAGGCCATATTTACAGCACAGAGTCCTATTTAGTGAATCTATTTAGTGAAGCACTTAATTGCTTACTTCAAGTACCAGCTTCAATAAACTGAACTCATCTATTTTCTAATTAAATGTGGGAAATTATAGTGTGGCTGGCTGGGACACATGGTTTTTTTAATTCTCTTCTAGAACAGGAGAAACTGTAAATACTCTGTTTTACACTGTGAAGGTTAAAATTAGACTTGTATTACAAAAAGACACCTTTATACAATGGTGTGTGAAATAGTTAGGATTTTTCACAAATAAAAAAAATCCCAGTTTGGGGGCTTTTTTGCTGGTTTATGGAGAACTTTCAGTTAGAATTTAAATGAAAACTATTCATTAAACCACTGACATAATGAGAAAATGTCCTTTTAAAAAACACATATGTTTAATTTAATTTGGATTAATCAAGCCTCTCCATGCTCTACTGAACAAAAAGTAATTAATGACCTTTTCCTGCTTACAGTAGTTTTAACATTTTATTGTTGTGTTTCTGGGAGGCAACTGAGTAAAGAGTAATTGTTGTCTAGAGGATAGGAAAGGAAAAAAAAAATCTGTGTGTTTTGAAACGAAGTCAGATTGTCACAGTATTGTCAGAACCAAGGAAAAAAATGTCCCTTTACATTTCCTTTTCATTTATTACTACATTTAGTTGTCCTGCATATCTATGACAACCATGAGAGTCATGTAATTTTGTTTCAGTATAAAATTTTGTGTTTGTCTTGCATAACTGGAGGCATTTTAGTACACAAAGTCATAATAATATGTATAGCTCTGTACATCCATGTGAAAATCAATAGTGTAGTCCTGAGGCAGTGGTGCAGAGAGTTCCTTTTAACTGCAATTGCTCTCAGAAATGTTTTGGGTTAATCTAGAATGCCTTGGAGGGCCCCTACTGAAATGCCTCTAACTATAACCTGTCCCAAAAAATAGCAGATTTTTTTTACTTTCCGACCACAATGCTCCTGTGTGAGAGGAGTTTTTCAGAAAGCAGGAAGCTGACCACTCAGAGAAGTTTGCTGCTATCAAGAAAAAACAATTTTCTTTGCTGTTTCCTTCCTTCTCTTGAGGTTGCCATGTGACAGATGAGGCAAAATATCTGTCATGAACGACTAGGTATAAGAAAAGCCAGATGGAGCCTGGACCTCCCTGTCTCCTCATGTATTATACATCTGAATCTCATGATAATTTCATAGGATTTCATGTTTTCATGACCTAGGGCCTTGGGGTTTTCCTAGTAGCAGGCAGAACATAAACGAAGCATTTGGCTCCACCTTCACTTTTGTGCTCCAGACTCAGTTTGGTGTCATTCCCAGGGGTGCCAAGGATGCATTTGCCAATTATCACAAGGGGTACTTTATTCCTCACCCCAGGAACATGAAGCACTTGTGTCCACTGGGATCTTGCATTTAGCCTCCCACAAGCCCATGTGCCAGAGGCATTATTTTAGAACTATTTGGCTTTTCTGTGGGGGAAGAAACCACTTAAATAGGACTAAATAGGTTTTCCTCTCTTAAATGCAAGATTTGGGTTTGTGTTTTGTTTGGGGGTTTTTTTGTTTGTTTCGGTTTTTTTTTTTTTCCTGTTCTCAAATGGTTTTTTATACTTTTAAACTAGAGAACCTGATTCCTCTAGTCCAATCAAAATCTTAGTAATGAGACCAAGTAGAAAAATGCCACTGTTTCTTTTCAGTTTTGATGAGACTCTTTCCTTTTAGCTGTCTTCAAAACCCATCAGTCTGGGTGTCCTGACTTTTAGGCACGTGCCTGCCCTGAAAAGTAGGTGGTGGAAATGCTGATCAGAATCATGTGATCTGGATTGATATCAAAGGACCTAGAGGAACATAAAACTATTGGTTCCTCCCATATGACAGATTTCAGGATGTTTTTTACACCTTCAAATACAGTGGCAAGATTTCCTGAGTCTAAAATCTTCTGGATCTTACAACAAAATTTCTCTGCAATAGAGAGAACTTTCTCTGAGCTAGGATTTTCATTTTCCTTTTAATTAACAAACCAAAGCCACTTCTGAACATGAAGCAGGATTTTCTACTGACTTTAAGACATCTCCTCACTAAGTGTCGTGAATTAACACCAAGTGTGGTGAATTAACAGCACCTTCCTCATGTCCAGCTGCAAAGTATTTTAATATCTGATAAATAACAAATTAATGCCTACCAGCAGAACAGAAAAAAAAGCATCCAGTCTAGTTAGCATGTATCTGTAAATTGTATATATATATATGTGTGTGTGCTATAAGCTCCTATCTGCACACTGATGCCATTATAGCTGTGTATATTTTTACACTGGGTAGATGTAATCTTCGTTTTTCTTGGCTGTGTTGATGAATTCATTTCTGAACAGATACACAAAGACCTCATGAATGGTGTGAGTTGAAGTCTTGGTCATTTCTACCACCCGTGGAGTTCTGGGCCCATGTTCTCCCAACTATCTGATCAGCTGTTGCTGTTTCTCGTGTGTGTTTGCTGAAATGTTTTGTTCTGAAGTGACTTTTCTGTTTTAATGCTACACCTGAATGATACCAAGAACTGTCAGACTTTTGCCTGGGTGTGTGCAGATCTGCTAGATATTTAACAATCAGGCTTCCTTCTCCCCCCACCTCTACAAACACCCTCTTGGAAATCTAAATCAAAGCCCATTCAGGATTTTTCATTCTAAGTGGTTTCATCTTACTGTAATTACCAAGTCATGTGAGGAGCAGCTAAACAATTGTCTGCACAACAATGGGGATGAAATAGAGATAGCCTCTAATTAATTCCATCTAGGTTATAATTAATTTTGACTGAGTTGCTCAGGACAATATCCTTGAGTCTCACAGACTTCTATAAAGAGGACTGATCACCAGCTGCTGCACTTTGGTTTTTAAAGCAGATGGGGTTATTTCCAGCAGTTGCTTAAAAGGAAATGATGAGGATGAGGGTGGAGAGTGATTGATTGGCTTTGAATAGGCCTTGGGGTAAGAGTCCTAGAAGGAGTTCTCTGCTGGTAAACTAGACTGTGGCAATGCCTTTTAAAGGTTTTGGAGGCATTCTGTTGTGGTTTGTCTTCAAAATTTGTAAGAATGTCTTTTTGCTTTATTAAAGAGAAGTAAAACACTGATGCAATGCTATGTCAGTAAATATTTCATTATAGGCTGCATGTTAAACCTGCTTTGGGTCATTGTGGTGCTAAAGGCAGGGATGCAGGATACAAATTCGGATGTTGTTTGTATTTGTTATTTCATAGAAGCAAGAGATGAAAAAATAACTCTTAAATTGTTATCCTAGTTCTGTCTGTCAATGTTGAATTGTTGTCCCCTTCATAATACAGCAAGCTTTGGTGAATAATTCATTAAAACTAATTTATCTGAGAAATTCTTCCCCTTCCTTTGTTTACTGACAAATTACAAAATTCTCAGATGGATTTGTTGTTAGAAATAATTCATAAATTTCTGGAATAAATGAATCTAAGCTTGTTGGTAGAACTGGCTGTATAAACTGACTGAGTGGCAGCTGCTCAAACACCACAGCATTTACATTTCTTGACTGGAAAGCTTTTACAGCTAGCTAATACCTGGCATGTTGTTAGCTGTGCTTTTAGATGCAGAAGTAGAAAATCAAGGCTGGAAATTAGCTTTCTCGGACTACCTCGGGTAAAACACTTGTGTAAGAGGAGAGCAGAGCTGCAGCAGTTTGGGGGGTAAAGTTTTCAAGCTGAGAACCACCATCTGAACCCTTAGTGGGGAAAGAAAAGGCAAAATGTTTTCCCCATCATGATATGCATTAGGAATAAATAGAGAGAATGGAGATTTCAGTGTTAAATGGTGGCACAGCAAGTATTTTTTTTCTAGGAACTTCGTGTTCAGTCTCCGTTTTCCTGTGTTAACATTTCTGCTTCCTATCTTTTGGTTTGGCTGCCTTTTCATTGCTGTAGCATACACAGTAACCTACTGATTTTTAAACAGCTTCCCACGTGCTTTTGTAGGAAGCATTCCCACTGAAACCGGTGTTTAAAAGAACAGAAATTGCCAAATAAATGAGATAAGCAATCTCCTGTCTTGGGTTTTGAAGTTGGTACAAAATGCATTCACCAGTAGCATCTTTCTGCTGGGAGTGATCAAGTCCAAATCTGTCCCTGTGTCCTGTTTAGTCTGAGGGAGAGAATTTACTTTTCTGGTTTTAGGAAAGCATCTGTGTGGTCAGTGGAAACACTGCCTGTGCCACTGGTTTGTGTTGTTTGGAATGTGATAGTTATTTCATCTTTGACTTCCAAATGAAAACACAAAAAGAGAAATGCCATTTCCTCACCTGCCCTTTAGGGTATGATTTTTTTGAGGCCCCTGACACCATTCTAATGCTTTAGCCTGCTTTTTGGAAACTGAAGGCCACACACAGCTTCAGTAATTCTTGCACTGGGCCTAAGAATTGCGCCTTGATTGTAAATTCCCTCTTTTTCCCCTGACGTTCCTTGGTTTTCCCAAGTAAATAGTGTATTTCAGTGACTGCCTGTGTTTTCTCGAGGTGGTACAATATTACTCCATCAGTTCTAGGCAGGCTGAACTAAACCTAAATGCAGCATCCTAGAGAAGTTACAGCCCCAAGCAAAGTGACAGCTTTTTGCCAGCTGTATACACTTAATCTCCAGCTGGCTTTTCTTTCAGTGTCCTTGCTGATTGCTGTAAGGAAGCAGCATAAATTTTATGAAGCTGTTACAATCCTGCTGTATACTTGTCAATCTTTTGAAATAAATGAGGACTGGAAGTGGGTTTCCCTCTTACCACTTCAGTTCTCCCTCCTTACCAATGTCACCTTCCCTTGCTTCCAGTTTTATGTCCTCCAAAGCTTTGCTCTAACAATTTCCAGCCTGCCTGGACAACAGGAATAAAGTGTCAGTAAATTCTGAAGCAGGAGAGTTAGTTAAGTTTCAGATTAATACCTGTCCCCACTAGTGTGGGGGAGTAATTGAGTTCTTTGTTTAAAAGGAGAGATTTTTAAGTGACTCACATATTTGTTCCTTTTCTTCAAAGGATTTTTCCATGCTGGCAACATCTCCGATGGAAAGTTCTCAAGAAAATTCAAGCAGGATCTACACTTTTCAACTGCTTATTTCTGCCTTATCCAGGTATGTTGCTAAATTAGCCATAATTTCTTATCTACTCTCAGACTGCATGACAGGAGCAGAAATCCCTCCCTGTGTACTAACAAGCTGTTTGGCCTGTGAGTCCTTACTGAACAGGCACAGGAGGCCCATGCTTTTCCAGAATCTTAAAGATATTTTCTCATTTATTTCTTCAGGAGACAGAGGAGAGTTTTCAGAGCTCACACACATTTTGTGTATCAGGCTGGGGTGTAAGAGTCTTAGATATGGGGCTTTATATATGTATGTTAAGATGTTCTGAACTTTGTTATGTTGAAAGAATGGCTGCATGGGCTTGTTCTGGTTCAAGGCATTCAGTAACTCTCTCAAGGGGGGTTTCCTGAGGCTGGGAGCACAAGCAGCTTTCCACAATTACCTAGCATCAATCTGAATACCTAATTCTGCTTGAGGCACACTAATGGGATTTCTGTAGTGCTTTTATAAATTGAATTCAGTGGTGATGCCAGATTACTGTAGTCCTGTGTCTCTCGTTTCTTCCATTTTCACTTGTTCCTGCTTTTGTCAAAGGAATTTGTTACACAGCAAAGTGGATCAGGGAACTGATCCAGCTTAAAAATAACCTGATTTTTAAGCCAGATCAGTCTCCTGACAGGTTCACATTGTGGCTTCTTGGGTACCTATGAGGAAGAAAAGGCTGGTATTACCATGAGCTGGTGACATGATGAGAAGCCTGTAGCCACACACATCCAGTCTGAGGGACATATTTGGGATGCTGGCTGGGCTCTCTGTACTGAGCAGGGAAAAAAATACTGTGGCTCTTCTGAAGGCTGTGTTAACATCTGACCAAGAGGTCAGGCACTCACAAAAACAAAGCACAGCCCTGAGATCAATTTTAAAAGGGTCATTTGGCAAGCTAGAGAAGCAACTTCTTTTTTTCTGAAGAGACCCAGCTTATTTTCATTTAGCTCCCTGTTCTTTTGGGCTGTGACCCTATTTGTCACCATGTCAAGTCCGTGTGATGCTGGGAGTGGGGACATCTCTTCCCAGGAATTATGTTGGGATTTATTGTGAGTTGACTTTTGCTTGAAGTTTGGTAAGTGACTGTCAGCTTGGACTGTTGCTCAGGGATGCTCACTGAGTCCTGGGTCTCACTCAGGATGACTTTGGTACTGCTAAAGCAGACTTCTTCCCTCAGAGGAAAGGGGTTTCTTGAAAGGTCATAAACCCCTGGTTTGGGGGCAGTGATTCCTTCCTGCAGTCCTTAGAGACCACTTTCTGTACTGAATAAGTTCTTTGTCTGGTAAGAATCCCTTTGTCTCATTCTTGTGTCTCTCTGCAGGCTCAGCTCTTTGTTTCCTGCACAGCTGTATCTTGATGTTTTTATCAGCTAATGTGAAATACTTTGCCTTGTGCCATACTTTAGAAACTTGGAAAATGCAGACGTAGTTCTGGCTACTGATTCCAATTTTCCTTCTTTCTAGACTCCAGGGCCAGTGGTAAAGCTTTGTCTTCACAAGCTGTAGTACCTGAAATTCAGTGGCTGTGGGGAGCAATCCAACAGACTGCTCTGCTTGTTAGCTGGAGCCCATCACAAAAGGCACTGCTTCTGATGTGGGAATGGCTTGCTCTGGGATGGAGGTTATCCCTCCATCAGCAACCTCCCTGTCCTGCTTCTGCCTTAGAAATTCCTACAGAAACTCTGCTTTTGGTCGAAAGGGTTTTTAAGGGAATAGTAATAATTAGTAAAAATAAGAATTCTTTAGTTTCCAGTCTTGCAAAGATCACTTTGCAGGAGTTGGGCCTTAACTCTCCAAGGTGTTCTGAGTGTGGGTAAGACAATTAGCCTGAGGATGTTTTCTTTGGGTGGGGCAATGAGGGTGGGGAGACATTTGAGGGGAAACTGAGGCATACTAAAGGAAACAAGCTTGCCTGAAGCATTGTGATCAGATAGGAGCAGCCTAATAGAACTGGGCAATAGAATCAGGTCTCTGAATAACTTGCTTAGCTTTTTTTTGCCCACCTTCACTCATTTTTTGTCTGTGGCACCTTCACTAATAAATTGACAAGCCCATGGGCTTGCTTAGTTCCCTTCAGAGTAATCTACAGACCTCTTGTGCTTCCTGCACCACAGCTTAAAAATGCACCAAATAATCTCATAGCTTTGCTCAACTTCCCTTTTGAACTGTAACTTGGAAATAATTACAATAGAAATAAGCCAAGTGTGTGTCTCTAGGAATATTTCAGTGTTTGTCAGAGAGTTTCAAAATCATAAGCCATGGAAATGGCCTGAGCACAAATGATTCTTCTGTAGCCAAAATCTTGACCAACTTGTAAGTTTTCAATCTTTTCCTGATGTATTGCTGAGATATGCAGAATAGGTTCTTGGGTTGTTGTTGTTGTTTTTTTCCTGTGAATAACTCTTCACATGGCTTCCAGTTAATCTTGAAAAGGAACTTGGTCTGATCTTGAGAAAGAAATGCAGAAAGGAGAACTTGACAGCCCCACCCTCTTTCCCCACATTTCTGTGTTCATGCTTACTCTGCTCTTTCCAGTCAGCATCAGTTCCCTCTTGGACACATAAAACAATACCAGGATGACATTTCGAACTGCAGACACTGAAACCAAAGGCTTTTTTACTGTCTCAGTTGTGCCTCCTTTGTCCACTTGAAAAAGGTTTTTTTAATGTAAGAAGCTTACTTAACCCAGGGTTTAAAGCTATTTTTATCTAGCATGAAATGTGCATGGAGAGAAGGCATTCAGAGATAAACAGCACTGCTGGATTCTCCTCAAGGTCCCCTTCATGCTTTGGAGAGGCAAAACTATTTTCTGGAAAACCTGGATAATACTCAGGTATCCTACACACCCACACTGTTCTGGGCAACTCTGAGGGACAAAGAGGCAAATTAATTTGCAAAAGCCCACTGGTGTAGCCAGTTCAAATCAGCTGTAATTCCATGGCTTTGGAGAGCACTAATTACTGGGATTCTGGATCCTTATCTCTGGGATCTTGCTGATTGTCATCAAATAGATGTGGAGATGTCTCCTTCCCAGATTGCTGCTCCCACACTGTAGTAATAAAGAAGAACCCACCTGTGTTCACCTCACAGAGGAGCCACCAGCATTGCCACTCTTCTAAATGATCAGTGTCAAATCTTTTTAAAACACAGATCCACAGGCTCCCAGCATGTTAGCAGAGCCCTTTATACCTCAGTCCCCCAGTGGTAACTGGAAGTGGTGAGCTGGGTGCCAACTTGCAGATGTCAGCTTTGCAGAACCAAAATCCTGGGGCAAAGTAGACTGATACACCTTTCCAGGCTTCACCAGAGCAGCCAGGTCAATGTTATGAAACAGATTTCACTCCACCTTAACTGGAGAAGCATGTGTCTTGCTATTGTGAGCTTTTAATCACCCCAATTACAGTGCTTTTCCCATCCTGACAGCTGGCACACACTGGAGGCCCTTGTTAAGGCTTGCACGAGAGGTGGGTTTTATTTTATTGTGGTTTATTTTTTCAGGCAAGTAAATGACCACAGCACCAAGTACAGTCCCAACACCACCCAGCAATTTGCTCAGCTGGAGAGTTTGCTGATTTCACACAGCAGATGTTTAATGCACTCTAATTTACACAGTACCTGCCCTTCCAGGCTGAGCAGTGACACAAAGCATGCTGAATCCAGAGGGTTATTTAAAAAAACATTACACCAGAGTTAAAACTAAAGAAGAGCTTGGTTGAAAAAGAGCTGTGCTGCTGGTAGCTGCAGGTTTAGCAACACAGGCTGTTTGGCTTTTGAGTCAAAAGTGGGTAAACTGTGGTAATAAAATAAAAATGCACATGGGTCTATAGAAAAAAACATGTTCTGTAATCCACATAAAGGACAAACATAATCTCAAGTGTTAAAAGTTTGAGTTCTCAGCCTCCCTCTCTTCCAGCTTCTCTTGAATGGCCACACTGTGCTCACTTCTCAAGCAAGTTTTCTGCATAGGTTTTGGCTAATAGAAGTGAAACCTTTTCCCTTCCTAGAAGTGTGAAAAGTTCTGGCATGTTCACTGGGAATGGTGCTTCCCAAGCACAAAGAGACAAAATCCAGTCCCAGCTGCACTGGGACTTTTCACAGCAATTATAATTTGCCTCTTTAGCACTCATATCCCAGAGGCAGACCCTGTTGCTCACATACAAATTGAGTGTCAAAGCCTGAAGAAGGGCTGTGGGTTTTTCCCTCCACGAGGCCTGTCATGGCTTGTGATGAGTCAAAGATTTAGTGAGTAGCCAAAGGCCAGAGAGGAAGTTTGGCATCTGGTTTTGTCTTGGTGGTGATGCCCATTTATGCAGCTCTCTGGTTGACCATCCATTATCCCAGAACTATGGGACTGGTTAGGATGAAGAATTACTTTTTTTATTTAAAAAAATGTAATACCCTGGGGAGAGATGTGTCATGGCAGTGGTTTTGTACCCACCTCCCATCCCCTCCTTCTTGCTGCTGTGAAAGTTTTGGAGAATAAAAGCTGCCATGGGATCTTTTTCTCCTTTGTAAGAGTGCAGAGCCCCAGGCTTGCTTTTGTAGATGATCCCAGCAAAACTGCCTGCAGGGTTATGTGCTGACCCTCCATGTAGCCTGGGAGTTAGAGGTCCTCTTTGGGATTTTAAGTCTGCTTTAGCAAGCAAAAAAGTGCTGGTTCTCAGCATCTTACAGAAATAATCTCTATGTTGTGAGGCAGGAGGTGGAAGTTAAGTGTTTATTTATTTCCCCTCCACTCACCCTTCCAGGATTCAGTCCTGCTGTCCAAAGGTAGCTTCAAACTTTCCTTGATTTCCCCCTGGGAAGGTGTAAATCCCAGGTTTGCTGTGCCAGAACACTCCATGAGACCCTGAAAAACCAGGCCCAGCCTTGATGACTCCCTGTGTCAAGCTTCTCTGTCCCTCTCCAAAGTGAGAAGGTGGCTTTAAGTGTCTGGGGAAAGGGGCTTTGAAAAGAAGACTTTAAAAAAAGGCCCTTTTTAGTTATGCTAATTAATTGCACTAATGCTTAAGGCAAAGTTTGTGATGCAGGCATCTTCCTGGTGATACTGCAGGCAGCTACAAGGGGTCTGCTCTGAGTGTGTGTAAACACCAGAAAGGACACAAACCCTTGCATGGTGCTTCAGATTTGCCTTTATTCAGAAAGGCTCAGGATTGCTATGGCAACCCCTATCACAAACTCTAAAGGATTCAGGCTAAAACCAAAAAAACTTCACACTTTCAGGACTTTTCTCTCTTCCTCTCCCTCTTTCTTATTTCCTCCATCACAGAAATCACTTCTGAGCAGATGGGCCTGTAGCAGCTTTATCAGGGACCCTTTGTGTCCTGGGAGCCCTTTGTTCCCCAGCTTTGTGAGGCTGAGCAAATGCAGCTGCTCATGGAGTCAGTGAGAATATCAGGTGTTTTGTTTTCCAGTTACTCAGATCAGCAAGATCCTTGCAATGAAATCACCCAGTCCAGTGATTCTTTTCAGTTCCAGAATATCTTGGTGGGGTGAGGCCTACAACTGCTGCTCTTGCATTGCTCCGTTTGGACTCTCCCTTGCCCCAGCCAGAAGAATTTTGGTGCATCCAGATTTTAGTTTATTGGGAGATAGATGAGCTCTGTTAAATCTTGAAGTGGTGTAGGAGATTATTGCCTCATCTCTTCCTTGCATCCTGCTCCAAAGGTTCTGTGAGCTGCCACGGATGGGAATTTATCTGGCTGCCTCTTGGACTGTGGTGGTTTTGTCTCTCTGGCTGCTTGCTGGGTCCCATCTTGGATATCTGTTTACAGTGGCACAATCACACCTTGAGTTTTTCTGTCCTTCTGCAAATACCATGTTTACACACAGCTCTGTCCCATCAGATTAGCTTTGTGGTGAACAGGAGACTGGGGGAATTCCTTTGCTCAGCTGCAGTGTAGGAGAATGGCTCAGAGGGATCTCTCATCATGTTTTATTCTCTGTATTGCACTTCAGAGCCATCTTCCTCTCAAACAAATGTGAAAAGCAATTCTGTTCCACCCACTGACCTTCAGATCCTTGTCCTTGGAAGGCAGGAGGAATTCCTTCACAACTAATACTGTCTCTGCTTCTGAAAAAAAAACTTTTTCCCTGTCTCTGAGTCACACTGCCTCTTAGCAGCAGCTCCATGGTTACACAACCCATCCTTCTGCTACCTGCTTAGAATAATATACCACAAGATTATCAACTGGAGGCCCTTTGTGGGTATCAACCTGAATTTCCCTCAGCTATCTCCACTTTCTGATCATTTGCTGAAACAACTCCCTCTGTGTCCAGCTAAGAATCTGAACAAATGGATGTGGTGTGGTGCCACCTTTGCCCGTGCATCCTTTGGCTGAAAGGGGAACCAGCAGCATGGGTGGGGGAGATTTCCTGGATCCCAGCAGCTGAAACAGGAAATAGGGAAATTCAGACAAAAATACTTTTTCAGTTCTCTAAACAACATGCCTCAGAGAGCTTCCAGACAAACCTGGAATATTTGATTGTCTCTTCCCTGATATTATGAAGAGGGAGATGTCGTTTTTATATTTAAACAGAAGTAGCAAATCAGCATGGCCAACAGTGAACAGCAATAATCTGAGGAACTGCTACACATTAAAAGAAAGTAAAGGTGATGTGAGGAGCTATATTATTGTCTGATTGAGCTTTAAAGAACAGAATGTACAGTATTTAAACATACAGTCTTACATGATTGTGGCTTGTGAATAACAAGGTTGGTTTGGTAGTGCTCTTGGTGGGAAGATCTTTTGGTTTTGATACCAGGTCTGGACAGCTGTAGTTTCTCCAATGGTATTTCTAAGAGTGAATAAATTGCAGTGCATATGAACTGACCGGTGCAGCATGAAGGTTCTCCCACAGAACTAGTTCACAGGTGATTACCCCTTCTTTATCTCAAGCACACAACACAGCAAATATTTGCAGGGCACAGCAATCTAGCAGTAATTACAGCATCAGCCCTATCACTTCTGAATGAAAACGCACATGAGAACAAGATGTACAAAACCCCAAAATATTTCCTGGGCATAAAGCCAAAGCAGAATAATTTAACCACATCAAAGTGTTTCATGTTTTTTACATGCTGACACAGGAAAATCAACAGGTTCTCAAGGAAAGCAAAGGTTTTGCAGGCACAGACCTTTATGGCAGTGGAATATTTTGTCATTGATTTTTGACCCATTTTCCCTAGGAGCTCCCAAGGACACCTCTCTAGAGGTGTCATGTTCCAGACTGAGGAGCATGTTCAATTGAGGCTTAAAAGTCTCATTTCCACATGTTCTTGCCATGACTGTAGGAACAGAATCACCCTGAATTGGTATCAGGGGTTTAATAATACTCTGGGTCTGAACAGAAGTGTGAGAGGGGGGGGTGGGATGTGGTTCCAATTTCATGACTCCTGCCAATGTCAGCTCTGGCATATATATAATTAGCCTACTTGATTAGCATCCCAGGATGAAAATATGAATGGGGAGCTGTTCTAATCTGCCAGCTTCTGGGCTGAGGAAGGGGTGGGCAGATACAACAGTTGGTAATGAACTTTTGCTTAGCATGACTTCTTTTTCCCCTGTTTCTGGCAAAGCTCCAGCTGCCTTCCTGAAGTCGTGGTCTCTCTCCAGGACACAAAGCAGCTTGTACAGTCCTCTTTTCATTGCTTGTATTCAAAGGCATGGAGAAACCACTGCTCTGCTCCTTGACCAGCTGTGGAGTCACAGATATATGTGCCCTGAGCCTTTGTGTTGAGTACAGCAGCCCTCCAGAATAAATAACTGCAAGAGTTCTTGCTGAGTAACACAGTTCACACAGAGAAAGAAGGAAGCACTAGATGCCATTTTTTTTTCCACTTTTTTTTTTATGTCTGCAAATAAAATAATCAAGAAAGTGGAAGTAGGAATGAGTAGCTGGAGAATCCTACAGGGCAGATGTCTGATAACAAATCCATTCAGTTTAGCTCTCCCCCATGGAAAATAAAGGAATATAAGAACTCATTATTACCAGTGCCCCAAGCAGGAGCTTAGCAGCTAGCAGTAGCAACAGCTCGGGTTATTAGTGTATTTATAATAGTCTTTTAAGTCTGCCACATGGAAGGATTTGTGAGTCAGCAAATATAGCAAATAGGTCTGCGAGGGATGGGCCAGCACAGAAAGGAAAATAGTCAGGAATTATTCAACCCTGAACATGCCCAGGTCTGCCTCTATTTCCTTTAGCAATAACTATTGTTCTGGGAATGAGAGGTTTGTTATTTTTACTTTCTTTGAAAGCTAAATGCACTGAAGGCAGAGAGAAGTGTTGGTTGGTGACAGATAATAACAAAGCAGGTCAGCCAGCCCAAGTTGGCACCAGCTCAGAGACAAACTGTGCCCAAGGATGTTCTACCAAATCACCCGTCGTGCAAAGACTGCTGCCCAGTTTACCCTCTTAACCTACATTTGGAAATACACTGTGCTGCACAGATGCATATTGCAGGAGGTTTGGGGAACTGATTGACTTTCAAATAGGTTTAGAGCTGGAGATAGCAATTTAGGGTTCATAGGAAGGAGAGTCCTTAATGCTGCTCAATCTGGAGGTTCCTTGCAGGACAGAGACCTCAGGGAGCCCAAAAACAAACCATGAAAAGAGGTGTCTAGCTGTCAGTTGTTTAGCATTTAGTAACTTTTAAAAAATTATTTATTTATAGAACGTGGAAGACCTCAACAAGATGTAATTTTTGGCATTTAAACTTTAGGGAATGCTAAATCAGGTTTACTGCTGTGAGTAGCCAGCAAGCAGCAGCTGAATGCCAAGCATAAAAAGGGAATTTTAACGAAATGGGTGCACAACTCATACCAAAAGTTGGTTGGAACAGAGTGCTTAATTCACATTAGAATATTTAAAACCTTTTGCTAAGCACAGATCTTAATCACTTGTGCTCACTGATGGGCCCATTCTGCTTTTTTTAGCCCTAGTAATCCAGGTAACCTGGACAAAATCCAACTTGGCTAATTATGTTCTCCTGACCTAAATTATTCTTAGCATTTCAAACAGATGCTATTCTTGGGCTGATATCCTAAAAGAGCAGTTGCTGTTACCTGCACTCCTAAAGGCTTTCTGTGTTTCTTCTGAGTCTCCCATGCATCCCTGGATATACAGTGTGCTTTGGGTATATTATGGTCTATCTATAAACTTGAAAATCCCATTGGAGGGATAAAATGAGAGAGGAATTAGTAAACTTAATTTACATTTTACAGCATGTACTTAAAACTATTTTTGTTGATATAGAATCTAATACAGATAGGTGTTAGGTTAAATCAGTTATTTTGGCATCCCTACATGTTCTGTGATGTGGTCACTGTGAGCAATATAAGAGGCAACCCTAGAATTTCAGATTTTCTTGGCATTTTTCACTGATTTTGGAGAATGGAAGCTCATAATTCTACTAAACACTCAGTAATAAGGATTTCAACTGAACACTTTCCACTTGTTCTCCCCAGTTCCAGCTGGCCAGTCAGTACCTGAAGCACAGCAGTGATTCCTGGAACTACACATCCTCCAGGAAAGCCTGAACAGGCAAATGCACAGAGCACTGCCTAAAACTTACATACAGATGTGCCCTGCTTGGTTTTGGGGGGGAGCTTTGTCTTGTTTTCTTCTTATGAACACTCCAAGGTGAGGCAATGGCCTGAGGAAACTGCAAAAGGATGCAGCAGACCCAGTGGACCACCCTGGGGATATCAGCTGAATCAACACTGGTTATATTTACCAGACTTCCATGTCTTGATTTCAGTCTGCCCTGAGTGTGAAATCCACACTCACTTTCACTGTTGTGTGTTCAGTTTGGGGTTTTTATGGGAAAACATTTGACTGAACTTCATTGTTCAGCCAGTGCTGGGACCTTCCCTGCCCTTTTTCACATGCTGGGATTTGTTGGATCTTCAGACTCCCTTCAGCAGTCAGGCAAGCACAGGAAAAGAGCAAGGTGGGTTCAAGGCTTCAGGGACAAGTGCAGGAAATAAAGAAATGTGTGTAGGAAAGGATAAGAAGGGCAATAAGTCTCTGAACCCCCAGATTTGAAGAAGGAGGGGACAGGAAGGAGAAGGGTGGCTGGAGAGGAAGAGAAAAGCTGCTGCTGCAAGAGGACATGGCAGAAGAGTATGAAAAAGTTCTGCAGCAGAAAGTGGAAAGGTCAGTGGGTAAAAGAAAAAGGAGAAGAGGGTGGAAACATGAGGAGAAAGGACAAGGCCTGGGAGTGGAAACAGGGAAGAGCATCGAGTCACTGCCAAAAGGAAGCCAGCAAAAATCTGATCTCAGTGCTGCATCCCCGCTGACATTCCCACTCTCACCTCTTCCCCTGTAACACCTAAAAAACCACCTAACATTCCCAGGAAAAAGTCACTGTCCCCTGTCAGGTCACAGCCCTTGAAGCTGTTGTACTTTGTTAGTGCAGTAAAACCCAGGAGCTCCATGTGTCTTCCATGTGGAAGTCTTGCTCTTTGCCTGGATACCAGCACAGCTGCTGTTTCCAACAGACAAACTGAGGCACACAAAACGGGCCAGATCATTCCCTAGTGCATTAAAACAGGATGAACTTGACCCAAAATCTTTTAAAATCACATTTCCTTCTCTTTGTCACTAGCAAAAGTGTGTTATGAATGCTGGTGCCAGCCAAGGCCACCAATTCCTCGAAATAACAGCATCACATCCCTCACACCACTTGCAGGAAGCACAGGAATGGGTGCAGTCATTAGTTTAATGTCTTGACTAAAGCAGTGTCTGACCTCAGAGCAGAGCCCACAGTGATGTTTTCCAGAGGCATTCTGAGAGGTAAAAAAAACATTATATGATGGCTTCCAATTGGCTTCCAAAGTGACTTTGTTACTGGTTTCAGTAAATTAACCAGATTAATTTTTTTTTTTTTAATTTCCTTGTACTTCGATGGAAAGAAAAGCAGGAAACCCCCTTGCAAATTAATCTGCCTTGAACTCTGTTTCTTGGCATTACATTTTTTTGCTCTTTTTCACTTCTGTTTCTGGGCTATGTTCATGCATCAGTCTTGGGAAGCTCTAGAGATAGAAGACCTTTGGTCTCCCAGGAAACATTGCATAAAGCCCTTTTCTCTGTGTAAGCAAAGACTTGACACAAGCAGTCTGAGACAGGCAACAGTTTCTGAGAGGAACTGAGAAAGAAGAGAGACTTTCTTTAATGGGAAGTCCATGCTGAATAATAGAGCAAAAATATGGTCAAAGCCCACAGTGTTACTGCCACTGCTGAGTGTGGTGTAGAATAAAACTTTCACACTGCCATTTGCAGAACTCCACCATCAGCCAGTGCTTAGGGATAATAACCACTAATAATAATTACTGGGCAATAGCCCAATGACACTCCTTTTCTCCAGCTTTTTTTTTCTGTGATGAACTAGAAGCATGTCACACTATTCAACTTCATAGCACCATAGATAACTGTAGAGAGAGTGGTTAATGGAATCTCTCAGAGCTTACCTCAATTAACCTCACAGTACTAAAAAGATTTCTATATGGTGAGGCTTTGTTTATGCTGGAATGGGGTTTAGCCACAGCAGATTGAACAGAACAAGAACATGACAAGGTTTTATGCTAAAGAGTTCTTCCTGGTCATTCTGGAGATATCCAAGGTCACATGCTAGGTCACTGCCTGTTAGAGCCAAGGAGGTTCTCATCACCTGAGCCACATCCTTCCTGTTGTCCTTACAGCTGCATCTGTCTGTATCACTGCTTTTATCCAGGATTGTGTCCTCACCCTCTCCTTCCATGTCTGTCACTCTTAAATGATGTGAAATCCCACACTCAGGTCAGGAAAAAAAAGAGCTGGGGTGCTGAGGAGCCGATATATCTGCAGATTTACAGTTTTTCCTTAGGGTCAGCTATAGAGGTGAGGGAAGCCCAAGTGAGACAAATGAATTCCAGAAAGATCCAGTGAAAACTCAAACATGAGTGCTTGCTTCATGTGTCCCCAGAGAAGCTTCTCAACCCTGCTGATAAGCAGCAGATAGATGCAGAAAAGTCACTCTCTGCCTTGGGATGTTGCCAAGAAGAAATCCTTGTTCAGAGGAACAAACCCTACACCTCCTTCTTACATCCAATCTTGAGACACAGTGGACACAGATGAGAGAAAGCAGACAGAGGCAAAAAATTTTCTTCCCCTGCCCACAAAGGTTGAAATTTTTTCACTGGAGGGAACGTTTCCCTCCCACCCCTTGCTTTCCCCCTGACAAAAAAATGGTTACTGAAAATAGGGGGTTTTATCTGTCTGGCTCCAAAACTGACACTTGAAATTAGATCATTTGCTTCCATTTTTAATTCCTTTTATTTTTTGCACATCTTCCAGCCTTCTGTGTGATTAGCTAATAAAATCAACATATGCTGGAGTTCATAGAGAAGAGAGATGCTTTTTGCAATGCAAAGAGTGAGCCAACACATGCAGTAAGTGCCCTCTTAGACAGTTACCATAGAGACAGCACTTTAAAAGAATTGTTTTCCTTATTCCTTATCACTGATCTAGAATTAAAATAACACCTTTTCCATTCACTTTAAATACTTTTTGCTTCTGTTGCACACAGACAAGCTGCTAATTGCTGGTCATATCCTTGGCTTTGAGCTCAATGAGCTGCTGAATACCAAGAGTGGAGACTGAGTCCCAGCAGCTCTGGGGCTGAGCAGAATTCAGATCTCAGAGCTCTCCACTTTGTTCCCTTAAACCCTGTTCACACGGTTTCCTGTTTAGATGCAGAAAAGGGGCTAAAGAGCTCTTGGTGCTTCCTGCTGCATGCTCAGCACAGTCATTTCTGCCAGAGCAGCAGGAGCTGACTGCCAGGGTGTTTCTGGGGAAGGCACTTGAGTTAATTTTTCACATGCTTATCAGTTCAGATGGCTCGTTTATAAGAGCTGTTTCAAAACCTGATTTCAAGCGGTGAAAAGATGGTCAGATCAAATAGGTTCTTTGCATTGTAAAACGCATGAGCAGAGCAGACTTAGCTGTGTGTCAGAGAAGCCCAAAGCACTCTGGAGGCAGTTAATTCCCCAGAAAATCTCTGTAAGCTTTGTAAAGATGGTAGAAGAGACCTGAATCAAAGTTCTGCAGCCTTTGCTCTTCCTTTGCCGTATTCTCTGCACATCCCTGAGTTTTCAAAAAGGCTCCTGATACTTCTTACCTCCTACAACTTAAATGTTGTTTTGTTGAGTTGGGAGGTGAAGTGATGGATTCTGGCTGCTGTTGCACTGGGGGTCTGGGGGATGGATGAACCTTGCACCCCAGGAGCTCACAGATGAAGTAGCTGGAGACTCATTGCACAGCACTGGAAACCTTTGAAGATGAGGATTGATAATTTCTCTTGGCTCTTTGGGTAATTAAAGTGTTACAGTGACCAAGGTTAATGGCTTCACTGAAAGGTCAGCAAGACATATCAACATATAAGAAGTGACAGTTCTGATTGAGGCTTCTTTTAGTTTTCCAGTTGGTTTGACTGAAATCTTTCCTAAGATGACAAGTGCAAGGAGGAGCTCTAGCAAGGCCAACAGGGAGACATCCAAGAAGAAACAAAGAGTTTAAAATGTACAGGGAGGTCAAAAGCTTCAGATGGCTGAGGATTTATATTATTTATATATTATATAGATTATAGATTATACTACAGGAGCCCTCAAAGGCCTGGCTGCCAAAACTGAGTGAAGGCAAACCCCCTGTTCCAAAGTTTATTCCTTCCTCCAAGGTGGATTATGTCCAGGAGATAAAAAAGTGCAAACCAAGTGATATCCATGATACACCTTTCCCCACCTTCAATATCCCCTCCCCAGTTTTAACACCTACCCTGAGTCTATTTTCTGCTTTATCTTATTTTGTCACGACTTGCACAATATTTCTTCAATTACTGGAGAACAGGGAAATCCATCTCTCAGCTGTTCTGTTCTTAGGACTCTTCCTGACCTAAATTTGGAAAGGTTCCCCCTTGCACCTCTTTTCTCTTCCCCCAAGGTGTTGTCTCCCAGGCACTAACAGGTTGAGCTGAGGGACTGGGTGCCAGCAGCCTGCCCTGTCTGCTTCCCAGCAATTAATGGTCTCACAGAAAGGACAGATGAGCCACATATGAAGCAGCATCCTGAATGATTCTGGAATTTGTAACCCAGGATATTAAGGTCATGAAATCAGAGCTGCTTACTACATACACAGGACCAGAAACTGGTGACATAAAACTCCCTTTTCTGCTCCAGGGACAAGAAAGCTTTGGATCTCAGAATCTTCAGGAATAAACTGAGATTCTCCCCTTTTTGTCCTTATCTGAACAATCTGTGCTGATTGTGGGGTGTACTGGACCCAGCATCCAGCAATGTTGGTGAGGGGGGGTTGTACTTTATGATTCTGGTGATTTCCAAGTGCAGTAATAAGCAGTTCTACATCTTCAAAGTGCTTGCAGATACTATCTCACTTAATCTCCTAAGGAAGGAAAATAAGAAAATGATCAGTAGCAGATAAGTAAATGATTTAACTTTGTAGAAGAGCTCAAAGCTCAAGTGGAATTAAAGACCTGATGTCAAGCTAAATCAAAGCAATGGAAATGAGCTGGAACTTGGATCTATCCAAGGTTTGTAGTAGGCAAAAGTAAACTTCACCACTCTGCAGACAGAGTCTAGGTGTGGAGGCCCTGGCCAGTGAAAGGGCAGAAGGGAGAAATGACAGAAGTGCCCAAAAAGCTGAGGTCCCTGGGGAGCAGGGCTCATGTTTTCATTGCCAGCAGTGGGACTGCCAATAGCAGAGAAAACTTCCCTCTCCCCCCAGCCCCTTGCAAGGGCCTTTTGAGTCCTCCCAGCAGGGCAGCAAGCTCATGGCTCTCCTTGGCAACTGCCCACCTTGCCCTGGCCAGCCCCAGCCCTGCTGTGACTTGCCAGTGTCCCTGTCCTGCGAGTCAATGTCACATGAAGGAATAAATTAAGAGCAAGGAGTGCCTGAATCCCAGAGAAGTGCCCAGTTTACAAATGAGCACAGAGCCTCTCACAAAGACCCTGGCTTCTCTTCTTGCAGAGGAGGCCAGTGGGATGAAAATATTTCTTTTTGGATGGTAGTTCTGGAAGAATGGGAGGACTGGGGTCCTAGAAAGTTAAAACCTTTGCAAGGGCCAAGTGTTGGTTTGAATGCCCTCCTTTCTTTCAAATTTTTCAGCTGTTCCCTGTGTGCTTAGAAACACTTTCTGAAGAACCATTTTTGAAGTGGTGCAGCACAAGAAAAACATTCCTCCTTCAGAGAGCTCTGCATACTAATTTGCTGTTGGCAAGTTGTGGGGAAAAAAGATTCACCCTGGTCTGCTTTCATGAGGATGTTTTTTTCCCTGTCCTTTATAAATATAATTGTCAAACTAGGGTCAAAGGGCTCTGTTTCCTAAGCTCTACTCTGGCTTTGATGCTGTAGAAAATCTACCTAACTCTGCTTTCCTTTGGCACTGCTCAGATTTAAGAAAGTCCCCAAAGCATTCTGTAAAGCTGCTAATTAGGCAATGCTAAGCAGTGACAAGTGAAGGGAGTATGAGAAGGTGGCAGGCATTATATCCACCTCAAAATCCTACATACTGCTGGGAACACTGGCACCAGCTGAGGCATGGTTGGTTGGTTCCATGTCTGGCTGACCAGCACATCCCAGTTAGACACCAGCCTGGCTTTGGAAGCTTTATTCTGTCCCCAGCTCTTGGATAAATTTTAAAATGTTAAACATCTCTTTGGATGAAAAACTTTATTAGGTCCAAAATTCCTTTAGAATAAGTTGGATCTTGAAAAAAATACCAAATTTCCCCCTTGCAGCTCCTCAAGGCTCCCTCAATCCTTGTGACAAGTCAAGGTCCTTTCAGAAAGAGCCTGATGTCCCAAATTACCCTTGCAACTGAGGGAAATAAAAGTCTTCTTAGAGGTGCATTAGTGCAGAGCATGGCTCTGCCTTTCTCCACCAGGGAATTTTCTCCAAAATTGCCTCCAGGCTGTACCTACATCTTGCCTGGGCAATAGAGACACAAGGGAAGTCTAGACAGAGGTGCAAATTGGCACTAATTTCTAAGCCAAGCTGGGTTATATCTTGTAATGAGGGTTCATTACACTGAATTATATCTTTAATGACATCTTTCAATCATTTTACTCTTTTCAGGGAATTAATTATGAAAGCATTCCTGAGTCATGATGCTTCAACAGGCAAATGCATCTACAGATGTTGTGCTTCACTTGAATTATGGGATTACATATTAATCTTTTACAGCCAGGAAAACATGTGGAAATAAGTCTTCAGTGGTTTGTTTGGGGTTTTTTTTTTGGGCACAGGACAATCCAAATCTGTAAAATTCCTGCACCTTGGAAAGGCTTTAAAAGTGTTGTGTCTCTGTGGGGATTAGACCATAAACTATGTACTGATGCCTCTTAAAAAGAAAAAAAAAAGTCAACTGCACTCCTAGTGCAGTTTATAGAGCATATATCTTGAGATTTTTGCTATATAAAACTTGAGATATTTACAGAAATTGTTTTCTTTTTTACTTACTGACAAATAGTGGTTTAGAGCAGGGCTGGCTGATAAGCAGAAAATTCAGACATGTCCAGACCTGGCATGCAAACAATAAAAGTGATGTACCATATGAAGCAGGGACTCAAATCCCTTTTTAGGTGAGATGTTGAACTGAATCTAAAAAGCTGTCATAATCACAGTTTGCCTGACCTAGAGTTGAAGATATATTTATAAATGAATCAAACTATACCCAGCTCTGGGGGCATATCAGTTGTGAAGTGGTGTTTGGTTCCTATGCTATTCATTTTGCTGATATTGAATAAATAAAAGGTTGAATGAGGAAAGAGCAATAAGAGAGCAAAGTGCAGGCATCCAACTAGTTCACTATCCAATGCTTTTGGTAGCATAATTAGAGCTGGAGTGTTGGAATTTTCTGTTCTGTGCAAGCAATGTCAGGAAACACAGATGGCAACCTGCTATTCATTAGATTGATCTGATTCATGCAGGTTTTTCTTCAGATCCTGTAGCTTTGTTTGGAGTAGATTGTAGACTGAAATAAAAGAAAATGACCCAGAAAATGGTTGGAGCCTCAAGCAGACACTGCACAGGAGGCTATGGAAAAGTTACCCTGGAATTCTTCTCTCTTCTGGGTGAATTCCTTTAGCAATAGCACAATTTAGGACCTGAGAGGTCAAGCCTGGCAATGATTTCCAGTTCTGAATGGTCCCATACTGGAGCAAGTGGTTCTTACCTTCAGGAAGACTTCCCCAGAGACTCCATCAGAGGTATTGTCACACTGGAGAGGGACCAGAAAATCTTTCTCTGAAGTTCAGTGGGGTCCCTCTCTGGCCTTTGGCATGACACACTTGTTGATAATAATTAACTGCATCCATGCTACATATATAATAATAATTATATCCACATATAATAATAATGAATATCCACATCTGTGCCCTGGAAGGAATCAACACAGAGCAGAATTGTATCTGCCTGGAGTTTGAAGCTAGTTTTTGAAATTATATGTTCTGCATGAAGATTTTCTGAGTGGCAAGCAGGGATCAGCTAAGCCTGCTCAGGCTGTGGCCTTGGGTTTGCCTTGCTCCCAAGAACAATTACAAGGGAGTCTGTGGTAGAAGCTGTTTTTGGTATAAATCAGAGCCCAGCTCTGACTTGGTTGCTGCAGCTGTAGCAGAAATTCCCTCAAACCTGCAGAGGATGGAGCACAGTTCAGTTCTGTCCTTTTCCTTCTTGCATCTGCCAGTATTACCATAATCCCCCTGGACCCTTTTGAAGGATCCAGCAAAAAAATACTCATTTACTGTTAGCATTTCTTTTTTGTTTAGAATATTTTTTCTTCTTGTTCTCCCAGTGTCTTAGTGTTTTTCTCTCCTCATTTCATTTAAGCTCTGTTTCATGTTGAATGAAGTACCATCCCTTGTGACAATCTAGTTGAAAAGAGAGAACACCTCTTTTTTTTTTTCTTTTCTTTTGTAGCATTCTCCTTCAAGTAGACAAAGATTTTCTGCATTGTATTCTGTGATTAACTTGTCTTTGAGTCAATCAGCCCAGTCTAGTGATGCAAATACTTTTCTAGCTAAGATCATGTGTTGGTTGAAAGAAAATTCATGTTTTAATCAAAGTAATATTAAGGGTAACTCAGGTGGTTTAGTAGTTCTTAAAAGTTGGCAATGGGAAATTTTCTAAGGGTACCAATATCCAGGAAAGCTTGGAATGGATGTGAAGGGGGGTGCTTTGCATCCTGCAGTTAAGCCACATTATATTTCTCCTTCCAAAAGATTATTTTAAAATATCTAGGAAGACAATCAGAGGGAGAGATGAGAGAAATGCCTTTTATCCACCTCAGACTCCTTTGAGTCACTGGCTAGAAGGAGACACAGGAGAGATACAGGAGGCTTAAACACCTTCTCCAAAGCAAAGATCATTTGAGTGTTTCCTTGCTAATGTTTGAACCAGGGTGAATGAGGGAGCCACATTTTGCAGCAGTGGGGCAGCAATACTGCAGAGTGGCCTTGTCAGTGAAGAATGTGGGTTGGGAAGTGTTTAGGATGCTCAGCATCCTGGTGTGAGTCTGCTCCATCCCCTTTGACAGATGAAGGGTGGGATGGGCTCTTCATCATTCTTAGGGAATGAATATTCATCTCCCTGGAGGCTCAGGCCAGAAATTCAAGCCACACTGAACCTTGTCCCTGTGTTCCTACAGAAAGTTCATGTTTCAGCAATCAAGTGGCTTTTGTCCCCCCAAAAAAAGCATACAGAGTTTTGCTGTTTTTTCAGTGTAGCCAAGATTCCAGTTGTAAATTGCCTTAAAATCTGTGGTCCTTGGCTGCAGCTCATTTCTCTTACAAATCCCCAAGGTCATGATTCAACAGCACAATAAATCCAGCTTAAGGGCTCCTTGTGTTGGGTCAGAAGAGCCCTGACCCAGAATCACATCACGCAGAGCACTGGTCCAGGGGAAGCACTCAAATGAAGTAAAAAAAAAAATAAAAAAAAAATACTGACAGGTTTACATTGGACCAGAAGTCTCAGTCCTAGGTGAAGCATCTTCTGCAGCTACTGCTTCAGCATTTTGACTCCATCAGAAAGTGTCTGTCCTCTTCTGGGCAGGGAAAGCTTTGTGTGGACACTCGTGTGTCCCAGGAATGGAGTTGTGTGCTGGTGGCTGAGCCACCTCAGAAGTGAACTCCTGGCAGACCAGCAGGGCAGAGGTCTGCAGTTCATGCTAACAGAACCAGGTCACAGCCCAGAAGTGTGGGAAGACACTTGAAAAAAAGAAATGGTGGTTTTTTTTTTTTTGGAGGCACTGGGAGAAGATCCAGGGGGGTCACTCTCTTTTCATCAGGGAAGTGGACAAAGCTGCCCAGGCAAATCACTACAAAAAATCCTTCCTTAAGTACTGGGTAGATGTAGGAGTCCAGTGAGACATCACCAAGTGGGAAAGCAGCAGTTCCAGCTGCTCCTCCCCAGTCCCTCATGTGAAGATTTCTGAAAGGGGCCTCTGCCAAACATTTGCTGGTAGCAAATGACTGAAGCAGTCGGGGCTGAAATAGTTTAAATACCTTGTCACAGAAAGGAAAAGCTTAGCAAAACAAGGTGATTAATGTCATAGATTTCCTTAGCTGATACCATCTGATTTTAAGGAAATAAATTATACTTTCTGGTAAAGCAAGTAGCAGTTCCAGACTGAGTTCCCATTGAGAGAAAGACTTGATCCCGGATTGCAGTTTGAGGTTTTCTGGATTTTCTTTGCTTTCAGTAATTCAACAAAGCACCTTTTCTCTGGGAGACCTGTTGAGTAATGCAGATCAGATTCATTTGGACACTCAAGGAGTAAGTTCATTGTGCAACACAGGGGCCAGGTGATCATTTCACTCTACCTGGGGGACATTTCTTTGTAGTTCCTTGACCATGCTGCTGAATCCTCCCAGTGACAGCAAATAACTCAGCCATCTGAGGTCACATTGACAATAGCCAGAACAATCCTTCAGCCTCTTCCAGAAAAGAAGGAATTGCAGTAAACAAGGGAGAGGCTTCCCAGAAAGAGTCATTTCACAGTGAGCTCAGTCCATCAGGAGCCATAGAAGATGGGAGCATTTTATTGTAGGTCATCCCCAGAGGAGAGGGAATGCTGACAAACCTGAAGGCTTTGAGTGGTGTATTTAGGGACAGAGTCCTTTCTAAACTGTGCTGTTGTTCATCCTTCAGTACAGCTGGTTTGTCTTTGTAGCTGTTAACTCTAATTTGTGCTGAAAGGGGAAAATGGCAAATAATTCAGCAGTGATAATGCTCATTGTTTTCTTGCACAGTTTGTGCACAGAGCAGACAACATAGCAGAGCCTCAAGGTCTTCCCCATTGCAACAACCCACAGAATTCCAGAGACAGGACTTTCCCATGTCATTGCCTGATGCTCTGGACCATGCAAGGTATTTTGTTCTAATAGAAAAAAAAAAAACGTCTCCCAAAGCAAACAGAAAGACAGTCATAAGGAAAGATGGTAGTTCAATTTCTTAGAGTTCATAAAAATCACAGAACTGCTGGAACGGTTGGGTTCCTGGCACTAAAACAAAATCAGAGAGGCAGGAAAAAAAGAAAAAAAGAGGCAATAAATGTGTGTAGAATAATCACAATCCCATTCTGTTTCTTCTGTGATCAAGAGAAATAGATAGGACTGTTACAGTAGGAAAGATTCCAGAAACATTCAGGTAGTTAAGATTTTAGGAGTGAGGCTCTTTTGTGCTCAGCCTTCAAATTCAAAACAGGATGCAGCCCTTAGCCTGGGTCAATTATATTCTGAAAAGCAAGACTCAGAGGCTGGTGAGGGACAGAAGCACACAGAAGGGAAGCAACATCTCTAACTCAGACAATAGCTGAGTGGCAGCAGCAAAATCAGAACTGGAGCCAGCTGCTTCCCACACTGATGTGCTGGGATCTCCTTCCCCCCTGGACTGATGGGTGTGAAATAAATCCTGGTGCTCAGATGTGAGAGACACACTGCTCACATACAGGTCTGTTCCCAGCCAAAGTTTTCAGCTGGTTGTTGAACTGCAGGTTTTCTATGAGATGTGTGGTGCCTGAGTAGTGAATTTAAGCCTGCTAACAATTCAGATTGCTTTTCTTAGAAGTGTTTCCTGGACCCTTTAGAAGTAGTCCTGGGAATTCCAGGTATCTGCAAATTACAATTTGAAAGCTTTTGTTTTATAAAATTCCTTATAACATTCTTGATCTTCCTTTTTTTGGGGGTATTGACACTAAATGCTAACAGCTGCCACCCCATTTCTTATCATCTGCTTTTGGCTAAAGTGAATAGAATAACTGAAGTTTTCATGCTGAATGAAAATGATGGAATTAAAATGAACTTTGAACAGCTCCTACAACCCATCAGGAACCTGGAACCACAGCTGCATCCAAGCTGATTCTTCCTTTGAAGCCCTAGGACACACATATTACCAAGAAATCTGGGGGTCTCCAGATGAGTCCCTGATCAACAGTGGAAACATTTACCCTTGTACCCAGGAATGGAGATTTTAGAAAACTCCATGGAGGTAATTGTCATGGCAATTCAACAATACCCAGTTTGTGAAACACATTCAGATGAAAACCTCTAATTTGTCCAAAATACCCTCCTCCCATTCTTGCAATGTGCTAGAAAAGGATATTGCATGTTGGATTGAATTTCCAGCTACTAGCAGAATACTCAGTTGTTGACAGCTACATCTTCCTGTTGGAAATAAATGTAAACCAGAATAGGAAAGCTCAACTAATCCATCTGAGGTCTTTTTGGTGTGAAAAAGAGAACAATTGCTGGATGCAAGGAGATAGAAGTTTTCCTATGGGACAAAAATTCCTTGGAATGTGCTGTTTTTGCAGAACTAGAACCTTCCCCAGGAATTTATCAATTTAATTTAGCACTGAAGTAAAAAAAAAAATAAATAAATTGAATTGTTTAAATTTTAGTTGTTGTTTATCACTTTTTGAAGAAATAACATTAAAAGAAATGTCAGTGTTAGGACATAATTTCCACAGGTGGTTTTTTTTTTGTATGTATACAAATATTATATGGACATGTGAGGTTCTGTCAGTGTTAGGCTATGGTTGGACTCGATGATCCTGAAGGTCTTTTCCAAGCAAGGTGATTCTGTGAAATCCACACGAAATGGTTTGAATGTGTCAAAAACCAATTTGCTTTGTTTAAAGCATCACAACTTTTGGTGAGGTCTTTTTTCCAGTTTGGAGCAGAGCAAATTTGGAATTACAGCCTTATAGATAAACTTTACAGATAAAGCAGAGCTGATTTCCACCTTAGATCAGGTAACAGAGGACCTTGTCCACTCATATTCTGCAAGAACTGAGGTTTCAAAGCATCCCTGGATCCTTGTTGCACTCTTCATTGCTTTTTGTGACGATTTCCCCTCTTAGAACCAGGATTTCCTTTTTTCTTTTTGAGTTATGACCACCTCCTCTCAAAGCCCAGCACAGCATCATGCCAGGAAGCTGAGTTGGAAAAGAATAAGCAGGGAGGATTCCCTTCTCCAGGCATCCTGGAATTCAGATTGATGTTTATGGCCATGAGGTCAGTCAGCCATAACAGCAGGGCAGGGGAATGCAGGATGTTGTGGGGATTGGCTTTCTGACTCTTTCTGTGAAGCATCATTTGAAAAAAAAAAAAAAAGAAAAAAAAAAAGAACTGGCTGATGCTTTTTCCACCACAAAGGCAAAAAGCAGGGGCACCCACAGCCCACCACGGGCTGTGTCTCATGTGGCAAAACCATTCTTCTCACTTTGTTGATTTTTTTCCTGGTTGTGAAGTGCCTGGAAAGCCTGAAGATTTCCTCTCTGAGAGACAGATTGCTCACCTGACAGGGAAGTGAGGTTTCTTCATGATGTAAGTCAGAGCTGAAGAAAGAAGGACAGCAGAAGCAAGCCTGTGGAGAGAGAGCCCAGCATGCTTGGTTTTCCATGGCACCTACAGAGCCAAGTGGGATGCTTATATCCCTTGAGGGTCAGAAATACCTGGCCAGAGAGACCTGCTGAGGAAAGGTGTCAAAATGCTTCTTCTTGGCTTTTAAGAAATTCTGAAGCCTGAGGAGACTCTGCTCAGCAGTTAGAAAATGAAGGTAGCAAACAAATGAGCAACTCAACTGCTTAATTGCCTCCCATGAACAAGGAGATTTCTCCACAGTACAGAATAAAATGCAAACCCATGCCAGCATAGACACTGCAAAGTGTCTGACACGTGCCCAGATCCATGGCTGGTTCAGTTCAAAGCAAGAGAGGGAAAATTAAACCATCTGACTCTGCCAGAGCAAGCCACAACCCTCATTTTGGAACCTGACAGGAACCAGCAATAAACTGAACTCTTGTGGCAGACATAATGGCTGTAGCACAGGCCCCAGCTCTTGTTGTAGCTCTTTTAGGAACCAAAATAAGTTGAAACCATCCCCAGACAGATCTGAGTAGGCACAAGGACATTGCAGGGTCAGTGGCAATGGTGTGGAACAGAATAATGCCATTTGGGGGTGTCCAGATGGGGCTCAGGGATTGCCATTATCACATATCACACACCACAGCTGCACCTCTGTCACCTGTGGTTTCAGGCAGATAGTCTGGAGGTGGGTATCCTACAGAAATGGAAAAAAGGATTAGGCTGGTCAAAAAAGGGTTTTTCCACATCTAACTTCTCTGATGCTGTTTCTTTTGAAAAGCACTGTAGGGTGTTGCATTATTTCTACCTTTGTAGAAAAATTTTTATCTTAAAAAGATTCTTATTAAATGTTCTCCTGCTGGGGTTGAGTTGCCGAGTTGGGGTTATCTGAGCATTCCAGAGTGCTCTGAAAATAGAAAAGGAAAAATCCTTCAGTGAGGGAGAAAACATGTGCCTGTTCATAAGTATTAATGTGAAATTTCCTGGAGTGCTGGACACTGAGAGGATTGTGGCTATTGAATTGGTTTTCTCACTAAAAATTTTCTAGTCAACTCCAAATAGTCTCCTTTACTCCCCTGGGTTTCTAACAGCCTTCAGCTACTTCTCTTTGCTGACCCAGGGGCAAATCAAAGGAAATCAAAACTAGGCAGGAAGGTGCCCCAGTCTGTACCATCATTTTCCTCTAATGCACTGGGATGTCCAGGTGGGGTGGGAGTGTAGGAACTCTGTCTGTCCCCTCCTTTATCCCTGGCTAGCGTGCAAGTGTAGAAAATATTGCTCTTCTTTAAAGCCTCTCTCCTAGGCCTTGCAAAGATTGATGAATTAGGAAAAAAAACCCAAAACAAACCACATTTCTTTTACTTTCTCAAGTTATCCTGAAAAACTGCTTCATGGTGCAGGATACTTTTCAAGGACCTACTTCAAAAAAGAGATGAGAGCTACTGGAGAAATCCCAGCAGTGGAGAAGACCCATTCTCACTGGTAAGCTGCTTCTTCAGTCAGTATGAAGCTGTCACACTGAAAGGAAGGTGTAAAAATGCAACCACTCTGCAGCAATGAAGCTGTCAAAGCCAGAGCACTATAATACATCCCTTTGAGTGATCCTAAAGTACAAGATCTTGGCTTGGTGATCTCCCTGAGAAACACCATTTACCATTTAAATGTAATGGATACCCAGCATGGTGCCCAACCTCCTGCCATCCTTTCTGTAGCACTCACTGCTTGAAAACCCCTTCAGGACACCTGGCCCTGGGCTCCAGATTAATCTGATTTTGGGATTGCCCACGGGAGTGGGGAAGCTCTGCAGCATCACAGATGTATGCTCCATGCCCTCTGCAATTGATTTATTATGGTGGAAACCAAATGTGCCTCCTGGTGCTAGTGGGGGTAGAGGAAAGATAATGTTACTGCTGAATCAAATTATCTTTTTTTTTTTTTTCTTTTTTTCTTTTTGGTGCTTAATTAAGAACACAATCTTGCTTGAGGCTGAAAAGCATTGGCTTCAGTTTACACAGTTTACATTTTATCTGCCTGTCCAAATTTCTTACCCTGACAAATTACAGCATTATCTCTTGATCTGGTGCAGCAATTGATGGCAAAGAGCCTGTTGATATCAGCTGAGCAGGAGCCAAGCAGATGCTGATCTTACCTGGTCAGTGTTCTTTAACAGATATAGCTCAGTAATTTGAGTTGTTGAGCCAAAAATAAAAACTATGAATGCACCATAAAGAGAAAAAAGCCCTTCAGGTTTTTTTTTCCTTTCCACTGAGCAGGAACAGAGAAAAGGACCGGATGAGCTGCAACAAAAGGTCTTTATCTTTTAATCAGTATTTAATTGCTGCAAGGAACATCATCTTTCTTGCTGAAAGACTGAGAGGCTAGCACAGTTCCCTATTACTATTTATAAGACATTTTCTTTGGTGATGCTCTTGCCACACAGCATTTGTAGCTGTCGAAACATAATCTGGACTGGAAAGGCTGGTAAAGGGGAAAAAGTTGTTTCTCTTTAGAAGAGGATAGTGAGGTACAATTTCAATTATCAGGTAACAAACAGCTTGTATCAGACCACACAAGGACAGGAGACACAGGGAAGCTGTAGGTGTATGAGGAGACAGGTAAGAGTTCACCAGTTCTGTGCTGGAAAATACTGGAGGGCTCTGGGAGAGCCTGGATACCCTCAGGTCTCTCAGGTGTTTTCAGGGCTCCATGGAGGTTTATCCTGAATTTATCTCATGCACCAATTCAGCCTGTACACCAGGCTGCTGAAGCAGGAACTCTCTGGTCCCTTAATGTTCAGTGATTTCTGAACTGGACCTGAACATTATGGATGTGTCTTTCTCCTTTCCATTGAAATCGAGTGGCAGGTCAGATCTGTGTGGATTTAAATACTGAATTTCAGGGCTACCTGTGATTTATATTGGTTTGTTGTGCTTGTAACATGAAAAGTACCCTGTTGAATGAGAAAGTGGACTCTGTTCCTATTTCCAGCTCCTATATTCCTGGTTCAATCATTTCCCTCACAAAGAACCTTTCAAAAGCAAAGAATTTCAAAAATCACAGCTATGAATGGCCCAGGAACCTACATTGTAAAGAAGTCCCCAAATGATCTATCACCACTGCAGATTTGTTTGCTAGTTTGGATTTCTCAGTCCAGCTATGGGGCAGTTTTCACACACATACAAAAAGACCTTTTGTTTTCCCAAATATGTGTGAATCTTATGGAATCCTTTTAGGAAAAAAGCATATCTTTAATTTCAAAGTGCAATAACACCAGAAAGAGTTGCAAAACATCCTTGCCTCTAATGTGATTGTCATGAGGAAAATGTATTCCCAAACTGAAATTCGGACCAGTTTTCAGGAAGAACTCAAGCTTCTTGGCTTGAAATCTGTTGGTATTAACAAGGTAGTAAAATGGGAATTCAGAAGAATTATTTGTGTATATTTGAGAGGATAACTCCTAACTGGATAGTAATTCTGCCAATGTGCTTGGAAATGCAGAGCTGAACTCAGATCAAATATTAAACCCTGCATAAAGGAACAATACAATTATTGCTGGATCAGACTCTCAGCTCAGTTTTACAAGTTGCAACCAAATAAAGGAGAGAAACTGCAGACTGGCACGGAAGTGTCACCAGGGAGCAACCTTGGGAAGAGTAAAGCTTGGGAAGGATGTTTACAGTGAAAGCTGTTTTGCTGATGTGATTTACATCTCCAATAAAGCTAAACCCCAGGAGAATTTTAGCCTGTGTGGGGTGTCTGCAAGCTGGTGAGCACAGAATGGGGACTTTCTCCACTAACCAGGTTTGAAAATACACAAAAAAAAACCCCCAAACAAACCCTTGCAGAATGAAAGGCTGTGAGCTGTGTGTTGATATTAGAGAGAGCTGCATTAGTGGGACAATAATTAATGGGTAGTTGCCCTAACTGGACTCTTCTTAGTTTAAGATTTAATCTTCATAATTTTCCATAAGATTCCCTGGTGAGCAAACTCTTCCCCTTTGCTTGAGAGCTGCATGGGGGTTTGGTAAGCAACACTCAGGCTTTCTGCAGCCAGGGAGATTGACTTGCTGGGAGCACTTTCAGTTCTTGGATAGAAAACACAGAAACTTGAGCATATGTTTCACTCCTTTTACTTCATCTTTTGAGTGTTGTCCCATCCTGCCTTGAATGAAGGCTCCAACTTTGTGATGTTCACAGCAAGAGTATAACCAGCCCCTCTCTGCCCAGCTCCACAGGAATTCTTTGGGGTTGCTGCTCTGGTTTGTGCCTCTGGGTTAAGTGGAGGCTTTGTCCTTGCTGCTTATCCTGTTCAGAGACTTTCAGCTTCTGTTAAGCTGCTGAGAGGAAATTTCAGTGAGCTGCAAGCAGATTCAGAGGTGGTGGCAGCCTTTGCCAGGAGGGCAGAGAAGGTGGCTGGGGGCAGGGGGGAGTTCTGCACCTTTTTTCAAAATCTACCCTTATATTTCTATTGGAGCTCTTTCCCAGCACATCACTCTGACTCTTTTTTAAAATTTTGATCCAACATGCACTAAACAAAAACCTTCTTGGTTTCTTGCCTGGTTTGGATTTCAGAGGATGAACTTGTGCTTGTTTAATTTCATTCCACATCAGTTCTTAAATTCTTTTCCCACTGGAAGGCTTCAGCTTTTCTGGCTGTGCTGAAAGTTGCATTTGGCATAAGTCATAAACCCTGCTTCAGACAACTTAATCTATTCAAAATGGTGCTGAAAGGAGAAAAAAAAAATAATAAGAGCACTATTGCCAACAAGCGCTTGTGTATCCTCAGCTAAGGCTGAAAACCTTATGGCTATGAGAGAGAAGTTTTGTCTTTGGAGCCAGCTGTAACCCTTCAGGACATTACTATTTCAGCTGTTTGCTCAGTCCAGAGTTGAGCTGGCTCAAATGTGCCTTGTGACTGCAAATGCATCTGGGTTCAGTGAGGATGCAGTTTGAATCAGTTCTTGTACCTGAGACAGTGAAAATGCTTCATGTTGAGAGGAGAGATGAGATGAGATCAAATCTCATCATCTGTGCACAGCAGACAGCAGTAATTCCCCTGTTTGTTGAGCCAAATAACTGGTGTTTCATTCAGGCAGCTATTCCAGAAAGAGCATTCTTGTTTTGTGTAGTAGAAGAAATGGTGGATCAGGCAACTGTTTCTTCTAGAGAATAAAAATGTGTGTCTGGTTTGTTCTTTCAGTTTGTCTGTCTTCAGCCTCTGGTCACTGATACTTGTTCTGTCAAGCTACAAGATACCATTTCAGCCCCCAGCAAAACATCATCTTCTCTCTTTACTCTGCAGGAGCACAAGGCACAAGGCAAACCCCATCCCAGTGGGGTTTTGTTACTTAGATAAAATTATTAATTGCAGCTCCTCTACATCCCAGGTCCACAATTATTCTTGGAATATACCATCCCCTTCAGAGCAGTGAAATCAGCTAAGGCACAAATGTGCTCAATTTATGACTGACTCCTCTGTGCACTCGTGTAATAATCCCCAGATAAACTGATCATGAGATTGGGCTGCTTAAAGCCAGTGTTTATCTTTCCAGGCACTTAAGGCATTAAGTAGCAGTATGAGAGGAAAATGAAATGTTGTCAGAGAGTTTTCAGAAGCAAACAGCAAGAGGCTTGGTGCAAGGAGGGCCATCTAGCAGATTTCTGGTTCCATCTGGCAGGTTCTTGCTTTTACATATGGAAGATGCAGAGAATACATTTTGTGTTGTCTCTGATGTCAGGCAGACAGCTCTGTGCAGGTCAGGATTAAGATGATCTAGCAGATCACTCCATAAGTGCATGTGCATTAACCCAGTGGCAGTGCAATTCTGGAAGCTTAAGGGCTCTCCAGAAAGTTTGCTTAAGTGTGTTGGAAGAAAGCTAGAGCTAGATGCAAGATGCTTCCTGGAAAACAGCTTAAAAGAGCAAAAATGTGCTTATTTCTGGCTTCAGAAGGTTTTTTTGTGATTCTGTCCAAAATGTTTTCGTTAACCCTGTAATTCTGCCTGAACTGAAGGTGTCTGAGGGGGGGAAAAATAGCAAAAGATTTTCAAACAGATTATGGTATCTGATGGCAGCCAACAGGTAGTACAGTGGATACAGAGACATTGATACAGACACTGAAACTCTTTCATTGCAAAATAGACAAAAGTCACTCATCTACAGAAGTGTAGTTCTTCTCCCTGTCCTTACTTGTTGTTTTCAAATGCCTTTAATAGCCTTGAGATTACAGAATTGTCAGTTTATAACATTAATATCATTTTATGATGAGTCGCAATTCTTTTACTCAAAAAAACGCTCCTAGTAATTTTTGCATAAAACTTTTGGGGGGGCTTGCAGGATTTCTGCTCTCAGGTATTGTGACAGCTCTTTTTTCATTTTCATTTGGAACTCAGCAAACTGGAAACAGGAATTTTAAGTGAAGTCCACTTTTGATGCTCTTTGGTATGCTAGCACCCCATTCTCCATCACATTCTAGCTGGGAGAGAGCTGAGAATTCAGACTTGGTCACAGAATTCTTTAAGTTTTTTCTTAGCCCTGTGTTCTGTACTAAAGTTTCCTGTGAGTTTCCTCACATCCAGCTTTTCCTGGTGTGTAGTAACCAAGAAATCCACGTGAGATTCACCCCCTTCACACAGGGGTGATCTCAAAGTCTCCAACTCCACTGAGGACACCCCTGAGATCTCTTTTGGTTTCTGGTTGTGGGAAAACACTTCCTCCCCTGAAAACTGACATCACCATTAACTCCAGTGGGATAAGATTCAACTCTTACTATTTTTAAATCCTGTCACTAATACACTTACTGGAGCCTTGCCCTGGCTGTAATAAAACCTGCCTGGGATTGCTGAAGGGTTCAGCTGCTGCTTTGAACAGCTGCAATGCTGTCATTTGCCAATAGGATGTATTACATCCTGATTACAGTTTCTGTTGAGTGAGAGGCCAAAATTACAAGGCAGAAATGTGGCTGATCATGATAAAGGAGATAAGTCCATTCATCTGCTGCCCACAGTATTTAGTATTTGCAGGACAGATGCTGTTTGTTCCCCTTCAGCTGCATTTACATGGAAATCTGAAGGTGTTTTAAAGTAAATGAACAAAAAAAACAACAAACCTTATTGGATGTTTCAATGGGGGAGAAAGGTGAAATATTTTGGAATCTTTCTCCTTTGTCTCCCAGCCCTGGCAAACTTTACACAAATCAATCAGTCACTGTAAGATGAGCAAAGAGAGTTAATCGAGGCCAGAAACAGATGTGTCTGAAAACTGAGGAGACCATGTTTTTGGCAGATGATTGCCAGCAGAGGTGCAAATCACACTGGGAAAGACTCCAGGGACTGAGGCCTGAGTGGGCTGTGGATGGTTTTTTACTGCACTCCTTCCCACCAAGCAGTAACAGAGCTCATCATGCTGCAACTAAACCATCTTTAATTTAATTTTTTTTTTTTTAAATCACTTTCAGTGTTTTGCCTCACTGTGCTCCAAAGCCAAGCCTGAGATGAGGACTGCACTAACACATTGCCCCCATTATTCACCCCAGAGGTTCCCAGAGTGGGAGATTTTTGAAGGTCTCACTTCCTAGCTCAGTGAGAGATACATTCCACTCCCACAAGCTCGTGGTTCCAACCTGGGAAAAATGGTGAGAGATCCCCCCACCCAGAGCCCCCACTCAAGGACCTCAGGAGATGTGGTCCCAGGATTAGGAGGATGCTGGGCAAGAACATGAGCTGCTGTTCTCACCCCTGAACAGGGTTTGCATTAAACAATGTCCCCTTCTGTGTCCCCTGTAATGCACAAAATATCTTGCATCCCCCCCTGCAGCTCCTCTGGTGTCTGGCTGCTAAATAACTGCAACAATTCCAGTTGGAGAGATCCCATCACCCCCGAGGGGCTGCAGGGCAGAGCCTCTTTACCACCAGGCAGTAATCTGGCATTAGGGACAATTTGGGACACAGAGAACATGTCAACAGTTTCCATGGGCTGATCCCTGTGGCCAGGGCTGCCTGGGTCTGCTGTTCCCTATTCTGCAAAGACCCCATGGACTCCTCAGGGTGAGGATTTGCTGTTCCTGGTGTAATTCAGAGCAGCTTTGCTGTCTCCCCCCATGCTCCAGCCACCACTTCAGCCCAAGGTACTGAGCCCTTTCCTCCTGCAGCCTCCTCAACATGTTCTGGGAGGTCACTCATCCCCCCCCCCCTTCCTCCCTGACCTGGGTTTGCTAAAACAAAGTCATCTGCTTGTGCCTGACTCTCAGGATTAATCAAGGAGATTTTGGAGGCTGTTTTGCTCAGCTCTGCTGCTCCCTCCCTGCTGGAAGTGGCTGCTGCCTGGGATCAGCTGCACTGGGGATGTGGAGGAATAAAAATTCCTTTGCTGGTGCCAAATATAAAGCAGCCATTGAAGCATTTCAGTCCGTTCCTTGCCAGACACAGCCCCCAGCATGTTGTCACTCATGCTGGCCCTTGCTTTGTCAGAGCAAAGTCTCCCCAGCCCTGAGCCCTGACAGGTGACCAAGTCCCTGCTGAGCTGTGGCCTGGGGGACTCCTCTACAGCAGCCCAAGAGCTTTGGTGCAGCAGAAGGTCTTAAAACCTGATGAAAGGAGTGATAAGGAAAAAAAAACACAAAGAAAACCATCAAGCTTTGAATACTAAAAAGGATATAAGGGTATATGCTAAGTGGACACACACCAGGGCACCCAATTTTATAAAATATACAAGAATGAAAGCAAAAATCCATGTCTGGTATGGTCATCAGCATAAATCCCAAGATGAAGGTTATCAGCATTGCTTTGATAAGGTGAGGGACACACATACTGAGATGACTCCCCAGGTTGGGCTGTGGGGCCCTGTAACACATGAGCTGCTATTTCTGCTTCAATTTCATGGTAAAAAAAAAGACCCTTTCCTAAAGAAGAATACTGTGCTCCAGTATGGTCTGGTTCATACTCATCTTTCTGAAACACCCTGAGACCTCCTGATGAGAAGTATTACAGAAAAAAAAAAAAAAAAAAAAATGGATGCAAAATGCAGCCCATAATAGAGAAGTCCTGAGCAGATCTGATCAGACTATCAGTCATTTGCAGACATCCAGCTACACTGATGTGCTGGAAAGGATGATGCTGGGAAGAGCTGGCATCTAAAAAGAGAGGCAATTTCCCATTTCTGTTGTGTTATTGTGACAT
Source organism: Florisuga fusca (assembly GCA_038090715.1). Lineage (NCBI taxonomy): Eukaryota > Metazoa > Chordata > Aves > Apodiformes > Trochilidae > Florisuga > Florisuga fusca. Next base: position 16,398,264 of record JAAWXA010000018.1, read on the forward strand.
GCCAAGCATGAGATCCCCAATGCACCACAAATAATTGATCTGTTGCTTTTACTCTTCGTGTCCCAGGCTGTCTTTGCTCAGGTTTTGTCAACTGTTTCTTGCACTTCTAATTATTATCAGGGAAGGCTAAGGCAAACACTAGGGGATAAATACTTGTCCAGCCAGGCACCAGCAATCTCCAGAGATAAGTTTTAGCCTGCAGAGCAGCTTATGGGTTATACCAGGCATGTATAGCCCCTGTGACTAGCTGAGCTCCTCTTCTTACCAGCATGAGAAGGGTTTGACTTAATACCAACAAAGTCACTCTCTTGAGGAAAAAGAATTTGGTCAGGCTGAACTATAATCAACGTTTTCAAATTCCAATTATTCTTACAGGAGTGATGAGTGGAGAGGGAGGGAAGCATTGAATTCCTGAAACACATTTTGCCCCAAACACCCCCAGGCAGCCACCTGGGATGTACTCTCATCAGCTGGGCTTGGGGTCAGGGTTGGGTGTGTTCTCAAGACATTCTTTGTGACAAAGATAATCTTGTATTTGACTGAGGGCTTGACAAGCACAGACTTGATGAACTTGGCTGTTGCAATGGTGTTAGAGGAACAGGGCTGTACAAACAAGAACTCCCTGGTGGGTTTTTCAGGATTAGCCCAACTGTGCACCAGTGAGGCCAGAGAGAGGCCAGCACCAACCCTTTTGTACATCTCAACTGGTTTTCCCAAAAAAAAACTGGAAAACTTCACTCTGAAAGTGACGTTCTTGCTCCCAGATCTGTTCCTGACCTCTCTGCATTTCTTTTACGTGGGTGTGAAATTCTCTTTGACCTAATTACAATTCCCACCTGGAGTTCTGGCACTGGAAATTCAGATGTAGAGCTGCTGAATATAAAGTGTGTCAGATGCACTGTGGTCACCTCTGTCTTTCAGGGTGGAGATGAGCACCCAAGGGCTGCAGGCACTGAGATCATTTTACATGTAAGGCAGTGTTTAATTCTCCTAATAGCCCCAAGATTGCAAGAGCTCAAAGCCTTACACCCAGGATTAAGTGACCTCCTAAATATAGGCTTGTTGTTGCAGGGAAGGTAAAAGAACACCAGAGTCTCTGAGAACTGTTCTTGAAAAACATTTATTTCTGTAATGGGTTTATAGCACTGACTTCCAAGCCCCAGTACAACACGGTTTCCCCCTGCACAGAATTTTGGGGACAATTACCTTGGATGAGAAAAAAAGCAAAAGGCATACAAAGAAACCCCCCAAACAACTAGTTTGGTACAAACCAAACTGTGCCCAGGTTACCTCTGAGCCTTTGCTGTTTCATCCTGACTGGGACAGAGCTGCTGCCCTGCTCCATCCCTTGGTCTGCAGGATGGTTCACTGCCTGAAGGCCCCAAATAACTTAAGATGTTGTGATTAACTGCAAAAAAACCCCAAGAAACCAAAACAGGGGGGACACGGGCAGAGAAGGCTGCTAGGATTCAGTGGCTTCTATTTTTGCAGACATCATTTAAAAAAGAAAAATCTATGCGTTTCAGTTTCACCTCCTGAGCCCCAGCATTAGGAAAGTCAAATACAAACCCCACAACCAATGTACACAAAATAGTGAACAAGTGTCCAGACATTTCTAAGCCCCTCACTTTACTGTGCCATGATACCTCCAAAAAAAAAGCCACAACAAAACCTCCACGGTGGGATCTTGTTGGATCTTATTTTGAAGAGGAAGGGGCAGAGATGCAGCATAGCAACTGTCAAGCAATGTTTAAGGCAAATTATTAAGAGTTGAAGATTTTTTGTTTGCTTGCTTGTTGGCTTGGTTTTTTAAGCTCTCAGGTAACATCTCAGCTGGACATTTAACTTTTAGACGATTTAATAAAAGTTTGAGTGAAGTCAAGTTGATCTGAGCCTAGAACAGCAGAAAAAAAAAAAAAAAAAAAAACACCACCGAGCCCAACTAAAACACAGACATGCACAGATATGAAGAAGGACACGATGGAAAGCATCTACAGACACAATGCTGGACAGGACCAAAGCAGAGCCAAACCTAAATTCCACAGATGTAAGAATGTGAACAGAGGAATGAGTAGAAAAATGGAGGGGGGAAAAAAACCCCAGAACCCCAGAGAGGGATGTTGCACGAGATGGAATGGAAAATAAAAGTCCATTGTATGGAAAGGGAGGGAGTTCTTAGGTGCACACACAGCAAGCAGGGGATTTCAGTTGCCTCATCTCTCAGTTGTGTTAGTTTGTTGTGCTTTCCTCCTCCCTTTGAGATCCAGGTGATGGTGCCAGGAGGTTTGTGCCTTTACTCAGTCTGTGCATCATAATTAGCCCCCCCTGCTTTCTTCAGCTCGTTCTTGATGTAATCCTCATCCAGCTCTTTGTGGTCACTGATCACAAATTCTTTGGCAAAGTTCTGCAAGAGAGAAAGAAAAAGGATGCTTGTCCAAGTACCTGCATAAAGCAGCATTATCCAACTTCAGTATGAGCTGTACACCCTTACGTGCTAGGGATGAGAAACAGAAAGCTGTGGATGGGACAGAAGACTAGTGAGGGCAAAATCCAAGGCTTAACCCAGAGAGATTTTATGCTTCTACTTCTACAGTCACGGGATGCAAGCCCCAATCCTGCCCTGTGCAGTGACTCTTCTGAGTGATAAAAGCACAGGGCAGGTTAGGTCAAAGTTTCCTAAGCAGTAGGAAAGCTAAAAAGCTCAGAATTGTCCTTCTTACTGCCCCAGCCTCACAGCCTAACACTTGGCAAGTCACTAATCCTCTGTATCCCCTGGTCCTTTTTAGGACCCCTTCTCCCAAAAGAAGGAGAAGAGCCCTCCCAGCCCCCCAGCTGATGGGAGGATGCTTCCGTTAAAGATGGAGCAACAGGCAGATGGTACCAGGAGCAAATAAGTCTACTGAGTAGATTTACTCACTCCTCCTCTCAACTAGCTAATACACAACATGGCCCAAACAAAGACACAGTCCTAGACAGGCTGCTGGGGTTGTTAATAGGCTCCACTACACTCTGTGCTCTAATGATCCTTTATTAAGCCAGTTGTGTACTGCAGGGCAGCAATCTAGCTGCCTGGATGCTTTTTGCAATTTCTGGGAGCCAGGGCTCTGTCCTTTTGTGGGGGATGTCCCTCCTGCCCCATAGCAAGGCTGGCAGGCATGTGTGTGTGTGTGCACAGACATTTGGGCCAAGATGCACATTTGTTTCTTGCTTCAGCACTTCCTAACCACAGCTGAAAACACTGCATGGGGCTCTTCCTTCCCCACCCTAGCCCAGCCCACAGAGCTTTCAGACAGCATGAAAAACACAACAAGCATCCATTGCACTCTGCAGGACCAGGGACAACCCCCACCCCCCCAAAAATAAAAAGAAAAAAAAAAACTAAAATCCCAACAGCCTCACTGCCATGTCTCAGGAAAGCTGCAGTGCTTGGCTCCCCGGGCAGTGAGTGCCCCAAAAACTGATGGGAACTGCCTGGCAGGATGAGGCCATGCTTTGGGAGAGAAGAAATCATCTTGTCCAGGTTTCCCCAGCACTGGAAGAGCCCCAGCAGAGCCATGGAAGGGGGGGTTTCTAATTGATTTCAGCCTCTAAGCCATGGGAGAGCTCTTTATTTGGCAGCGTCTCAAGGGTCTCAGTTTGGGCTCAGAGTCGGGTAAAGGAGGGGGAAGAGAAGGATTGGGCTGGAAAGAGTCTCAGCACCTCTTTCATGGGGTGGGAAAACTGGAAGGGGGAGCAAAACAGTTCCCTCCCCCACCCCAGTCTGCCAGGCTGCAGCTGATCCTGTTTCACACTGGAGGAAATCCTCACTACTGAACAGTTGCTTAGGGGGAAAAAAGAAAAAGAAAAAGAGAAAAAAAAAGCTGATGGCAGCTATGAGAAGCCTCATCTGCTCTGCTTTAGGGTCTCAGCAGCTAGACAAAGTCTTTCCCAGCACCAGTTTGCTCCACACTTCCATGGTTGGCTTTTCTGGTGTGAGGGCAGACAGACCTTGGAGGCTCTCCTTCATGGGAAAAGGGAAAGAAATTGTTTACTTAGAGGAGAAAAAAAAAAAAAAAAATCCCTTTTTTTGAGATGGGAAACAAAGCCCAGCACATCAGATACAGTCATGCTTACAGGTGTCCTACTTCCAGATCTCTTGTGAGAGATCTCTGCAAAGCTTGGCTCTTCTTAAGACCAAACAAGTGATTTTCATCTGTTTGATGCTTGCCCATGGGATTTTTGAGATGAGCATTTTCAATTTCTTTTTGATGGGCTAACAGGTTTGAAAACATTTCCTCAATTCAGGAAGCAGATTATCCAGGACTGCCTGAGTTCAGTGCTAGTCCCTGACTGGTGAGAATTCAGGCAGATCCTTATAATAAATTCTGAGGGATTCTAGGAAAAGGGTGTATAATTTATAAGCATAAGGATGGTTGCCTTCAATACCCATTCTGCAGAATCCAGATGGCTCTGAACTGAAAACTGCAAGTGTACTCATTCATGAACAGAGGAGAAAAAAATTATATATACCACAAAGAAACTATAATGACTTAAGTGTCTTCTCAACTTGAGAGTTATCTGCATGATTCCTGGGTGATGATCTGTGGGCACCAGCCACGTTTTCATGTTAGTGCCCCTGAGACATCTTGCAAGGTTTGAATGATTTCCTCCTAGCTGTTGGCCAGATGGGTCCCAGCCACTCTTCAATATCCTCTTAGCTGACTGGGCCACCTCTTGTGTCAGATTTGTACCCTCAGAGTGCAATCTGGGTCACTGCTATTAATAACTCTTTGCTTTATTCCTTTCTGCTGGCAGGTGCTGTTGAGGGCTTCTTTGGTTCTTCTCTCCAGCTCTTACCCACCATGAGGTCTCACCAAGCTTGGCCCCAAAGGGGAGAAGATGCTTTGAGTAAGTTTTCTGCCTGGAATTCCTGATTTCTATATCCCCCTCAATTCTTCCTCAGCCACAGCCCCTGAATTCTCTGTTTGAGCTCTCTGGGGTTGAGCTTTTGTTCAGGGTGTGAATCTAAGGTGGAGGGGGGCCCATAAGTGGTTTAGAGACAGATGAAACTGCCTCTTCTGTCATCAGGGCAGGAAGGCAGGAGGGACTGTGGCTCTCAGATCAGGAGCTTGGGCATTCATGATCATCAGCAACACTCTCAGCAGAGGACAACCTTATCCAGAGTTCACTTTTTTTTTCCCCCCACTGAAACAGCCAGAATGTAGAATTACTTTCAAGTGATTTAATTGTATCTGATGGTGGCTAGACCAGGCAGTGGTCCTTATTCAGTGTGACTGTCATCTGCAATTACAAAAAACCCATCATAGCAAACCAGCCCCTGCAAAGCACCAGGGAAGATCCTGACTTCAGGTGGCTAACAGCAATGCCCACAGGCATCCAACTTCAGTCAGATTTCTGCTCTGCCACCAGATTTTCTTTCTGCCCTCAAGAGCCTGGGGTGGGGAAAGTCCCTGCTTTCTCTTCTCTCACACACACCACTCTCTAATGCCTTTCCAGAGAACTGCAGAACAGTTCCAGCAGCCTAAGGCACAGAACAAAGCCCTGATGCTTTGGCCCTGGCTTTGCTGACATGCCTCTTCATTTTACATCCTCCACTTCCTTTTCTCTTCTCCTCCCCCCATCCCCAAGCTTTCTGCAATGGCAGCAAGCCCTGTGAGTGAATTCTACCCTTTGTCTTTACCCCAGTCACCAGCAGTCTCCAGACAGCAAAAACAATGATGCCATTTATCTTTATCACTCTCACAACACAACAGTGACCACAGTTCCTTTGCCTTGCCTCTCAGATTATTGAACACAACATAAAAAGTAAGGTTTACTGATGGTTCTTCAGGGTACCTATCCAGCACCTGCTTCAACTTGTGCCTGACCAGCAGAGGGTCCCAGTTTTGCAATCCAATCCCTTGTCTCAGTCTCCAAGTGACACTATTAGAGAAAAAGGGCTCCAACCACGCAGGTCAGGTTGCAAAAACTGAGCCTGAATCTCTCCCTGGGAAGGATAAAATTTGTTCAGCAAGCTCAGTTCAGCCTTTCTCATCCAGGCAACATTATGAGGGGGGAAAAAAAAGGGTGGAGTAGATTTTCTTCCTATTCCAGGCCCTGAATGTTAAGCATATGGGGCCATAAAATGTCCCTAAGCTGGCCAAGGAAAAATCTGCCTGATGCAGATACTGTACCAAAAAGGTCTGCAGAGGCCCTTATAAATCCCAGCCTGAAGCCAGAAGGAAAATCCTTGTATCACCTACAGACACATGGGTTCTTAGCAGCTAGGGATGGTGCCAGGTAGCTGAGCAGCTTCTTACTGGTTTTATTTACATTGGGCTTTGCCCCTGCCTTCACTGATGTTCAAAATCCTCAGATGGGAGCCACTGCTCCCATCCACTGCTCATCTTCCTGCCAGTGCAGATGCAATACAGAGCAGAAGACATCTCCTACATTTCTTTTCCAGTGTAGTATAAGTTCTGGACTTGCAGTCATGGGGAAGAGAGGATATGTCCTATGGCTGCAGCAGAGGAAAGTTCTAACAGGGCTTCTCTGAGTGCAAGGGAAGCTAAAAAGTGACAATAAACAATACAGTGCCACCACCCTCCTCTCTACTCTGGCCAGACCAAACCTGGTCCTGTGATCTGCTGGCAGAGTCCAAGCTATCAGCAAAACCCCTCTGTTCAACTTTACTCCTTGCCAATTTTTATATGGACCAGTTCCAGTGGCTGGGAGGAGCCAGCCCAAACCTCTGGCAAACATCTCTCAGCAATGGGAACTGCATTTCAGCTGATCTGCAAATTCTTCCTATTTGTGCTGTTTGGAAAAGCCCCAGGTCTGTGTGTCAGATGTGGGGTAATGAGAAGCTGCTTATTCTGGCCTGAAGAAGTTACTTATAAAGTTACCACCTTCTGTGGACTGTGACTAGGACTTCTTGTACATCTGAATCCAGTTGGTATGGTTGTTACAGTAAGCCAGAAAAGGGAAAACAGTCAACCCTCACCATTCTCTTTGCCTTCCCAGCAGCATCTCACTCACCCTCCTGGGAAAGACTGTCTCAAAGCCACCATGATGTGGCTCAAAACCATATGAGGATGATTTTCTCTCTGTTTCTATTAAACCATTTTCTGTTTAGGCCACTAACATGACAAACCTAAAGCACACAGCTGGAGTTACATATGTTGTAACTGTTCCTGGGAGAGCATCCCCATGAGATACCAGTATCTGTAAAGTGAGGAATCCAGAGGAAAAGAGAAAGGTGAACAAAAAATGATCTGGCTGTGAGTTCCCAAGCAGCAACCCAGTAAATTTGTTGGTGTCACTAAATCCAGGCAAATTCTTCACTAGAAATAATAATTAATAAAATGCCACAAATAGTTGCTCACAGAAACAGGGCTGTTATGTCCTGACTCTGATTTAGGCAAATAACAGAGCACATGATTTTGTGGGGGCAGGAGGGCTGACGAAAACAGGGAAGAGCCAAAATTCATGGAAAATAAGCAGCAAAGGCTGGGCAGTCCTTTTCCTGACAGCCCTGCAGGGAAATCCAGTCCCATCAGAAAAAAAAAAAACCTGTGCTGCTAATGAAGGGTTAAAATCTCCTGCTAGGAAATGAAGTCATGGAGGGCAAGAAGTTCACAGAGAGGAAGCAACACTCAGAAAGAAACCAAGTCCTGTTTTCACTTCTTCAGCATTTGCATCAAAACCCAAAGATTTTAGCACTGGTTGCCACTCCCAGCCCCATGACCCTTGCACCCAGTCAAAAAAAAAAGCAGAATAACATCATCCCTCTGCCTCTCCTCAAAGTGAACATGAACCAAGATGTTCACTAGAAGTCTGATGCTTCCACTTAAACCCCACAGCCACCAGCCAGGTTTCACCTTGCAGGGATTTTTGTGGCTGAATTGAACCTCATGCTGGTAGCCATTCCTGGACATGACAAACAGCTTAGAGTAGCCTTGATTTCAGGGCTTAAGCTGACCAACCTCTTTCTCCTGGGCTTCTGGAGTAAAGGAGGTGAAAGCAGCAACCCCCAGAGCACAGTGAGTCTCTTGGATGGATTTTTTTTTTAAGGCTGAATGAGGCACAGCTTGTACATATAAAGGAGGGAAAAGGCAGAACCATCCTTGCTGCCAGAGATGGATAACATGACTTTGAGACAAGCTTTGGATGATCCTCTTTGTAGCCAAGTAGAAAATATGCCCAAAGCACAGCAAAGCATGGGTTTTGCTTGCTAGGCAGTAGTCAAGCTGACTGTCTTTCACTTTGAGAGTCTCAGCAGAAGAAAGATGTTCATTGGCATTAATACAGCTTTGAGAAGAGCTCAACTGTAGCTCCTTGATGCAATGTAGAGAATATAAAGCAGGGCTCCCCTCCCACTGGAGCTTTGGTCTTAAGCAAAGAGCCCCAGTCAGCATTTGCAAAGATGAGAAGCTCCTGGGCACCCTTCAAGTTTTACTGAGGGCTTCTCAGACTGAAGAGCTGTTGTTCTGGAATCCCAGACAATCACTTCCAGAGGTCAGAGAATCCAAGTTGTTATCTGCAGTACAAAGAGCCTCCTTGTGCCACACTTCTTGGAAGGAAAGCCATGTCACACAAGGCAAGAGCATCCATGGACCTTGCATTCAACTAAAACTGCAGAGCACCCAACTGCATCAGAAGCTGAAATTCTCTGCAGGGTTTGTGAAGAAAAAAAATTTTGCACTTTAAGAGTACTGTTTATTCCAAATGGTGAACTAACCCTGAGTCAGATTGGGAGTTTACCATTACAGCAAACAACCAACTGTAATTTTCTATCTATAACTCACATCTCTAATCTTCTCTGTAAAAAGCAGCAGCAGTGGGGGGACTGGCAACGTACTTGAAGGTCAAGAGTTCTCAGAGTGAAACAGCTGTGGGATAAATTCCCTTCACTAAATTTCAGTTGGATTTTCTTGTCCTCTCTTGTTTTGAGTGATTATCTGCAAGGTTACACTCATAAAAAGAACAAAATAGTTCTGCTTTTAGCCCACTCCACTCTGGAAGACTCTGTTTTGCGCATGTAGAACGATTCAAAAGAGCTATCCAGGTGATTTCTTATGGAGAGGAGATATCACTGATATTACACTCAGAAATGCTTTGGAGTAGATTGTAGACAGGCTTGCTCAATAAAAGTGTATTAAGCACAGGTTGTATTGTTTTCATATTTTAGTACAGCTATGAAAACTTTTAAGTAAGAGCCACAAACAGTTAATGTTCCACCAGGTTATTAACTCATACAGACTACTAATCAAAGATGAAGCAAGTGAAATTGCAAATTATACAGAGCAGACCTGAAGGACAGATCTTAGAACAGCACTCAGGAATGCTATTGAACCCAACAGGAATAAATTGTCTAAACATTTTTTTTTTATTATTTTCAAATCTCGGGGCTTAGTGATTTTTCTATGAGTCATTCATTAGTAGTCTATAATTTCATCTTCAGCTACAATTACACAGTTTCAGCTGCTTCACATGAACAAAGATTTGTTTTCCAAGCTCTCAGGTGTCATTGTGGGAGTCTCTTTTCAGAATGGACCCCTCTGCATAGTTGTCATTTCAAAAGACTTAGCACCAGTGCTTATCTTCTGGAAGGATATGAATTGATTACATTCTCCATGCTTCTTATCTAAATGTAGTCTTTTGCATCATACAAACTACAAATTAATTGAGAGAGCCTTCTTTCTCATCCTCCTGGGATATTTCTTTACACAGCAAGAACACAGCTTCTGAAAGGGATTGTTTCAGCAGTCAGCCTGTTCTCAGAGCACAGTACAACCACTTCACAGGCACTGGAGAGGTTTAGTTGAACGAGTTAATCTTGCTTTGAATTCTTCTTAAGAGGAAACAAGCTAAAGTCAGCTTTTCTGCAGAAGTTCTTTGCAGCCTTCCACAATTCCCTTCTCTTGTAGCTGGTGGGTTTTTTCACTTGCTTGGAATGAGCTTGGAGCCTCCCAGAGCAAGGCCAGCTCTGAGAGCCCTGGGAGGCCTTGACAGAGTTAAATAATAAGCTCAGCTGGGGCAGATAAATTCAAGTGAAGCCCTTCCAGGTTGTGTACTAAGCCCATTTCTCTTTTTTCCTGATACACCCAAGACCAAACAGAACCCTATTCACATCTAGTTAGCTATTAAGAGCTGTTAGTTAATTGGTACTGGTAGAGACCTCAGACTTCAGTTGATTAGGTCCACGAATTCATTGTGCAGAAACAAAAGGCCTTAAGAGAAGATTAAACAAGGGTGTGGGCTTTTCTGTTTAATTTTACCTGCTTAACTTAATATTGCCTTGTTCTCTACCATCCAATATTGCTTCATTTCCATGTCAAGGAAGGAGATGGGAAACATCTTCATGGTGACAAGGAGGGGAGTGCATATACTCTCTCATGAAATAGTTAAGACAGCCTTAAGCTCAAAGGTGTTTCTTTGTGCCTGAATGCTCAAAGGGCAGATGTTAAGCCTTCCCAGAAGGAAGACAGGCAATGGGAAACTGCCTTCTTTTTAAAGGATTAACCACTAACTTGAAGGTTGACCCAACCCTTCCCTCTCTCTCCCCTCCTGCTGGTGTTTGTAGAGATAAAAGCAATGAGGACTGGTGGTTAGAAGCAGAAGGGAGAGGTTACCTGTACTACTTCTTTGACCAGAGTCTTGTCAGTCCCAGTTTTGGCTCTCTGCAGGCCACTGACATCCTCTCCAATCCAAGTGATGAGGGCAAACTTGACTCTCTTGCTCATGGCATCACCGGTGGTGAATCGGACAAAGCCGAACAACCGAACATCATCTGGAGAGAGAGAGGAAGAAGATGAAATGGTTAAAAACAGCAACATCCCTGCCTTGCCATTTGCTGGGGGTGAGACTGTTGCTTTTGACTCAAAAGACCAAGCCAAGGCACTGATCTGGTGTTACAATAGCATCCCTCTGGATTAACAGTTCTGCTCATACACCCGTTGCTTGCGAGGCGTGCTTTGCCAGGGTTAGCTCTGCTTCTTCCTTGGAGTCACTGGGATGAAACTGGCTGTGCCAGACACTCCACCCTGAATTAGTGTGCTGCTAGTGAGTTCAGAAAGGGATGAAATACAGTCAACAGAGCACAGAGCTAACCCCATTTACACATTCATCCAGATCATTCACCTGCAGGTCACTGGTCAAGCAGGCAAGAAAGTGATTTCCCAGCCTCTCTGTTTCTTACAGGACAGCAGGATTGGGGTCACATTTTACAATACATACAATTTGCCATTGTGCAAATCTGATCCTTTCCCTCCTTCCCATCAGCAGCATTTCTGGCTCACTTGTTGTACAGGTTTACAAGGAGGAGGCAAGAAGAAGGAGAAGAAGAAAAATCTGCAATTACTTCCCCAGATGCGCTTTTCTACTCCTTCCAAAGCCCTGTAGAGAAAGGCCTTGGATTTTAAAACTGTTCTGATCTTTGTTTCCCAGCTGGTTTCTCCTGTATCATGACAGACTGGAGGTATTTAGTCTGGCCATATGTGTAAAAGCCTTGTAAACTCCTTGTCTTGAAGAGCTCGTTCTTTCATTGCAGTGACTCAGCTGAGGCAGTTGGACGCCTTCGTGATCACAGGCACTTAGAGAGAGTGTGATACCATCCACTCACATCCCAGCCTCATCAGAATTCATGGGGCTGGAGCCTTCAAGCAGGACTGTGCAGAAAATCAGAGCAGATGGACAGTTGTGCAATCGTGAAATATACCTAAAATAGCTCCTTCATCTGTTACAGGTCACTGAAGATCTTTTAAATGAAATTACTCAAAATAGAAGAACAAACTTGCTGTTTGTAAAGTATCATGTTAATCCTGGTTGTGACCAGTTCAACATGCTTTACAGTTATTTGCTGTCTTGACTACTGCCAGGTGAAAATACAGGCTCCAGGTGTAGTTATGTTTGCCAACATCACCAGCCTTGGATCCATTTCAGCACATCCCATGAATGGTCAGGACAGCCCCAGGAGCTCTGATTCTAGGGGAAAAGCAGCTCTGGATTGCTCATCCCCAGAAAATAAGCTGCTAGAAATCAGTTTGAAAAAAAAAAAAAAAAAGAGGAATGTTGTTCCAAAGCTGACATCCCAAAGCTTCTTTAACACTTTGTTTTGCCAAAGAGTAAAGAAAACTGCCCCCTGATAAAAGACATTTTTAAGTCTGAAAAAACCCTCTCCTCTGCTCCTCTATTTTGTTCTTTATGTACTTGTTTTGCCACAGGAGAAAACTGGAAAATGTATGTATGGAACCTCCTCTGAAGAGTTCAAAATTTAAACAGGGAAGAAAAGAGATCTTATTCAAAAGAAAAATCCCAGTGGATCTTTGGAAGGAGAGTCAGAGTCATGTGTATCGAGTGTAGGCAAACAAATCCCTCTCAGACACCCTGCTGCTGGCAAGTACAAGAAATGCATGGAGAGACTCCTGTTTCTGACAGTAAATCCTCTTCCCAAGATTGATTAGAACCATAAATGAACCGACAGCCAGGAAATACCCAAGGTGAAGAGAGACAGTAAATCCCCTGATGTTACTATTAAGAGTTGTAGGAAAAAAAACCTTTCTTCCCCAGATCTGACAGGAAAGGAGGCCACGCTCCACTAAGAATTCTGCTGTGGTTCCTATGGGAACACAAAACTGAAGGCACTTTAATGACATCAAGTCCTGGCCCCCACTACACTGTAACAGTGTCACAGCCCTTCCAGTCAACCCATCACTTGCCACCTTGAGTATGTAGGTGTTTCATCCTTGCCCCTTTGGTAAAAGGTGGTTGCAGATCCTGCAGACCCCTTTGGAGTATGTTCCTTAATCAAAAAGGTAGTGCACAGATATCAGGAATGTGAAGAATTCCAAGTTTCTCTGCAGTGCTTTTTCAGAGCAACGTAGAAAGGAGGTTGAAGGAATTTATCTGTCAGCATGAACTTTAGTTTGACATGAACCCACAGATCACGGGCAGCAGCAGGATTTGCTTCTCAGCAGAATAGTTGGAGTGCTTTCCCATCCTGTCTGAAAGCAGCCTGATCAGTGGCACTGAGGAGAGCCAAATTCAGTGATTCCATGTCAGCTTGCAACTATTAGATCACCTATTACTCAGTGATTATGAGAAACTCTTACTTCACCATGTTCTTCCCAGTAAACTGAAGGAGCAGGTGAGGTTGGATGTGGGGCTCTGAGTCACCAGCTTGGGCTGAGTTGACCTGGGGGGGCTTGAAAGGTTCCATCCAAGCTTTTTGCTTTCTCCTCCAGCCACCCCCTGGAGGTTGTATCCCCCCAGCAGCCAGGACAGGCTCTTCAGCTGCCACTTTTGAATCCAGAGTGTTTCATACAAACTACCAGGCTGTGAACTGCAGCAGCTGAGAAGCATTTCAGCAGCTGCAGATGAACCCAAGAGGGAAAGTGAATTGGACTCCTTCTCAATTAACACAGCTCTTTTACTAAAGGGCAACAGGGACAGAAGATGTGGAGGTTCTTAGCACTTGTTCAGCCTGGCTGTGAGCCCCTCCAGCTGCAGGTCAAAATCCCTGAGCAACAGCAGTTGAGTTTCCCAATTAGACTGAAGCATGTTCAGAGTGATAACGGGATCAAAACTCCAGTTCTTTTGTACTCAGTGAATCTGTTCTACCCTGCCAGATCACCTCACCGCCCTGGAAATCATCAATGCCATCAGTCCTGGCTCCCTTAGAAATCTCCAGGCATTATTATCCCTGTCATGGGTCATTTTCACACAAAATCTTATAGAGGTTTTAGGAATTTGTTGGGGAAGGGGAGGGGGGAGGTCTAACAAATCAGCAAGAGACAGTGACAGTGTATTTCCAAAGAAGAAGGAAATCCTCTGAAGGAGGAAATCCTGCTTAGCTCTACACAACCACCATCCTAGTCACCAAGCCATGAATTTCAGGGGCAGAGAGAAGCAAATAATAGATCTGGTTAGAGCGGAAGCAGCTTTATTTGAGCAGATCTCCCAAGTTAGAAACAGCAGAAATTAATGTTAATTCCTACTAATATCACTACATTCTGTGATTCTATGATTATACTCCTTTAACTATGGTCGTACAGCATGACAACAGGGCTAAACAAACAATGAAAAGTACAATCAATGCCTTAATGAGCACCACTTAGTATTTTTCCCCAAACCCCATAGCTATCAGTAGGCAGGATTTTCCAAATATACTGATTAAGCTGCCCCTGGACGTCAACAAAGCTCCATGCCAAGCTGCAGAGATTTTCTTGATGGTCCTCTCCTGTTCTTCATCCACTCAAACCCCTTGGTTCAGCTGCACTAAAAAATTACCCATTAGCTTAAAATGCACTGACTCATCAGTAAAAGAGAATAGCTGCAGGAAAGGAATACACTAACAAAAGTTTCACAGTTTTTAGGCTTAGGGCTCAGAACAGCCAAGCCAGAGCCATGCCAAGATAAGGCCACTGCTCCCAGCTTCACCTGCCTCCTAAATCAAGGTCATATGCAGCAAGGCAGCTGGTGGAATGATCTGGTTTTGTGTTCTCTCCAGTGATGAATTACTGATAGTGCATGACAGGTTTCAGGGGGGATTTATTTTCTTTGTTTCAATTGGATTCATTTTAGATTAACTTGCCAATTTTCCACCTCTTCAGTCACCCCTGTAGTCAGGTAGCTAGAAGTGCAGACAGAAAGTCTTCCCTGCCTCTTACAACACTGTTTTTCTCCCTCTTTAACCTTTTTATCTCCAAGGCAATGCTGCCTTGCACCATGCAGCCATGTTCATTAAGTCACCTAAGATAAGTGTAAGATGTTTGACTTTGGGACCATAACCACAGGGCATCTTGTAGCTGGGGCACCAAACCTTCCCTGTGTAACCCAGGGTGGCTGACACGAATACAGGGTACTCAGGACACAGGTACATGGGGACAATGACCCCATCCTGACTTCTCCAGCTGTCTCTGGTCCAGTGAAGCCACCAGCAGTCTTTCATCAGAAGAAGTTGCTGCTGCCCCCGTGACAGTGGTCTCTGTCCTGACCTGGGTATATTCTGGCAGGCAGACTGGGAGGAAACAGGGGATTCCAGCTAATCTCTGTTCTCTCCCTTGACAGAAGGAATGGTTGTGTTAGCCAGAAGTAAGGACCCAAAACAAAAAGCATGCAAAAAATTCTAACACTTTTCTTTACCTCATCTTATAGAATCATGAGTAGTTTGTGTTGGAAGGGACCTTAAAGATCATCTAGTTGTAACCCCCCCTGCCATAGGTGAGGACGCCTCCCAGACTAGACCAGGTTGCTCCAAGTCCCAACACTTTCAGGGATGGGATACCCACAACTTCTCTCCTGTCTAGCACAGGGTGGTAAACCCACGGCCATCCTATTTTAATTTGGCATCACAAAGCCAAACTGAATGCAAAGAGTTACTGGTTCAGTCCAGAACTCAACTTGTTGCTCCCACAAAAAGGAATGAGAATACTCCCTAAAACAACCTCCTGCCCATGGCAAAGGGACAGTCGATGCCACAGCTCCAGCTGGCAGCCAGGGGTTCACTGTCAAACATGTGCCACTGAAGCTGATCCTCACAAGAGCACAGGAGGGGACAGGGGAACACTGCAATGACAGAGTGGAATGCCCATAAGCCACCCGTGGCCCCAGGTCTTCCTTTAAATAGATACTAAGGGAAAGCAGGCTGGATGAACATTGAAGAGGAAAAACAAAAGCAGTAGGAGACTGATTTACAAAGCCCATTTTAGCAACTTAAGATGTAGCCAAATACAGATAAGCACCTATCTCATTATATGTCCTCGTTCATTTTTACAAATCTTTCCTACACCCCAAGGTGCCAATGTAATCTTGGTGATCTCAGCTCCTTGCTTCTAAATTTTCTATGCAGTCCAGGCCTTACAGGGCAATTGTCATGAGCCCAAAAGAGCTTGCATTTGTCTTGGGAGGCAATTCTATTTCTATTTTCTTCCTAATGTCTTATGTCAAGCCAAAATGATTTTATAGGGCATTTATTTCAGACCAAAGATTTTCAGTTCTTCCTCGAGCTGAATGCACAGTCTAGTTTTGGTCTGATCTTTTCAGACACATGAATAACTATCCCATTTCATGCTGTCATTGCAATTATTTATCTGGAATGGAGCTTTCCAAATAAAAGGCTCATTATTTTTTTTCTGGTCAGAGATGCATTGAAAAACAGCTGTTCACATGTGGCACAGGGGACAATCACAGTCTTCCAACCTCTCTGTTACTTAGTGGCAGAATACACACTTGAAAAAAAAGTAAACTACAGACAGAAACCATTTGATGCTCTGCTGCTTCCTAAGACAGAAACTGTGGAAAACTTTTCAGTGCAGTCAGGTATTACGGACACAAACAAAAGTTTAAGTGGATGTTTTTGACTGAATTTTAGTTCAGTATCTCAGCTGTGTACCACTCAACTCTCCAGGGCAGCAACATCACCAGCCCACTTATAAGACTTTGAAATTTAAACCAAGCCCCAAAAAAACCACCAAGAACCTTCACATCCCTCTGTACAACAACCTTCAACTCTTATCTTTGCTTCTGCATTCAAATCCACCAGCTCAGCTGTTTGGGGTTTTATTTTCAGTGTACTGATGGCACTTACTACTCAACACCAAATTACTGCTTCTGGATCCATGCTACCTGCAGAAGCAAGGGCTGGAACTGTGAAGTAAAATGGCTCAAAAGCCTTGAATTCACTCCTCATTTAATGCAGATGTAATTGGTGCTGTTAAGCCAAACCAAACCAGTCCTTAGCCAGAAGACACAGGGAGTGTCTACACTCTGTGTTTAATGACCCTGACACAATTCATGTCCTCCACTTTGGTCTCCAGGCTCTTTGGGTCAGACAAGGGCCAACACAGCCACCTATTTTGGTCATTACACAGGCCTGCAAGGGGAGGTGATACCAGTGGCCACCTTTTCATCATATAAGGACTTGATTGTGCCAGAGGTTTAAACCAACCCCCTTGACTTCACTTTGGGATGAGCTGGCAGAGAGGCATTCCTGCATCTGGGGCTGGTCTTTGGAGGGCAGAGAAGAACACAGCCTGAGACTCAAGCAGTGCCACCAGCCACATCCATGAACCATCTGGGGCTTGACATGGAGGTTGACAAACAGCAGGACAGTGTAGACTGACACATACACTGAAGTCCGGGGTTCAAGCTGTGTTTGCAGTGGGACTCTGAACCAAAATGCTCTTGGAGCAGCTTTTCTTACCATGTTTTCTTCCTGAACGAGTGGCAATTGCCATCCCCAAAGAGTGAGATGGGAAAAGAACGACAGTTTCAATGTGCAGTTCCTTAAACTTCTCTGCTAGTACACAAAATTTAGTCAAGAGCTTTAGGAAGGAAAAGCCTCCACCTCTTGGATTTGTGTGTCTGAAAACAGAGCAGTGGGAGGGATGAAGCCAAGGCAGAAGGGCTGCAGGAGCTCAGGGGCTTGGGCTGTTGTGTGCTCCTTCAGCAGCAGCCCACGGAGTGATGCTGGAGGTTTGCAGAGAGCTCTCTCCTAACATGGTCTTTTTGAACTGCTGCTTCCATTAAAAGAAGCAATTTTAGCTTCTTGCTTTTCCCTTTGTCCTCATCCACTCTTGTTCCCCAAGGAGGTTTGCAGGATCAGTAGATGGGTCGGGCCACGGTCTGCATGAAAAGGGTTTTGTATGGGGGAGGAAGAAAAAGCAAAAATACAACCCTGCTACCAAGCCTCCAGCCTTTCCTAACCTCTGTTGTTGCACAAGGCAAGGATATCCACCACAGGCAAATGTCTTCCAAACTGGTACAAAAGACCTCCTTGGTCTTAGAGCCACATGAGTTAGCACACACACTGACACTGCCTGCTCTGTAATTTCATGCCCTGAAGTGCAGCAGTATGTACTGCATGGTGAAGTTGCTTTTAATGAGAATGGTTATTAAAGAAAGCAGGGAACACAGAGCTTTGCCACGCAGGACGACTCTGCAATAGATGGTGGAGAAAGCAAAACAGAGCAAGATTGGATGGAGGGGCTTTAGTGAAACTTTGCATGCTGAGGTTTTCAGTTCCAGCTTCAGCTTTCACCTTCAACCACCAAATTATGCTTGGCTTCTACCAGAGGCAGCTGGAGTACTTTGTGGCTTTCAGGGCAGTGTTTTTCACAAAACAGGAATTCAAAACAAGGGAGGAAGTTTACTCTGCTGCCAGTGTTTTTCATCTTTTAATCACATTTTCTGAAGCTGTTAGCATTGATAGCAGCTCTTCTCTCCAGCAACATGTAGAAAGAGATGGGGAAGAGACAGAGCAAAAGGAGGGAATAGTATTTAGCAACTCTTCCCATACCTTTCTACTCTTTTTAAATGACTTAATTTCAGTAGAAATATTCCAGCTTTACTTCAGAGTAACATTTGGCACCTTTCTTCCAGATGGGAAGGAAAGCTCTAACTTCACTGCTAGCTTGAATCTGTTTTTCTGACTATGTCTAGTGGTCCAGGTGCAGGGTTGCTGCACAGATGGAGGCACCAAAACTTCTCCTTCTTGCATCCCCAATTGCTGGCACTGGTATTCCTGGGTGGAGGAAGATCTTTCCCAGCACTCAGCCAAGCACTGGTACCTCTAGTTCCCTACAGCCTTAAGCCTCCAGCAACTGAGCTCCAGAGGTAGGTTTGAGGATAACCTCTTGCCTCTTGTCTGCCAAGGAACATGTGAAGGAAGAGGGAAAGGGAACAACAAAGGAGCTGTAAGCTAACAATAGGCCACAGCCTACCCCACAGATGCCCTTTATTTAACTCTTTCCTTACCGTGCTAAAATATGCAAAGATTCCTTTTTTGCTGTAAAAAAAAAAAAGTCAGTGTTGGGGGCAGCTTGGCACTTTGCTGGTATAAAACCAGGGTTCCTTAAACTCTGTTTTAATACCCTGAGTATAAATAAGGGTTTGGCTCCTGCAAACAGTGGCAAGAAAACAAAACTGGCCATATTCCAAAGTGCAATATGTGCCTCTATCAGTTTTTTACATGTGTCCTGCCCAGCCCCACCAGTGACTGACTTCTCTCTGCCAAAATCCTCTGTCTGCTTAGCCACTGGATAAAAGGATTGCCTTTGCTGCAGAAGGGAAGATTGGAACTGTCCTTGAGTCTCCAGACAAAACATTAAAAATCAGCTCAGATAAAATAAGAGCTTTCCTCCTTAAAAACAAAGAAAGAAAATCAATGGGAGAGGTTCCTCTACAAGCCCCAGATGTCTGGAGACAGTTATCTTGGCCACAAGAGGAGGCAGAGAACATGGCACTCAGATACTGAAGCTGTTGACCTTGCAAGAAACCTACCAACCCTTTGGATAATGTTGGAATGAATTTAGGAAGTGCTGAGCCCTGGTCTTCCCTGTATGCCAGGGAATTAGGTTTTTTTTTTTTCTTATGTAGCCCATTAAGAAGTGTTGGGTGGGAAGGAGTTCTTGTGGTACAGGGTATCAGGTCTTCTGGCATCAACTACAAGAGGATCCTTTTCAGTTTTGATAATTTTCCCTCCAAAAGTCTCAGAAACAGCTGGAAATGGACAGCTGTGTTAATCCTAGCAAGACCTCCCTGCAAATGCCATGTCTAAACTCTATTGATTTGGTGGATACTTTCCAAGGACTAAAATGTATTTTTTTCCCCTATGCTATTTATTGACTGATAAATACCAATCTTGTCCTGCTCTCATTTAAGTCACTGGAAGTCTTCCCCTCCAACTCAGTAAAACACAGCCAAGCCCTAGCACTTGACACTGTTAAAGAACAGCCAAGAGAGAAGGAAAAGCAATACAATCCCCTCTTAGAAGTTACTTTGGGAAAAATCAAAGCCCGTTTCTGTAAAACACAACCAAAGCAACAATCAGATGAACTTAACTATTCCTCGGTCTATTTTCATTTTCCCCAGGTTTTGCTTCTCCTGTTACTGTTCTACAACCAGCAGTTCAAACAACAATCAGCTGCCACGTTTAAACCTAGAGCTGCAACTGTTGCGGTTGTGCAATGCCACAGCTCGGATTGTTCTCAGTGCTGTATTGTTTGAGCTGAGATCTTTGGTATAACCACTCTCGAGTTTCATATTCTTAAAAAAAAATCCAAGGAAGCTTTCTAACTGCAGTCACTTGAGCGCCATGGATGTAATTCACAGAATAATTTTATTGCAAGCTGTTCTGTTTGCATCTTTTTAGCCACAAAAATTGAGTCTCTTTTTTCTTTTTCTTTTCTTTTTTTTTTTTTTCTTTTCTTTTTCTTTTGGCTTTGAAATTTCAGTGCTAACCAAGGAGACCGTTGCTAACCAAGCATTTTACTTGCTTATAACCGAAAAGCAATGAAAAATTGTGCAAAAGAGGGGAAAAAATACCCAAAGGACCTTCAGCCTTAAGGGTAAGACAAAGGACCGGCTGCACTATGGACTTGAGTGAGCTGGAAACGCGATCATGCAGGACAGGGCAGACAACACGGATTCCACTTTACCCAAGTTTTCTCCCATCCTTTCCCCCCTTGCACCGGGCAGCAAGAAACACGGGAAGGTACCAAAGAAATCGAGACGGAGCTTACCTGTACACTTCCTTTTGAAGGTTTCGTAGTCTACCCCTTGGTCTCCAGGGACGATTGTAGAGCCATTGTACTTAAAAGTCACCCTTTGGGAGGGGGAAAAGAGAAGGGGGATAATAGACTTAAAAGACACCCTTTGGGACGGGGAGAAAGGGAAGGGGGATAATATATTGAACAGTCAGGCTTTAGGAAGGGAAAAGAGGAGCTGGGGAAGAACACACTGTACCAAAGCATCCTTTGGGAAGGGGGAAGAGGTGAAAGGGAATGAGGGCTGTAAAGTCACCTTTTCGGGAGGTGGGGGTAAGGGTGGGGAGGGAAAGAAGAAGGGGGGAATCCCACAGCACCCCTGCCCGTCCGGGAGATACCCGTGGAGAAGGGTGGGGGGTGGGGGTCCACCTACCAGTNAGCCCCTGACGGGCGGGAGGAGGAAGGAGGGAGCAAGCAGCGATGCGCAAGATGGAGAAGCCGCTCCCTGCGTGGCGGGGCCGGGAGCCGGGCCGGGCCCACGGGAGGTAGCCGAGAAGGAGAGCAGGTAGGTGGTGGTGGTGGGGGGAAGGAGAGGGAAGAAAGCGAAGGGGACAGCTCCGGTTCCGGCTCCGGATGAGGGGTTTGGGGACCGGCGTGGGGGTTGAGCCAGGGAAAGCGGCGGAACCGGAGCATCGCCCCGCAGAGCCGCCAGTGGGAGAGGGGCTCCTTTCCCTATCTCCATCCTTGCGATCCAACCCGGACCTCGAACGGGGCCTGTGAGGGTGACTTTGTGTGGTGACAGCTCGTTGTTGCTTCAGGTGTGGGTGCAGAGCGGGGTGCCGGGGTGTTTTACCCCGTTGCGGATGGAGCGATCTCCCCCTGCCGGGCTGCGAATTGAAAATGTAACATCAACCCAAAGCAATAGGCTAGGGAGATGCTAGTCCTTTTGAGGCAAAAGGCTAAGAATTGTCTGTGAGATTGCACTTCAGTCCTGTGTTCTGCAGAAATAAGAGACAGGACCTTTGCTTTGCAGGACTCACCGGGAAATAAATATCATCCTCTGTTGTTGTGCCCAAGGAACAGAGTTTTAAAAACTAGTCCTTGTGTGTGCTAAACCTGAGGGGATGGATATCATCATTTTAATAAAAGCTACATTCCATGGAAAGAAAAAAAAATAATCACATTTTGTTTCTTTTAAAGTTTGCAGGGGAGTGTTTGTTATTTATTTTACATGTTGTAAATGAAGTCTGAACAGTAAAAACCTCATTAGCACTCACAGTTACTCAGTGTTTTCAGACATCTCAAGAGCATGTGCTAATTGTAAGAGACATCATTAACTGCCCTGCAAAATGAAGCCCTCATCCTGCATGCAGCTGCTTCCAGAGGGATTCCTGAATGAGGTGAGGTTCCCTGTAGCATCAGGGCCCAAAACAGGAGCGTATTGCTGCAGTGCATCTCCAGGAGGTAGATGAGGTCATAGGGAAGAGAAATATTCCTGAAGTCAGTACAAGTGTAGGACATGGCAGCTGGGTGAATCAAACACCCTCTAGATGATAATATAATCACATTTTAATAGGTCTGAATTTCTATCAATTTTCTTTTGGAGCTGCCTGTAGGGACACTTTTAAAAGCCTTTATGCTGACCATTATGTGCTCATAAACACATTTTTTCCATAGTCTGCATTTCTTATCTGTTGGCACTACCTTGCTGCTGTTTATACCTGTAAGAGCTTCTGGTTGTCCTTGTCTCTTCATGCTTGCTCATCAGCTCTGGATGTTTCCTAGGAGGGAGGTGGGTGGCTGAAATGTCATTTCCCTTAGCAGGAGAAAACCTCAGCCTGGTTTAGGCCTCTCTGACCCAGAGTTTGAATTATACTCATTAGGAATTTCAAGCTTCACACTTTTAAATACCAGATTAAAAGCTCAGAAATGCACATCTTCATGGGATCAGACATCTCTTTGCTTCTTTTCCTTGTCTTTGACATATTTTAGTGGATTTTTACTCTTGATGCATGGAGGAATAAGTATCAGTTTCATCAGGCTGTAACTGGAGAGGGGAAAGTACCTACTTTTCTGGCTTTGTTAGGCTCTGGTTTGCTTTTTATATGGCAGTTTTGAGTCCTCTACTTTCTGCACACGGGTCTTTTCATTCCATGGATGAAAAGAAAGATGTCAGTGGCCTGGCTGAAGTATCTGTCCATCTCACAGAGGAAGTGCAGACATGAGATAGTAGAAGAGGACTTACAGACTTCCTCAAAAAAACGTCTCCAGCAAGCATGAGGTCTTGGATAGCTGGTCTGACATTCAGCTGTCTAGAAGGAGCTGAGCAAACAGGTTGGCTCTGCACAGCCATGGCTTAGCTGTTCTCCTAAAATATATTGCTAAGTCCTTGCCTCTCTGGCTTCTCTTTTGGTCTTTCTATATGGCTGTCCCCCATCCTGCATCCTCCACCTGTGTCTTATCTGTGCCTGAGCACAGAAAATAATGGAGAGAATAATACCTTTTTTTTTTTTTTAGGAAGAGTGAATTTATAGATCACCATTAGCATTAGGGTTGCCAGCAAAGTAAGTTTTTACTCAATCCAGGAGCTGAGGGTCTTTATTCTGTGTCCCTGGGGTCACAAGGGCTACAAGAGAAACCAGAAATGCTTCTCATCTTCAGACTCAATAATCAATTAGATTGATAGAGCCCCATCCTCACCTCTGGTTTCTCTGGGGTGACTGAAGAACAGCCCCAGCTCTGGAGTTGTTATCTGCAGTGGAGAGCTGGGTGACAGCTGGGGTGGGTGAAGGTGCTAACACCCCAGGCAGCCCTGGCACTCTTCTTCTTTGAAATGGGGCTGCTCCAGGCTGCAGACATCATCTTCTGCCAGTGACAACTGCTCTGTGTCACCGTGTGGGACATGTGGCCAAACTGGGCTGTCCTGGGTGACAGCAGATGGAGCTTGGATGCACACACAATCTTCCTGGCTTCAGCTGTCTGATGATAACCTCTGGAGTGCTGGATTAACAAAGGGGTTTGGCTTTTTTTTTTTTTTTTTTGAACTTGTAGTGAAGATCATTGCACTGAAATGGGACACGAGGGGGTCTGCAGACAAAGTCTTTGCTTCTTACTTCACCCCTGAAGGAGGGGCAGTGCCAGCCCTGCTATTCACCAAGGTGTTTTTAATTAACTTTTATTAACTTACTTAAGCCTCCTGGGCCCTATTTGATATGAAAAAGCCTTAAGAGCAGCACACGTTTCTGAAGAGGTGCCTGCTGCAGGCCAGGCAGTTCTGAGGTCAGGTAGATTCACACCCAGGTGAGCAAGAAGAGCTGGTGAGCAGGTTCCTTGCCGTACCTGAGTGTGCACACACGCGTTGCACGGCTTCTCCCCACTTTACAAAATAACACCCGTGACCCCCTCCTTGTGATACCAACACCCTGTCCCCGGGCCAGCCAGGACCCTATGGATGCTGCCGGGGCTCTGCGCTCAGGGGTTTAGTTGGGTTTGGACCAGACCGGACCAGACCGCCCCATCCCAGGGCCCGGCAGCCATTTGGGGTCTCCGGCATCACCGAAGCCCTTCCCCCCGGCACCTCCCCCGGCCCCGCCGCCCCGCCTCGGTCCCTCCCCGCTCCATCCACCCGGCATTTCCTGGCCCGGCGGTGGCGGGCCGCGAACCGAACCGAACCCAATCCGAAGGGCGGTTCGCTGCGCTGTCTGCCCCGGAAAGGACCGGAGGTTGCGGAGCTCCTTCCGCAGGCGATGTAGCCGGCGGAGAGGAGAATGAGCCGCCGCGGAAGGGCCCCGCGGGGTGCGGGAGCTGCGCGGTTCCTCCCCCGGTACCGCAGCGCACCCGCGGGCAGTGAGCGGTTCGGTCCGCAGCTGCCCCGCCGCGGCTGCGGGGTCCAGCGCTTGGCAGCGAAAAGGAAATGATTGTGCGGCTGCAGCGAGGACTGGCAGTGAGTAAATAACACCAGCGAGTAACTCGGTGGCTGGGGTTACACCTTCGCCTACACCCAACTTGTTGACCCGAGCATCAACACGAGAAAACACCAGGGAGGGGGAAAAAAAAAAAAAAATCACCCAACCTCCCTCTGTATTTTAGCTCCAAAGTTTTCAAGGCGTGTAGAGGTCTCCGTAATTGTGTTAGTCACTGGGGACAATGTGGTTTGTAGCAGTCTGGAAGGATTGGGATGCTGCTAACAGCTTTGCTTTTGTTCTAGAAGGACCGCGGATCAGGCTGTCATGGAGGGAACCAGGCAAACCAGGATTTGTCGTCCACACAAGATAAGTGAATCGTCAAAGGTTTGTGCGTTTTGTTTTGCCTACCAAAAATTTAAAAAAAAAAAATTAAAAAATCAAATCACAGAAATAACAGGGAGTGCAAAGGCTGTCCTGTGGATGGACTGTTTTGGAGGAATGTCAGTATTTTTCGGACCTTTTTTTAAAGAAATCTCAAGCAATGATCTGCCTGCTCAAATATTTTTGATAGAAGTTGCTACCTAGTGGTCTTAAAAAAACTTAAAAAAAAAAAAAGGCAGCAGCAGCAGCAAATGGGCATCAGCTTATCATGACTCAGAACTTAAAAAAGAAACCCACATCATCAATCACAGCTCAGTATTTTCTCTACATCAAAAACTCAGTCATTAAATGCAGTGTGTTTATTCTGTGAATTTTTTCTTACCGAGCCATGTCATAAAATCCAAGGTAGTTACAGAAGCAAAGATTTTGTAGATTTAGTCTTTGTTTTGTACAAGACAGGAGTCTCACTCCTGCAAGCTGTGATTATTGTAGTGAACTCAAGATGTTCAGAATCTCTGTCTGCATATATACATTGATTTTG
Source organism: Florisuga fusca (assembly GCA_038090715.1). Lineage (NCBI taxonomy): Eukaryota > Metazoa > Chordata > Aves > Apodiformes > Trochilidae > Florisuga > Florisuga fusca. The sequence continues at coordinate 16,423,556 of JAAWXA010000018.1, forward strand.
TGTGGGAATCCACAGAAATCCACCTTAGGTACCTCTACATGCAGATCATTGGGATAATGGCCTAATATTTAGAAGATGTTACTGTCAGCTGTGATTATTATGTTCACTTTGTTTCATACTGGTGAAGAATGTTCTCTTCTAGTAGCAGCACTAGGTTACAGATGCTGCAGAACAAGTACCTGGTTCTACCAACAGCAACTAGAAAAAAAAACTTTTCAGTGCCTGTATCTGCCTTATCAAAATTGAATGAGACACATCTCATTTTTTTCTTGCTTCACTAAAGAGAAGTGCTGCATGAACATTCTGAAAAAAATTAGATCTTTGTATCCTAAAGAAGTTAGAATACTGCTCTAATCCAATTGATAAAAGACAAATAGGGCTACATTTGAAACACATCCCTCCCAGTATAATCTTTCCCTGAGTGTTGAACCTGTCTACCATTCAAATGGTTTAGTCTGAATGTAATAATAATTCATCATATTAAAAATTAATTAACATGACAGGACTGTTTAATTTTCTTGCTTAGACAGCAGCTGTCACTATCTGTTCAACTTGGAATTACTAGATAATGCTAAAGCTGTTCTACAGAATATAAATAGCTCAAGAAAGATGTTCATGTTTAGTATAAAATTAGTCTTGGTTTTGAAATGTGCAGCTCTCAGCTTCTGTTATTTGCTCACTAAACAAATGAACTTGCTAAGCTGCTGAAATATGTTAATGCATTCTGCATCCAGCTGATGCCATATATAATGATTTTATGCTTGATTTCTGAAGTAGCAGCAGATCTACATAGCAGCAAGGATTTTAGGAGTGCAAGTTGTTAGGTGTATTTGTGTGCAGGATTATGCTGCTGACTCGACAGGCAGCTAAGTAAATGGAGATCTCTGGCAAATCTTATATTCTGCTTGAATCTTGTTAGGCACGGTGGTGGTATTAGAGAATATTAGAAAGAAATGATCAGCCAGTTTACAGGGAATATGTTTTTGATTTAATCCAATAACTGTCCCCTGTGAGTCAGATTCAGAAGAGGGTGCTGTGGTTACTGTCTGTTCATCTGCTCTCCTTTGCTGCTGCCACAGATGTGTTGGTTTTCCTTTGCCATATTTATTCTTCTCCCACCTCCTCCGTTGCCTGCTCTCTGCTTGGGCTCCTGTATGATACCAGCATTTCTCAACCTCAGAAAAAGGAAGATTAAAAACCTCTGCAGTCCTTAGACCCCGTGTATTTTTCTGTTTCAGTTTGCTGGAAGTTTTATTCCTCAATGGAAGTTACTTTGTTGTCTGTGCATACAGAAATCCCTTTTTAAATTCAGAGATACAGCGAGGCCACGAGTATAAAGGGAAATCAAAAGAGTTTTGGTCTAGAAAACTCACAATGACTGAAGCCTCTTAAATTGCTTTAACTCTGGAGACTTGCATGTACAAAGTGACTCCAGCTTTTTGGCAGCTGAGTCTCCATTGTTTAGGAAAGAGTGTAAGCAAAGCTAAAGAGAAACCACCGGGATATCACGCACGGGGCAGCACATGTGGTTATTAATTTGGGTCTGCTCTTTGGCAGGCTGCCTGCCACTCCACCACCACCAAGTGCTGGGAGGCAGATGTGAGGAGGTCAGGCTCCCAGGGTTGGTGTGAGCTCAGGACCATTGGCTGCCATCACGTCTGGGCAGTGGTGAGGAGTAATCTGGGGTGTCTCATCGTGTAAAAAGTGCAGTCACCAAGTTATGTGCACAGGATGCATAGCTAGAGAGAAGGTTGTGTGCAGGGCAAAAAGTTTGGCTCTAGGACTTGAAGCTTTCCCACCTAGGTGGGGAGAGGTGTTGTCTCACTGTGATTTAACCAACCCATCAATGGCTTGGCCAGACAGCAATAGTCATCTGCTTTCTGTAGTTAGAATTTCCAGGAGAAGCAACAGTTTGGTGAAGGAAAGCCTGAGAGGCTTGAAGAGACTTCTTTGTGGCTCTTTTCAGTGCAGATGTGGCTTGAGACACCTCTTCAGGGTGTCACTTTTGGGAGTGTAGGCTGAGGGTGTGCAGCTGGGCAGGACCCCGAGTCCTACAGCAGAACTGGTCAGAGCTAACTTTGGTATGAGACAAAGATGTGCTTCCTTTCCACCTCTTTTCATTTCTCTTACATGTTCTTACAGGCTCTGCCTGTTTTGGATTTAGTAATTAAAGTTATGTATTTGCATTTAACTTAACCTGGCTTTTATTAAGGGAGATCACAAGCTAAACTGACTGTACCATCAAGCATTCCATTCCTCTGGAACAATGGTCCTAAAAGCTGCATCACTTGATGTACTGGGGTGACCAGACCCTTCAGTAGGTGTTCTGCAGAACATACAAGGGTAACAGAATGTTTTAATTTTGTTTCTTCTTAAGACTTGTAACACCAGTCTATGAGAGAGGCAAACATGGGTTGCTCCAGAAGCTCTGTGGCACATACAGAGCTGGTGGGAAGAACATCTGGACCAGAGAGATCCAAGAAAGGCACTTATCTGACGTGTTCTGAGGGCATTTTCACTTTTCTTTAAAAAAAAAAAATAAAATTAGTTGTATTCATTAAAACAAGAACTACCTCGGTTTCTGGAAGCAAGTAGGAGTCTTATGGGAATAAGTTATCCTCATGTTTGGCTTTGCACATAAATAAACAGCTATTATTTTTGAATGCAGTGTGTGTGCCTGGAATAATATGGAAAGAAAGAGAGGGATTTTGCCCTAACAAGCTTAGAAATGCAGAGTTCTGAAAAGATTTAGGAGGAGGTAGCTGTCATGTAAGCACCAACCCAAACAATACATGGGCTGAATGAAAATCTGGCACGCCGCTGCCTGTGTGTCTCCCACTCCAAATATTTAGCAAGTAGCTTAGTTGAGAAGAACTCTGTAAGGAGTCATTTGGGGGACGAGTACGGAAGGAAATGTCAGCAAGATGTCTCAAAGACAATGAGTGGAAGAGTTTCAGAAAATTATGCCTGTATAAATCATCAGGGAGGAGGTTTGGATGCAGCGTTGTGGAGGAAGTAGGAGTAAATTATATAAAAAAAAAAAAAAAAGGGGGAGTAGGAAGCAGTAAATGTCTGCGAAGGCATTTCAGCGTGAAGGTGAGAAGCTTGGGCTTGTACTTCATTGCTTGCCAGCTGTCTCAAGTCAGAATTTATTATAAATGTGCAGCACAAGTAAGCTCTGTCTCTCGTGTTTGGCATCCTCGCGGGGCAACGCTTGGTGCGCGCCGAAATTTGTCGTGGTAGAGACAACATCTGCCTGATGCTGCTCGTTTGTTCCAGGTGTACAGGTGGGATGACCACTCCAGTCTCGTTCTTCAGAGCCTGAATGAGCAGAGGCACCGTGGCCTTTTCTGTGACATTGTCCTCGTGGTGGATGAGCAGAGAGTCCCTGCCCATCGCAACCTCCTCGCGGTTTGCAGCGATTACTTCAACTCCATGTTCACCATCGGCATGCGAGAAGCCCACCAAAAGGAGGTTGAACTTTTTGGAGCCTCTTACATCGGTCTCAAGGCTGTGGTGGATTTCCTTTATGGCAGTGAGCTGTCTTTAGATGGTGGCAATATTGACTACGTGCTGGAAACGGCTCACCTGCTGCAGATCTGGAAGGTGGTTGACTTCTGCTGCGAGTATCTGGAGAATGAAGTCAGTGAGGAGAACTATTTGTACCTGCAGGAGCTTGCCTCAATTTACAACCTGAAGCGCCTCGACTCCTACATTGATTCTTTCATCTTGCAGAACTTTGGCACTCTCTCTTTCACCCCGGATTTCCTCCAGAACATTTCCTTGCAGAAGTTGTGCCAATACCTGGACAGCAGCAACGTGCAGCAGGAGTGCGAGCACGACTTGCTGCAGGCTGCTCTGCAGTGGCTTACCCAGTACCCAGAAAGGGAGAACGAGGCTTACCAGGTTCTGGATAACATTCATTTTCCCTTGATACCTAAAAGTGATCTCCTCCATCGAGTCAAGCCAGCTGTCTGCTCTCTTCTTCCCAAAGAAGCAAACTGTGAGGGTTTTATAGAGGAGGCAGTGAACTATCACAACAACGTCACTGCTCAGCCGGTGCTGCAGAACAAGAGGACAGCCCTGAGGACCTCTGAGGAAAGGCTCCTCTTTGTGGGTGGGGAGGTTTCTGAACGGTGCCTGGAACTGAGCGATGATACCTGCTTCTTGGACATCAGAAAGGGGCAGTGGGTGGCAGAAACCCCTCTCCCAGCCAGGCGAAGTCACCACTGTGTTGCAGTCTTGGGAGGCTTCATCTTCATAGCCGGAGGCAGCTTTTCCAGAGACAATGGAGGGGATGCAGCTTCAAATCTCCTATATAGGTATGATCCCCGCTGTAACCAGTGGATAAAGGTGAGACTTAAGCTGTATTATTTCTCTGTTTAAAGTCCATAATGTTTAGAGTGTTTTCTTCTTCTTGGTGGAAGGACAGGGCTTGTTAGAATAGCAGCACTGGAAAATGGCAAATCGGGTTTACTTGAGTTGAAGAAGCAGCTATGTAAATCCCTTGTGGGAATGCTTAAGTTACACGTGCAGTGAGAGACTTTGGGGCATGTTTGCAGCTTCACTGGGGAATTGGGCGTCTCATCTGTGAAATTCCTGGTCAGCATCCACCTGAAACTCTTTAGATTATTTTTGGGAGTAATGTTAGAATGGACTCAATTGCTTAGTTCATCTTTCCCAAGCAATAACACATATGAATAAAGCAACAGTGGGTTTGATGTAAAAAGAAACTGATGCCTGCAAAAAGTTTGTGTGCTAAATGTCTTTTAGAACAAGCTATTCACTTCAGTCCTGCTGCAGAACCCTGCAGGACCAGTAAAATAGTGCCTGTTCCCATAGTTTGAACTAATCTTCCTGTGTGGTTCAGTTGTGTTTCTGAGTGTTTCCAAGTTATGTTTCTTGTAGAGTTTTGGAAGGAGGCCCATGTGACACAAACCTTTATAGAGTGACCTGTCTCTTAGATCCTTTGTTGTCCCCCCCACTTTATTTTTTTATTTTTTTATTTAAAAAGGAGTGCAGTGTAACAGGCTACTGCAGAAAACCAAAAAATATTTTCTTAATATAATATATCAAACCTGGTAGGTCTCCTTTTCAAATCCACGGGGGGAAGCAAATCCTATCTTCCAGCCATGAGTATACAAGTAAGTCAGCTTGTTTACCTGATGTTTGAAGGTGTCAACATGTTGTGTTTTATTGACAGGTTGCCTCCATGAGACAACGCCGTGTAGATTTCTACCTGGGAGCTATTACTGACATGCTGGTGGCTGTCGGTGGCAGGAATGAAAATGGGGCACTGTCTTCAGTTGAGACCTACAGTCCTCAGAAGGATTCATGGTCCTATATTGCAGGCTTGCCAAGGTAATAGAGAGGGTTGGAAAGTTATCCCATGTTTGAAGAACAGAAGCAGAGGGAGCTTGTCTGGCTTTAGCTGGTGAATGGGTATCCCTGGAAGGGAGGCAGGGGAATAGGTCACCAATGAGGTATCACCAAGTAACAAACCATAGCAGCATTTGGGTTTTGAGCAACTAGCTCCTCCAGGCAGTGTGCCTCATGTCAGCTTGATTGGTTTTAATGTTTGTCCTGAGGCACGTTGGAAGGGTGGGAGGGAGAGGTCTTGTAATTGCACTCTGCTATTCTTAAAATATTTTTCCTGAGGTTGCTTGGAATCCAGTCTTTTCAGAGGCATTGCTTAGATCTTGATCAAAAGCTTCTGTAGTTTATTTGGTCTGACTTTGTCGCCTTGTTGTGATTGTTTTCCTTGTAAGATGTGGCCTCTCTGGGCTGCTCGGGTTGGCTGTTGCGGATGAATCACGTTTACCTGTGTTGCAAATAGATTACCCTGGCAAATGTGACCTCTGTGTCTCAGCCTGAGTTAAAACCTGACTCCTCTATTTTGGGGAAGCTGTAGTACTGCAGCTCTTTTGGTAGGAGCAGCAGAAGACATGATACTTGCAATTTGATTGGAGATTTCAGGCTTTTTTCCCTTTTTCCCTCAGCTGCAGAGCTGCAGAACCAGAGGCAGCCAGTGAAGGCTCAGAAGCCTGTTGACCAATTCTATTTTGGGCAGGTGCTGCAATGTGAGTCTGATCCAGGCTAACAGCTGGGCTCGAGTGCTCTTAAGAGGCAGGATGCTTTTTTGCTGTTTTATTTCTGCTCACAAAGGCAGATCTAGCAGTTGAGGCTAAACACCACAGTCTTTCCTAGGAATCTGAGAGCATCTTCAGTTCCCAAGTCCTTCTGTTAAGTGGGTGACCTGTGAGAACCCAGTAACAGCTCATAGAAACTGTAGCTGTTTGGTTTGGTTGTTTTTGTTGTTTTTTTTTCTTTTAAACATTTTCCAGAGACACGTAGATGTGACCTGACTGTCTTGTATTTTTTTAGAAAAACACTTTAAACAGGTATGGATATTTTCACTCATAAATGATCCCAGGGAATACTATGATTGGCTTAAGCCAACCACACAGTAAGCTATCCAAAAAGGGGCAGTTTGGCTGCCTGTTCCTACTGCTACCTGTGTGTTGGCTTTGGGAATTTTGCAGCTGCAGCACCTAAAAGTGAACTTTGATGTGGGGGGATGTTAATTTTTTATTAGATTGCCTAACTGGTCTGCTTGGACCAGGAAAACATTGCCCTTTGAGGGACAGAGCCCACTGGCACTGACTTTGCTGGCTGCTAAACTGCAGGGTGAGTACAGTGACTATTCTAAGTTATTGCTGCATCCCAAAAAAATAATTCTGCATCCTCTCTTCCTGCCTGTCATGCCCTCGTTCTGTGCTAAGTGTCCTTTGTGGCTGCTCAGGTGTTTGTGCAGCTTGGTGGGCAAGAGAGTTTCACACTTTTCCATGTAGCTGCTCTCTTGTGTTTTAGTGTCTTTAGTTAGATCTTAGTGGACACTCAGCACCTTCAGGTTTTATGTCTTTGCAGCCCTCTTTCTTCTTTCAAAGAACTCTTGTGCTGGGCAGGAGATTGTTTGCAGCAACCATTTGTCTGCACAGAAGGAATAAATCTAAAAGGACTTTATGTAGGTTGGAAAAGGCAAAAATTAGTGCAGAGGTGGACAACACAGAGAAACTGCAGGGGCAAAAAAACACTTCTTGAGCTCAGATGTGTGGCTCTGGCAGGTGGGGGTGGCTGCTGAAAGGACCTGGGCAGTCCTTTCCTGATGGGCTTCAGACAGATTTGCTGACAGTAGAGGAAGGATGAGAGAGAATTTTGTGCTCTAATCAAGACTAGAAGCAAGCATGCTTGCTACAGTTCCTTCTGGGTACTCCCATCTTCCCTGCAACACACTTTTGATCTGATTTCTTCTCCCCACCACTTCCATTCCTCAGACTGATTTTAATTACTCTTTTTACCCAAATAACATCTTCCCCAGCCCTACTCTAGCAGCAGGTCTTTCCTCCTCATGTAGAGGAAATCCATAGCTTCAATCCTCTGCTTCTTGATAGCTTGATCAGGCAACATATCCCCCCATAGCTGCCTTGCTTCCTGCCTTTTCCTGCTGCTTTGCCTCCCAGGAGAACCCATGCAGGTTTTTTGGTCCTCTTGAGTGCATGGCCACCAGAAGCAGGCTCCCTGTGGTTTGTTTTGGTTTTGTTTTTTTTTTTTTTAATTTCTGAGGGTTGTGGCTTGCCATGTGGATGGAGATTTTCAGGGGAAAGGTGCTGGTTGTGTCCTGAATACACGTGCCTCCTGTCCATGGCCCAATCCTGCATCCACGTTGCTGTGCACAGGCACAGTCACGCTCCTCCAAGGAAGAGCTTTGCAAGCTCTTTTTTCTCTCTTCTTCCCTCTGCCCTAACATGGTCAAAACAACACGTTCTTTTCCCTAACCACTTTCTTGGAAAGAACTGAGCTGTTTTGACTGAAATAATGCTGTCTTGCTGGAGCAGAAAACACAGCATCTTGAGGCAGATGCTCAACGGGGAAAACTTCAGCCAAGCTATCTAAAGGGTGGACTTGGTCCAAGTCTGCTACAAGTGAATTTTGCTCGACTCTCGTTTGTGTCCTTTTTGTGGGATCCCTTTCTCACTCTTCAGAGAGGTTCTATAATTTTTTTTCACCATTTTCCCAGGCCCTTTGGGAGCAGTTGCTGCCATAGTTTCTAGCCCGGAAGGGAGCAGCAGTGGCTGAGAAGCTTGGCAGAGCTTGGTGCAACGTGTTCTCATCCTGAATACACTGTGAAAAAGTCTTCTGCAGACATCAGTGAAATTAATTGAGTGGCCTTAGGTTAAAGTTTGGCAGAACAACTGAAAGCAGTTGTGTGAGGAGATGTGTTGGAACAGGCTAGTGAATGATGGTATCTGCTCCAACAGTTGTGTCATGAATGGTCTTGCAGGGTTGCAACAGGTGGACGCCGAGGTTCAGAGCAACCACAACTTGTCTGGACCTTGGCTGAAGTAGGGGATTCCCAAAGCTTTATTGGGTTAGGGCAAATGTTCTTCTGTTTAAGAAAATAAATGGTAGGTGATCTGTCATTTACCAAATGATGTTACTGTGTCAGAAACTGCAATTTTTGCAGCATGGTATGTAGGTAATTTGTTCAAAATCACAACTGGCTCTGGTGGATTTTCTGAATTGGAGCTTCTTTCTCCTTAATGCCTCTGTCTTTTTCTGCCCCCTCTCACAGATAATATTGCCAAAATGTTTGATGCTTTCTGTTGGCAGATGTGTGAACCTGCTGTATTGAAGTTGCTGCTGTTCTGTTGCATACTTAGAAATGCCCCTGTTAAACCACAAGGCTTGCAGAAAGGATTCTTATTGATTGTTTTCAATTTCTGCATTCTATTTTGTGCAGTTTTCTAATAATGTGAAGCAGGGTATGTGCAGTTTTGGATGAGCTTTTCAGAAGTCAGGCAAAGTGAAACACCTTCGGCATGTCTGGCTGGGTGACCTCCCTGTGCTGGAAAATAACAAACTGATGCTCAGATACGGTTCAGATGGCTCAGATATGATTGCCTCTTTCAAATTACTCTTGCAGCAATAGCTGTTGATGTACCCATTGATTGAGGCAAGAAGAAAAGCATTTGTGCTTTTTCTGTAGCTGTGTAAGCTAGACTGGATGCATGTGCTGGAGAGAAAATGGCTATTGCTTGCTTGCCTGTAGAGAATTCCAATTTTCAGTTAGTGTGCAAAAACATTTAACCTGCAAAGGTCACTCTAGTTTGTCTTAACTTACAGTCTTAATTCTTTCTTTATTTTTTTTTTTCAAATGCTGACTGTAATGTGACTGCTGTCAGCAGTACAATAATCCTGGGCAATGTCATTGCATTCTTCTCCTTCTGACTCCTCCAAATTCTCCACTGCCTGACTCCTGTGTGTCCTCCAGGTAGCTTGCTGGTTAGGTGTGGGTTTAAAAACTAATGCATTTTAAGAAAGAAGATGACTTCAAGTTGCCCATCCCACTTCCCTGAGCAGCTGTCTACTTTTTAAGACCCATTCCTGTATATATAGAGAAGCAAAGTCTCCAGTGACCAGACTGAGTGCTGCTGGAGAGAGGTGATTTCTGTCCTTCTCCCCAGGAGACCACAAAGCAGGTAGAGCAGTGTCTGTCTGCCACAGCATTGCTGGCAGGTGGGAAGGATGGAGTGGATGTGCTCAGGGGACTCCATGCCAAACATGCAGCCACCATGAGTTATGTGCTTCCAGGGTTAGGCAGGTTGTGAGCTGTGGAATTTTTGAGTTGCCTTTTTGGATAAAGTCTCGTATCTATGCCTTAATCCTCTCTTTTTTTTCCTTTTTCCTCAGTAGCTAAGAAGCAGTACAGTACTGAAGTCTTCTCTTTTAAGGTCTCTGAGGATAGTGCCTCAGCTTCTGTAGCTGAAAGTTCTGTCCTGGCCACTCAGCATTCTTAGGCCAAGCATGTCAAAGATTTTTCTGTTTCTTGGAGCAGGAGCCTGTTAGTGTCTGATTCAGACATTGGTCAGAGATCAGAAGCTTCAGTAGGCATCTAGAATAATAAACATCTTCGAGGTTTTCTCAGAAGTAGTGTGATTTCAGGGTAAATGTGTGTTTTCTTTTCTATTCCACCTTTTCCCTTGACACAAAAGTCCTTGCTACTGTGGCAGAATTTCTGATACCATTTGTGTTGCTGAGACAAACGATTACAATACAAAATAAAACCAGCTCAAGGTTCTGTCCACACTGAGTTTCCAGCATGTTCAGGCATGGTTCAAAAACATTCCAGGCTAAAGTAATGCCAATATAAGTTTGTCTGCCATAGAGGTCGAGTTGTCCTGAATCCTTGGATGGTAACAAACTCGTGAGTGAGGCATGATGAGTGTATTATTCTGCAGCCCTATGGGTATTAAACTGTTTTTAGGCTCTCTGTAGCAGTGTGTGAGCCAGTTTGCTGTGGCTGGCACTGCAGCTACACCTTTTGACACCCCTCATGCCTAAGAAAAAAAAAAAAAAATCACGTGCAGGAAGGGTTTGTTCAAAGACACCAAGGCTGTCCCTCACCTTAGCATTCCACATCTAAGAGCTCCAAAGGCTTTGGTTCAGAAATATCCTAATATAGAGTTAAGAACAGCCTGAAGGATTTGGTTTGTAGTGGCTTTATTGTAGCTGATCAAAAGGGTATTCTCTCTGCCCTGTGTAAACAGTGTGCATGATGTTGGTTTCTACAATCTCCATTTTGTCATCTCAAACGTGGCCTGCAACATATGATTGACTGAGGTCTGTTGCCTTGTCCTGGGGTGACCAAAGAAGTTACCACCTGCAGAGCAGAAGTGGTAGAACAGATGGATAGCTGATGAAAAGGATGCTGCATGTATCATGAATGCAAACAAACTGGGCTGTGAACACCAATGGGTAAGAAACGTGTTTCATGATCCTGAAGCTGTGGAAGGGGAAGGCAGAAGTAGTTTTCGTGTTGGTGTTTTTTTTTTTTTTTTTTTGGTTAATCACTACTGGGCAGGGGCACCGTGATTATTCCCTCTTTCAGTCATAGAAACCCTTGCTGAGATGTGGATTTTTTTCTCATACTGATCCAACCCAAGCACTGGAGCAGGAAAACAGGAGTGAAGGCCGTGCCAGCTAGAGCTGGATGGGTTCCTTCTGTTGTCTGACACACTGTAGAGGATGCCTTAAAAAGTGATTGTCCTACCTGCACTCTGCAGGGCAGGGTAAAGCAGGATAAACCCAAATAGCTACTGGGTAACTGGGAGGATTAGGGGTTCTTCAGTCTTTAGTTACTCTTTATTTTCTTGTTTAGTAGCAGCCCTTGTTGAATGCTTGTGGATCTTGATGAAATCCCTAAGTACTAAGTCAGGTTGTTTGTCTTTGCCTGTCCTAGGTTTACCTACGGCCACGCTGGGACAGTCTACAAGGAATTTGTGTACATTTCTGGGGGCCACGACTACCAAATTGGCCCCTACAGAAAAAACCTCCTGTGTTACGATTACCGCACGGATGTTTGGGAGGAGAAGAGGCCAATGATCACTGCCCGAGGGTGGCACAGCATGTGCACCTTACAGGACAACATCTACTCCATTGGTGGCAGTGATGACAACATAGAAACCATGGCTCGTTTTGACATTCTCAGCGTGGAGTCCTACAGCCCTCAGTGTAACCAGTGGACCAGAGTTGCTCCCCTGTTGCAAGCCAACAGCGAGTCCGGGGTGGCGGTTTGGGAAGGCAGGATTTACATCCTTGGAGGCTACAGCTGGGAAGAAACGGTCTTCTCCAAAACAGTCCAGGTTTATGACAAGGAAAAAAACAAGTGGTACAAAGGAACTGACTTGCCCAAAGCCATCGCTGGTGTGTCTGCCTGTGTCTGTGCATTGAAACCCAAAACAGAGGAGAAAAAGAAGAAGACGAAAACAAAAAAACATCCAGATCGGGGAAGATGACTGCTTCTGGATCAGCACCCTTTGATGGTGGACTCCCAAAGGACTTTGTATTTAATGGTTTTTATCTAGCCTTGACTCTTTTTCTGTTGTTCTTTTTAAATGGAGAGGTGAAGACGCATCTTGTAGCCTCAGCAAACGTAAAGCTGAATGTGTTTTTTGGATTAAGCTCACGCTTAATGAAAAAACTACAAAAGAAACAAACAAACAAAAAAACCAAACCCAAACCCTCCTACTCTATAAAGGGCAGTATGGCAAAAGAGGTCAAGCTGCTCTCCTGAATGTTAAGGCTTAGTCTTTCACCTCTGTGGTTCATGGCATTTCCACATACTTCATTGTATATTGACCTATTTGAAGGAAGGTTTAATTTGTGTCTGAGATGATAATGTCAAGGGGGAGGAGGCAGAGGAGTAAGGGTCTGGTTTGAAGTTACAGAGCAGTTGAAAGGTGTTCAGAAGCAACTGCTCAGAAAAAAAAACCCTGAAAGTGATCTTCAGTGCTGCAAATCTTGAATTTTTGTAATGTTAAATTTCATTTACGATGCATGCTCAAATGGTGAGACTCAGATTTCTGGAACCAGAGGAGGGTTCAAAGAGGGTATTCCTTTGGGTGAATGCAGGTCAGAGCAGTGTGAAGAGCAAAGGACTCCACTCTACTCTTCAAGATGCAGAAGACCTGGCTGTGTGGCTAAGGAATGGGTGGGTTTGACTTGAGCTTGGATTGATGGCATGGTGAACTTTGAAGTCTGGGAAAGGTGAGATGACTTCTGCATCCCTTGTCGTGGCATGTCTCCTATCTAAACACAACAGCAAGGTTTTCATGGGCTTTAAAACATGCTCCAGAATAAGGAGAAAAAAAAAATCTATTGAAGAACTGGAAAGATGTAGGGATTTGGATGGAGACTTTTGCCTTGGACCTTCAAAGCACATGGAACTGACAGAGCTCACTGTGAGGTTGGGGAAGAAGTGGCAAGAGGATCCTTCAGGTGAACTTGAAGCAAGAAGATGTCCCCTCCCCATGGTCACGGGTGGGAGCCAGTGTGAGCAGGGATCCATACTGCAGTTGTCTGCTATCAAAGAGCTTATTAACCCTGGATGATTAATTGGGGTTCAGTAAACCTGAAGAACAGCAACTCTTTTTTTTTTTTTTTTTTTAACCTGAGCCCGTATCTCACATTTTCCTCTTTTTAAATTTTTTTTTAAATTATTTATTATTTTTTTTTCCAAGTTCAAAATGTCTTTTTGTGAGCATAACCTTTTCTGATGGATTTGGCAGAGACTTGAAGCCACAGCTCATCAGGCATGAAACCAAACACCTTCCTCAGCCAGACAGGTTAGAAGGGCAGAAAAACCCCAAACATGCCATGCTCAGGACTGTGTTTGGGATCCAGACAGTGGGACTGAACTGAAACTCATCTCTTAGATCCTCTGTGTCACCCTATCCTCTGCATACCAAGTAAAGAGATTTCTGACCCAAATGTTAGTCCACCCTCTACAAACACAGCTGATTCTGCTGCAGATATTAAAATTCCCCGACTGTCTGACCAGCTCTCAGGCATTCACCCTGGGGCCATTCTACAAATGCATCTCTGATTTGCAAGAAGAAGTTGATCACCAGCAATCTGATACAGCCACTCCAGTTCTTGTAATAATGCCAAGCCACAGCTTAATATTCCTCCTTCCCAAACCAGAAATTTGTAGGAAGTTTTTAAAGTCGACTTTTATACTTTTTTATAAGGCATTTTGCTAACTGGGTCCCTCCTTTGCCATGCATTCTGTTCTTGACTCTAGAAGCTCCTGCTCTGCAACTGTGACCCCCATTTGGTGGCTCTTTTGGTCTTTGTGTGGTTGGTGGGGCTGGGGTGCAGCTGTTGGAGCAGCACTGACATTCCCAGCATTGTCAGGCTGTGATTGGGACTATTGTACAGCCAGACATGCAAATAAAAACTCTTTATTTTCAGCCATCAGTGATCTGCTGAGTGGATTTCAAGAGTTCTGCTGGGGAACTGTTGGTTGTTTCTCCTATTTCTTACTCAGACCTTTTTTTCTTTTTTTTTTTTGCACCATAAGCACACACTGCAGAGTTGGTGGGTTTATTTTTTGCCATTTGGTGCATATACAGCTGATATCCTGCTCCCTTCCTTCTTTTCCCTTCTTTTCCCTTCTTTTTTCTTTTCTTTTTTTTTTTTTTTTCCAACTATTTACCTCAATAATTGGGAAACACTAAGAAAGCATGTTTGCACTTCATTTGAAGCTCTTGTAAATTAAAGAACTCTTCAGTATATTCCAAGAACATAATTGTATTGAAAGAGGTACCTCTGAAAAAACTTTTGGAGTGCAAGGAAGTTACAGGTTGCTTCTCCAGTGCTAAGAAAGGATTTAAGAAAACTATTTGAAATTGAAACTCCTTGAGGTTGTTTTGGTGGGTTTTTTTTTTTTTTTTCAAACAAAAAGCCTCAGGAGTTAGTCTTTCATTAGCATTAATGCATTTATTTTAAAGCCTTTGTACACTGCATGAGGTAATGGTTATTCTTTTTTATCCTAAAAACAAATTAAAAAAGAAAAAACAAGCACTTTGTTTATGACAAACTCATTAATGAGTTTGTTGGGGCTTTTTATATCTGAAATCCTTGCTATGTTGACTGACAACTAAACTTTTTGGGACATTTTCATGTGTAAGTATAGAACAAACATTTCAAAGACTTGCTTTGTTTCTGTTAATGGGTTGCTTATTACTATATCCCCCCTTTTAATGTGTTTATGTATGACATTAATGTCTGGAACCAATAAATCCAGTTTAGAATATTGTATTCATCAGCATCTGACTTGTGTATTGATTTAACTGAGGTTTTTCTTTTTGGTAAGTGGGAACAATGTAATTCAAAAATGATTTTTAGGTGGCATTAATAATACTGGAAATGTTTTAATGGGTATTACCTGAATATAACAATATGAAGTAGAAATATAAGTTTATTGGCCATTCCACCTTTTCTGGATCATGCTCCAAACCAATATAAGTTTATTGGCCATTCCACCTTTTCTGGATCATGCTCCATAACTTCTCATACTTTTTGCAATTTTCCCAAAAGATGGAATCCAGTTTATGTAGGGGTTTCAAAGACAGCATTTAATGAGTGGATAAACACAGTTACACCTTCAGAACATTAAACTGAACTGCATAGGCAAAATATAACCCCAGTACCCATCAAAGTAAGCTTCATTTTCCCTGTTCCATGTACAGGCCCTTCAAACACAGAGGCTGGGGGTGAGTGTGGGACATCTCTCACATTATTAGAGGTCACTGGGGTATCCTACCTGCAGTTGCCACAAGCATTTTTCCATTATTAAAGGAAGCCCCATGGTAGGAAGTCTTGCTAAAAGCTGGGGCTGCCAGGACTGCCCCTTGATTTTTGGCTGTTTGTGCCCAGACAGAGCTTATCATCACTTGGGAAGTGTTAGGAGATAGCAGACAATGCTTGAAAATCACCAGCTGCCAAGTGCTGAACTGCTTTTGTGAAACTGCTCTGCTGGAATTCTGCAGAAATGAAAAGGAGAACATGACACCAGTGGGTTGATTTTTTTTCGAGGTCCCAACAGCCCTCTCAGCCAGTCATCAAGATGGGTAGAAAAAAAAAGGTGAATCTTCCTGGTCTGTGCTCTCAGGGAATCAGTGCAGTTCCGTCACCTCCCTGTGCCACTGCTTCATCTGAAATCCTTGGAAAATGCTTTCTTGTCAGGAAGCATTGTGCTTTGTTCCTGCCCTGGGGAAAGATAACTACATCTCTACCTCACTTTTTCAAAAGGCACCTATTGCCAAATTCTGAGGAAAGCTCCAAAACTGTCATGAAACAGCTACCAAAACCCTGAGGTTTTCTCTTCCCATCCTTCCCTGCCTGTATCCTGGCATCAGCACATCAAGGAGCTGCTGCCTTGCAACACTGATGTTAGATAACAGGAATCCCTGGAGATACCCTGAGGAAAAATTACACTGGGATGAGAGATGCAGCTGTTTTGAAGGCTTGAGGAAGGAGCTGGAAATATTTTTGTTCTCGAGCTGAAATCTTAAATTGAGAAAAATTGGTCTGTCTGTTGAATGCCTGCTCTGTAAAGCATGCTAATACAATAAACCTTCCAAAAATGTGCAGTATTACAAAACAATGTGGTGACATGTTAACAGACTTCACAAGTGAAACTATTAAAGATAAAATATCTTTAAGACAGGGACATCCTTTCTGCCCCTGCCAGTTTTCAGCATCTTTTATGGTTTTAAATGGTATTGTTAATTGAATTACCTGCTCTCAGGTGGGAGGCACTGTGCTCATTTGTATTTTCAGCCATTTGAAGGGGGAGCCTTTCCAGGAAGAACAGTCCAGGTTACTTAAGAAGTATTGTGAGCAGAAGGGGATTTTTGCCTTCAAGCAGGTGAGCTCTGTATGGGTTTTCACTCCATTATTTACCTTGTAAATTAGACTCCTCGGGGGAGAGGGGGTTTCAGATGTTTAAAACGTTGTATGCAAAACCCTGTACACGTCTCCCTTTTTTGTTTCTCTCTTTTAATATTAAAGCAGCCCTTTGCAACTGCTAGGTGGCTGCCTTAGGACAGAAGAGCAACACTTGCTAGAAACCAAAGGGAGGGGCAGGAGGGTGTGTCAGCTAAAAAGACAGGAGCTGATACAGAAAATCATTTACTGTCATGAGCAGGCACGAAGTTGTTGCACTTCACAAAATGAGAGTGAAATACCCTTGTGGCAAAGGGATGGTTATGGCAGAGTGATGGATGAACTCTGCCCACTTCCAGAGACCCTCCTCCCCGAACAGCCAAAGGAATTTCGGAAATTTCTTTTTCTTCTGACTTTCACATCAACCTTAGGCTTTTTCTTCTGCTTACTCCTCAACCGAAGCTGACTTCCACAGGATCCAGCAGTTGAAGGAAAAAAAATAGGGAGTTAATGAGCCATCAATCTAATAGATTCCTGCCTTGGTGTGTGAGTGTGTGTGAGGGGGTGTGTTTCAGTATTCAGTTACAACTCAGCCCTCTCAAACCCCTAAGATTGGTTTAGTCACTTGGATTTTATTTAATTTTTTTTTTCCAGATAATACCACCGAACCCACTCCCCCTCATCCTTGGGGACAGACCCAGGGAAGCTCTGGCCCGTTACAGACTGTCCAGCTCCACCCGGGATGCATCCTTTGCCTTCCATTTTTCCTTTTTTTAATTTTTTAATTTTTTTAAATTTTATTTTATTTCCAGCTACCTTTCTCCTTCACCCCACAGCCCCTTTCCTTTGCCCAGCTTCCTCAGCTCACCCACCCCGGTACCACCGGGACCTCCTCTCCTCATGGCGCTTCCTCCGCGCCACANNNNTTTTTTTTTTTTTTTTTTTTTTTTTTTCGGCCGGGCCCCGAGGAGCGGCTGGCTGGTTGGTTGGAAGGGGTTGGGAAGCGTGGTAGCCGGGAGTAGGCCCAGGGTGATTCTGCAGCTTCATTGAATCTCCTCAGGGGGGTGGAGGGGCCTCGCTCGCCGGGCGGGACGGCGGCTTCCAGCACTACCGGCGGTCCCATTGCCCCGGGGAAGGGCCCGGTGTCCCCCCCGCACCGGTGTCACGGAGCCTCGGCGAGGCGGGAGGAGGCGGCGGCCTTGGAGGGGCCCTTTGCGGGGCCATGTGGGGGCTGTGCCCCCCTCTGTACCCCTGTCTGGAGGGTGGTTGGATGAGGCTCGGTAGCTTAGGGGGCTTTTAAAAATTATTATTCTTTTTTTTTTTGTTTTAAGGTAGAGAGACAGCGGTTCTATAATGAGAAGAAAATAAGGAGATTTGTAAACTAATCCTCCCCCTCCCCCGCCCAAACATTCAATAAACCTGAATGCATTGGGGTGCAAAGGGCTGAGTGTTGCAAGATTATTATGCATGGGGATGCGTGTGCAGTTTCTCTGTCTCCTCCTAACTAAACGAGCCAGAAGATTTGTGCACTGAGTTTAAAAAAAAAACAAAAAAAAAAACACAAAACAAAAAACCCTCCAAAACCCACCCTGCAGTTGTAGTTTTTTCACTGGAAGTTAAAAGCTCCGTTCCTCGTCTAATCTATTGTGTGTTGAGAACAAATAATTGAATGAATTAACTTCATTATATCTTTTCTAGAATGTTTTTCTCCCAAAGAGCTTTAAAGCAAAAAAATTCAGGCAACGTGTGTGGTGCACTGAGGTGCATGTGTGCAAGATTTTGTCTTTTGAAAATAATAAAGTTAAGAAGACTTTGGTCTTGTTAAAGATAATCTGTTAAGAAACCGTTTATTTTGGGGTGGAAAATATTTTTTGCAAAATCTGAGTGGTTCAAACAAAGTGATGCTTTATTCTGGATTCTGGTTTGGGTTTTCTTGTTTCTTTTTTCCTTGAAGGGCAGTTAAGGTGCACACGTAATAAAGTTCTGCACTAATGGCACTGCCAATAATTTTTCCATAAAGTTCCTAATCGGTGAAAACTTTAATGACATTTCTTGTCCAGCTTGATTTAAGTATTTCTGAGAGAGAGAGGGCCCTGATTTGGTTAATGTAGATGCTCTGAGAGTGTTTTGTTGTTTCTGTATTAAAAAAAAAAAACAACTTAAAATGGTTTTATAGTTTTGTATCTTGTTAACTTTTCTTTGGAAGGGAAGGAAACGCACTTTGTATTGCACGTTTGTTTTTTTATTTTTTTCTTTTTTACTGCCTTAATGAATGGCACGTGTATCAAAAGCATTCAGAATCCCAACTCCAAAGCTCTTTTACTGGCTGCTTTCCCCTCAGTACTAGACAGCAGTGCATGTGGTCTGTTCGTTAAAATTGGGTTTTACATTGCAGCTTTTTTTCTTGATTTGGAGAAATAAAGGGCATTTTTGTGTCTGCATTTAATTTGAAGTTGGTGTACCTTGAAACAAAAAGAGCTCGGCTGATGGTTTAGTTTAGGATTTTAGTTTATGATTTAAGGTTTAGTTACAGCCCTTCATAGCTGTAGTGTCAGTTCACCTTTTAGCAGTAACTTGTACACTATTTTAAGTCAACCCTCTCTGTAGGTAAAGTCAGATATTTAGCTCTTATCATTGCTGCTTAGATTTATACATAGTTAAGAAGCAAGTCTGTAAGATTTTGTTAACACTTTGTTTGTGTCTTTAAACCCAGCCTATTTTTTTGTTTTGCTTTCCCCCCCTAATATAAGCAGCTTATTTGAATATAGCCTGGGATTTATGTGAATACATATTCTACAGCTTTTCACTGCTGTAATTCCAAAGGAAGGTCTTTTGGAAAATCTTTTGGATGGAGAACCTGTTTCCTTTTTATTTTAGGGTGGTGGTGTGTTTTGGGTTAGTAGAACAATTTAAGAGTTTTGATAAAAGTTGTCCTGACCACAAGGCTAAATGACATTATTGGTCATTGTGTTCATGTCATGTTCTAGGCAAGATGGATTAATTTTTCTGTGTCAGTGAAATGGAAACATTTCTTGTCACACAGACGAAAAAAAGTCTTCAAGAACATCATGCTCTTCTTATAGCCAAAAGCTGGCTGATTTTTGTCCATGGATCCATGTCACAGTGGGCAGAAATATTTCATCAGTCAGTTTGCACATTTTAACAAATGAATCATGAAACACGACCCCATGTTTTCAAAGCAAAGTTAGTTTTGGATGGCCAGCCTAGCCAGCAGGCCATGCACATGGTAACACAGTTTGGATGTTGCTGGTCTTTGTACCTTTGTATCCCAAGTCATGGTTTTGTAATAATTAAATTTTTTTTTTTTTTTTTTTTTTAAGAAGGTGAGCTAGAAGTAAACCTGTTGTATCACTACAGGTTTTGTATGAGCCTACAGATGTTGAGCTGACTTAGCACTGGATGTAGTGGACACTGGTAGTCATCCAAGGTCATCTGAAAATCTTCTTTTTAAAAAAAGAAAAATTTTTTTTTACAACTATTTCCCTGTTTGGAAAGAGTAATACTCAGTAGGAGCTGTACAAACAGTTGTTTTAGCTTCTTTTCCTATTGTTTTTCATAGAAAGAATTAATACAAATGCATCATCCATAAATCTTGTGAAAACAAGTTAAGCAGAAGAAAGGATACCCTAGCAGAATGAATCATTTATGCTTGTTTTGTTCTTTCTCCATTCCTCTGGTGTCAGGTTATCTCGGTGCCATTTTAAACGTACCATCCTGCCCCCAAACCCAGCTGAAGTTAAAACCAGTAGAGTTTGTGTTCAGAAAAAGCTGAACAAGCTTATAAGCTGCTCATCCTCACCCAAGCTTGTGTCTGGCCTGGCAACCAGAATAACTGGAACTCAGGACGTGGCATGCAATCTGACTCCCTGAAATACTGCACTGCAAACTACCTCTTTTATGGCTGCTTGGAGTGTTGCTCCCTGGCAGGGTGTAGTTTGATGATCCCTTAAGCCACTGCTGTTCTGGAAAAAAAAAAAAAAAAAAAAGAAGAAGCAGTCTGTAGGTATTTGTTCTGTGCTGTCTTTGCAGTGTATTGCCTGATGTTTGTGGATGACCTTGATTAGGAAATTGATCTGTCTCAAAAATAATCTTCAAAAAAATGTTTGTTATGCAGCTGGATGAGTTTCTTGTGCTAGCTTGCTTGCTTCCACGCAGACAGGTCTAATGTTACAGTCTTCTTGTGGGCAGAAAGACGTGTTTGGAGAGAGGACAATGTGGATTCTCTGTCAGGTTCCTTGGAGTACACAGACAGCTACCAGGGGACCTGTACACAAAATACAAAGGTGTCTGGGCAAGGGCTGCCAGGGGGGGATTTGGAGAGAGGTGCTTGGGTGCATCATCTCCTTGAAGCTGCTCCTTCTCCCCTCTCCTGCTCACTTACTGTTCTGTGTTTTAAAGGGGTGAAGAAGCTGGATAAGTCTGTCTTTTTTTTTAATTTTGGTTTTGAATCTCACTTAAGGTTGCTCAGAAGGGGCTGGCTTGGTCCTTTTGCTAGAGCTTCTTCCTATAGAGTGAGAAGTTGGTCTGGGCTTTTCTCCTCTTGGGAACTGAAGCTGCAGCTGAGGCTGTGAGTTTAGGTAGTCAGAAAGAATCATTTGTCTTCATATAATGTGAATGGTGAATCTAAACAGAGTACAGTGGTGAGCACAGGTTGGTTAACTTAAAAAAAGGAAGTCCAGGAAGGCTCACATAGAACTTAAATTTAGAGCTACATGGTGGCATGCTAATAATGGAATAAGCCCCATGGTTTTTGTGAATCACTACTATTTATTCTGTGCATTCTAGACTGTAGCTCTGATTGGAGACTTTTTGGAATGGATACAGCCATTTACCTGTTAAGAAAAGCAGTTTTTGTAGGCAGTAGCTGAGACACACTGCTTTTTTCCATTCATGTAGCTGTTAAAATACTTGCAAAGTTAAGTGGGGTTTTGTTTATAGGTAAACTAAGCCGTCTGATTTCTGTTTGGTGATATACATGCAACATGCTGTGTCGTACAAAACAGCCAAATCTGTTGTAATAGAAGTTGCTGGCCTTGGGCCATTGGATTATAGTCATTTGTCACTCTAATGCCATTTCAGCAATGTAGATGTTCATTTCCAAAGAATTAAACATGCTAGAGCTGCGGTTTTTCTTTTTGATGGAAGTGTTTTATGTGTGATCATTAAACATACAACTGGGGATTACGAAACAATGGGTTATGCTCCATGGTAGAAAAAAGTGTGTGTGTGTACATGTGTATATATAAATATATTTATACACACGAACACTCTGCAATGGAGCAGGCTGATTAAAATTGAGATTCTAAACCTTATTTTTATTTTATGATATTCTAACATGCATTTTAGACTACGTGTTTGAAGTGTTCCCAATAATGGTGCTGTGTTGATTATTTTTAAAATGCTGTAAAGGCTTTTTTTGTTAGGTTAGTGCTCATGTTAATGTATTAATTAACACTCTAATGGAGTAAAACTTTCAAGTACATTAGTGTTTTTTATTTTGTATTTGACTCTCTAATACCTAATTTAATTGCAAATGTTCTTGGTGTTTTAAATACATGTAAGAACTTTTCCTTCATGTCTGACAGCATAAGATTTATTGATCTTTGGTGCATGCTACAAGGTCTGGTTTTCTTCACCCGTAGTTAGGCAGGAGATAGCTGAAATCAGAGTAACCTGGAGTGTTTGTGTGAGTCTTACTTAAATAATACACCTTATAGAGAAGTGTGTGCTTAATATAAAATTTCAAGAAAGGCTTCTTGAGATCCTGTGGTAGCCACAGATGTTAGTGCCCTACAAGCTGACAGAAATGTGCAGGATTGCTTTTGGGAATTCTGCTGTTTGTGATATTTCTGCCTGGCTTCATATCAGGTATGGAAGTTTTAAAAGAAGCATTGTATGTTATTTGCATTGAAATTATAGGAGGAAAGAAAGGGTATGGATCAGCTTCCACTGAATGTATCGTTAGCACAAACTGGAAAATCACTTAAGGGCTCTGTAACTTTTTGCTCTGTTAGCAAAGCAAACTCCCAGATTGGGGTTCAGCTTTGAGGTGGAGGAGAAAAATGTCCTCTACATAAGAACAGTAAAGAAGAAGGTATTTCTAAAGGTTGTGTGAAAAGGTACATTTAAAAAAAAACAAATCAGAAAGTAGATTTTCTTCAAAGAATTCTCTGCCTGAAAGACTTCTGTGTTGTGTTTGAACTAAACTGCACATAGTAGCAGAACAGCAGTGCTGTATTCCCTCAGTGCAGCAGCCCTGGTTTTTCAGACAGAAGTTAGAGCCTGCTGTAGTGGTTCACAGGTTTCCTGCCTCCTTTTCCCCCATGATTGCTGCAGCCTGGCAATTGATACATACCAGTGTAACTTAAAATGCAGAAGTTGTAGATCATTTATACAAAGAAGTGAAGTCTTTTGGTGTGAAAATGTTTTGTTGGAGTGGGAATCCTTTGTAGCAACGTGTAACTAATAGCAATCCTTAGAGTTTCAAGTTAATGGTCTGATTTTTATGAACACATAACAGCTTTGCCATATGCAGATACCTATCAGCATAAGCATATATGTAATTTGCTTTTTAGTCTGAATTACAAAAATATACACAAGGTGACGAGTGACATTAGGTGTCTCGACTTCCATGGTGTGAGCCTATCAAGACTTGAAGTGCTGTTCATGGTATCAAACCACAGATATTCTCACTGCTGGTTGTGAATCAGAGATCCTGTAGCACATGGCTCTCTTTTGAATGGGGTGAGTTGGAGTTTTAAAAGGGAAATAACTGCAAACCTTCTTGATGAGACGGGAGTTAAAGAAATTACTCTGAGAGTAGGAAAGTGGAGATAAAGGCAAGATAGTTGTAATACTTTTAATTCTTGCTGCAAGCATTAGGATGGTTAAAAAGGGAAATGGAAAAAGCTTAGTTGCTTAGTTTAATGGTAGCAGCAGGCAATTAGATTAATTGTATTCAAATAACTTTTTTTGGACCATCCTACTTAGGAGAGGATTTGATTAAAAATGATGCTATACCGGTACATAATATGGGATGGTCTTGTCATTTTAAATATGAGTAGGTATAATAAAAGGAGAGGGAAATAAAGCACAAAGAGTCATGGTCAGCACAAGTTATAGTTGAACTGCAAAAAGAATCAAGCTCTGTCGAGTTCTATTCTGCTTCAGTCTATCCATTAAATCATACCATCTCTAATAATAGCTGTTACCAGAGATAGTAAGAAGTAGTGCTGTCATGTCCCTAAAGTGTGGAAAGCCTCACTTTCTCCTTCCTCTGCTGCCACTGGGATACAAAACCAAACCTGCTACTGTGTGAAAATTTCTCTGGAGTTCGCTAGTTAATTGATGTAAAGTTGGAAAAAATTCAAAGACAACTTACTTAGCCAATTCCCAGTACTCGCTTTCTTCTCAGTTAAAGACTGTGACCATAGGCTGTTGCCCCTAAACAAAAAGTAGGAGCTTTCAGGAATCACAGATAGTGAAAGTACCCTAAAAAAAAAAAAAAAAAANTCGGCATTCAGATATATCCTAAAAAAAAAAAAAAAAAAAAAAGAAAAAAAAAAAGTTCATGCTGCTAGTGTACTTCCATAGTAAGTGAGAAGAGATAAATAAAATTATCCTCCTGGCATTGCAAGTGGCAGAACTCTAAGTGCAGCAGAATTACAGAAGTGTAAAAGAAGAGTAGTCAGCTTTCCAAGCAGAAGAAATCAAAGTGTTGTGTTAGCTCATGTCAACAGGTTTGTGTTCTCAGTCTGATGAACTTCACCTTTGTTCAAACTCAGCACTGAATTGTGCTGGTGACTCTCCTTGCTGCGGGTCAGACAACTGTAAATACCACGTGCTGGCAGGCGGTGGTTAAGATGTTGCCAGACACTCTTTGACTTTCCCTAATTTGTGAGGATGAAGGCAATGGACACATATTACACTTAGTACTAATGATTGTCACCTAAAGGCCAGTATGGTTTTCTGCTTTGGTGTCACTGCATCCCTAAAATAGAGATTTCCCCCAGTTCTCATCAGTGTTACACCCCTGGAGTGATCTGTTAGTGCAGCTGTGCACAATTTTATTCCTTAGTTTTGTGCTGGATACCACAATTAGAAGTTGCAGTGGGCTACAGGGATCCCTCACTCCCAGCAGTAGTGCTTGGTTGTCTGCTGAGCTACATGGTATGGTAACATGACTTTATAGTTGCTCTGAATTCTTTACAGGTTTCTCTAGCCAGAAATCCTAGGGCTTAGCTAAGAGCTGAAGTATTTTATAGCTGTTCAGTTTGCATGCCAATTTTTATGTTTATGTTTCAAATGTCTTTATGGCTGCATTAAAAAAAAAAAAGCTCTTAATTAGTGAGCAACTGCTTCTTATATTATCTGTGAAAGTCAGTTTCAAGTATGAGAGTCCATACATTCAGTGTGTTTACTGACTAGCCAGAGGTTGCAATATTTGCTAATGGCAGACATCAGTAATTTGAAATTTAGTTTAATTTGTATTTTCTGTGTGATTTGAAACTAAGAATTTTGAACCATAGTGTGAGTGATCGATCGTGTTTACCGAATGCTTTTTTATTGATGAGATTTTGTTATTGAATTGAACAAACAAGGCAGTGCACAGCCACATCATAAGCTTGTTCTTGCCTCAATTTGGTGATGTTTGAAAGTGGAGAGCATTATAAAATCACAATATGCAGCCTGAAATATGGGGGTGGGGTTTCATCATAGCTGTTCAACCTTTTCAGTGCTGTGGGTGAGATGGCAATTTCCTGGCATTTACCTGGGGCCCCCTAAAATGCTCTTGCTCCTTTGTACCAAAGGTGGATGAGGGCAAGGACAGGAGGTGCTGGAGCTGCTGACGTGCTTTGAGGTGAGGGATGTGAACAGGGACACTGCAGACAGCACATGACTGCCTCTGTGCAGTGAGTAAGCTGAAGAGCCACTGCTGCATTGTGTTGTCTCCTCTACCATCTATTTATGCTCCCATTCCTAGACTGCTGGATGTGCAGTACAGGGAGGTGGTGACTCCAGCTGCTGCATAGATGGAGGAGGTACATGGGCTTTCTCTTGTGTACTCCCATCTCAGCATTGTGGGTTTATCACTAACAGCATGTCCAGGCATATTTGGATTTAGTTGCTTTTTTCCCCGCTCAGAAAGCAAGAAAATTTCAGTATCTTCAATACTGCAAATGTCTTGGGAAATATCTTGAGTTCTCTGGTTTGCATTCTGTTCATTCATGTGTGCAAAAGGAATCTGAATGCTAACAGAAGGGCTCGTGTAAGGAGAGACGTGAAGTAGCACCACTATCAGTGTTTTCCTTTTGAAATGAGCTACCTAAAAATAATTAAATAGATGAATTTTTAAACCCAACACCATTAGCATACAGTAAACCCAGTGCCATGTTCATACCCAGTTTTTAATGCAGCTATTTAAAAATAGGGGTGCTTAATATGCTTACTATCTGTATTGTAGTTGCAGCAGTCTGTTAATCTGTGCATTCGTTTTAACAGCTATCTTGCATCTGCCTAAAATTGTGGTGCAGATACTTAAACTATAAAACAATCACAGGAGGAGGCAGCATATGTTGTGATGTCCCAGTTTTCATGTTAACTTGCACACTCCTTTGAAATGCAACATTGCTGTTATGGGCAGTACCAGATCCTCTCAGGTTCCCACCTGCCATTTACCACACATCAGGAGATCTATAGATGTCTGCATATACACTGAGAATCAAAACTATAGATGGTGTCCTCGGTTTCTGTCTGCCAGGGGACCTAGGGCATACACATTTATCACATGATGAAGTGGTGCAAGAGGCTTGAGTTCCTACAGAGAGAAAATAGAGGAAGAGCCTCTAAGACTTACTCTCAAGCTTCAGCAATTACAGGACTTAAAATATTACTATGTGGTGGTAGTTGTGTTTCATTTCTGTGATCCCCTTAAGTCATTTAGCAATGATTGTGTTTTTTTGCAAGTTCTCTGGTTTATTTTTGGCTGTTTCTCAGAGATTATAACCCATTTTTGGCAGGTCACAACATGCAAAGAGTAGAGTCTCATTCTTTCTTGCTTCTGGTCACTGGCATCTTTTGCTTTACACTTGTTCCTCACCTTCTCCCACGGTGGGGGAATGATGAAGACATCACCTGGATCATTTTCTCTCAGTCTGAGTATAATCATCTTGCCAGACTGGCACAGGAGAAAGATTGCTCATACAGCAAGAGGAAAAGGAGAGTAAAAACTGTGTGGCCTTAGTGGATGGAGCAGGTGGTGCTTGCTCTTAGTGTTCAGCCAGTTTTCCCCCCAGTGTCACTGTTAACCATGTAGTGCCCTGCCTGGTGGTTACCCCTGTATGAGCTCTGGGTGTCATTTGCTTTTGCATTGTCTTTTTTTTAGTTCTTGATGGCTGATGTGGTTTTGATAAGGACTTTGCACCACATTTGGATTAATACTAAACTTCTGAGGTTAAATCTGACTCAGCTGGAGTGCTGAAAGTTCAGCACATCTGAAATTCAGGGGTGAAGTGTGAAGTTAGGCCTTCAGAAGAGGCAAATCAGTCCTGGGTAGGTGGGCTCAACTGCTTTCTGTAGGTTGCTAATCTGTAGTCCTTGTCAGGATGGCATCCAGATAGGTAATTTTTACCTCACTAATCTTAGCCATCTTAAATCCTTCCCTGAGTAATTACTTGTGAAAAGCACTGTGTGGGTGACTTGTCTAGCTGTGGTGCTGGTAGGGAAAGATTTTAGTTTTCCACAACGTTTAGCTAATGGTTATTCAGAGGTTATCTATTCTTTTCCTACTTTTCTTTATCTTCTGGTTAGTTTTTCAACTTGCTTGACAAACTGGAGCAAGCAGTCTCCTTACTGCCCAGGGTGCAGTTTTCCCCAGGGATGGGTCTGTATTGATCCTGTGAGGTTTTAGTCCTCAGTGAAAGTGTGAGCAGTGGAAATAAGCAAAGAAAATATCAAATATCCACAAACTAGTTGGAATCAAATGAAGGGGCGAGCAGTCTCAATTTTTGTTCAGCTTTGCTTTTGATTACTTGATTTTAGAAGCGTATTTCTTTAGTGTAATTTCCTTATCTTAAATAATAGGGTGCTCCTGACTCTCACATGCTGTGTCTGCACCTTTGCATACAGGGAAAGGGCGTCTGCTGTTCAAGCACATGGAGCAATTCACAGGAAAGGGAGTAGTATCAAAGGAGCTGAGATTTGTAGTGCTGCAACTGAATTAAAGAGCCTGCTGACTAACAGGAGAGTTGTGCAATTCCAGGATTTTGGGTGCTAATTCAGCTTTGGGAGAGGAGAGTGATATGGCCAGGCACAGACCAGTTCCTGCCATCTCTGTTTTTCCCTGTGCTGTCTCTACCAATAACTTCAGATCCTGTGTTGTCTCTGCATCTTAACTTTGTTCCTCACATTTGGCCCCATCAAAGCGATTGTCATCTCCTTCTTGAGCTACTTTAAGCAGGGCTTATAGTAAAATTTGTTTAATTTCTTAAAACTCAGAGCCTTGGTTTGCTTTCTCCTTGCAGAGCTCTTCCTTTCATTTTCCTGTTTTTTACAAACTTGGCCAAGTCTAGATTTACTTGTTAAAATCATGGATTTGATGGACAGAAGCTGCCTGTGAGTTAAATACAGGTACAATAAACCCAGAAGAAGGACTTACCTCTGCTAGGACACTGCCAAGCACCTCTGAAGCTTGCTAGCTGGAAGCCACTGCAGCAAAATGTGTCTTTGTTCTGGTAGCCCAGAGCATCCTGCCTTGCCAGGTAGGAATGTGCTGGCTCCTCAAATTTTGATGCTCTCTGGATGGTGGAAGAGATATGGTGGATGTGCTGTTCTTCCACCTGCAGGAATTGAGAGAAGCTTGTTGAAACCAATCCTCAAAATCTTAATTGCTAGAACACCTGCTGAAAAAAAAAAAGATTTGTAAACCTCAGAAAAATGCTGATTTATACAACATGTCTGGAATTTGGGTGGACTGGTGTGAGGGGTTCAAAGACAATTTCCTATTTATTATGGCTGAGGCAGTGTTTTCCAGATGCAGAACTGATTTTACTGCTGTGTTCTTCGAAGTCCTGCTGTAGGTATGTTGCACAAAAGATTGTAGCCTTAATGATTTCAGTCTGTCAGAGAAAAAAAATGACTAACACCAAGTTTTTTCTGCTGGGAAGTATTAGATAAAATTAGTAAGATTGTTTTGCCTGCCCCACCTATAATAAAATAGTAGTTAAACTGGCTGTGTTCTTGAGTAACTTCATGTTCCAACTCCTCAGTGCTTATCAAGCTGTAGTAAATCAGAATAATGCAGGTCTTAATTATTCTTCATTATAGGAGGGTTTACAGTTTGCACACCAGACTCAGTAACTAGTTCAGTGCAAGCAGAGCTTACAGTAAATGTGTTTGCTCAATTATAAGCAGCCAGCTTGAAGCTGGTGTTTTCAAACTCTTTGAGGGTGTGAAGATAATAGAGGCTTAGCAATAGGTGTTTTACCAACCACTGTTCTTGAATTCAAAACTGAGAAAGGATGTATCTACCCCTTTTATTGCTGAGGACTGCCCATGTGGAGAATTTAATAGGATGGTGGTTTTGTTTGGCTTTTATTTTCCTTTAACAGGGCAAGAAAATAGGTTGAAAAATGTTCCTTCTCTGGATCACTGGCAGATGTTCTGTGGGCTTGTGGTGGCTGGTGGTGTAAAGGTGTCAGAAAATTCCATCTTTTGCTCTCCAGAGAGCTAAAATTTGATGTAATCAACTCTGACAATTTAGTTGTCTTCCTTCTTGCTCTCTGTCTGAAACACATTGTCCAGGTATCCCTGCTGTAGTCCCAGAATGACTCCACTGCAGCTCTTGTTTTATAACACATCAGGGTATGTTCTAAACTTGGGTACTAGTGGAAGGTCCAAGGCAGATATTTTCTTCTGTTTGAAAAGAAGTAATGCAGGAATACCTGATGCTTTCTCATAGGATTCAAATTAAAAGGTATATAAAATGTAGATATATTCCTCCTGTCAGTGGGCCATTGCTTTATGATCACATAGAAGTGATACAGCTGCATTACTGTTATATACAAAATAAAAGTGTGGCTGCCTTTGGTTTGGTTTTTTTATGTTTGTTTTTTTAATGTTCATTTGTTTTGTGGGACAGAAAAAACAAACCAATTGCAGAAAACTTTACATGTGAAACAGCAGAATATTTTTGCTGGGGCAGTCCTGCTTGAGAGCCCAGCAGATAAGAGACTTCCCATGGCTGAGGAACATATGCTGCACTCATAAATGCAGTTGTGTCTGTGGAAGGTGCTTGGTTTTTATTATTCCATTCTGTTTTTTCCCCTCCTGCTAACTCCAGTCAGCACTTTATAGATGGCTTCCTTGGGCTAGTTGCAATTTGTGGCAGCTGCTGTTTGTTTTAAATGGACAAATGCCAACAGGCACCTCATTTTTGGTAATAGAATGAAGTGAGTACATAAACAGAATTTGTTTGGGTATAAGAAATTGGCTTCTGTTTTGGCAGGTTTTTATATGGTTATTGTTCTGTGTGTTGCTCTTGCTGAAAATGAATAATAATGAAAGAACCTGAGCTGCTCTACCTTTGTGAATCGTTGAATTACAGTCTTCAGGATAAACTGTTTGATCCACACTGTGTCCCTGTCATAGTATAAAGTTCTAGGGGCCATTTGTCCATTAAACCTGTCCTGCCATGTGGCCACAGCTGGAATTTCACCACCTTGTGCTTTCACACTAGTTAGCATTCTGGTGTTCTCCTTTCTGGAGAAGCAGCTTTTGAGAAAGATCATTCCTTTTTTCCATAATGGAATAAATCCCCCTGAGATTAATTCATGTAAAATGTGTGGAACATGCCTAAGTTTCTTCAGCTGTAAGAATTCTGTAATAGCATCCAAAAAAAACTGAATTGGGGAAAAAAAAAAAAAGGAAAATACAGTTGTGCACTATATTTTTGAGCCTTTGATTGCTTAAATGGTAGGCAGGCAGAGTTGCACTGACTCATGGGTTTAGTTGACCTACATTTACCTAGCTCTTATCTTTCTCCAGGCACTATGTAGATTTGTTAATGTTCTAGTTTTAAGCTGCAGGCTAGTGATAAAGGACTGGAAGATGTACTAAGAGTTTACTCATGATTCGTTGCATTTTCAACTGTTAAAATATTTAATGTGCAACTGTTCCACCTTGAAGTACAGGTTCATTTCCATACATTTTTTTTTTATATATAAAAATGGACTTTTATTCTTCCATAAGGACAGATCAGCATGTGATTTTTTCAAAAATGGCTTTGTC
Source organism: Florisuga fusca (assembly GCA_038090715.1). Classification (NCBI taxonomy): domain Eukaryota; kingdom Metazoa; phylum Chordata; class Aves; order Apodiformes; family Trochilidae; genus Florisuga; species Florisuga fusca. The sequence continues at coordinate 16,454,153 of JAAWXA010000018.1, forward strand.
TAGAGTACTACTATTTAGGCTGTGATACAGCTGTAAACGTATGGGCAGTGGTCTTCATAGCACCTGGTTATGGGTTGCTTGCAAACTCAGGATCTAAAAAAATGAACAAAAAATCCCCTGCCTCTCCCCATTTTGTCAGTGGTTTTTTGGTAAGCATTTTGCTGGTAAGTTTGTTGCGATATGGAAGTTCAGGAAACCTTGTATCAAATCAAGCAATCTGTGTACCAAAACTTGGATGGTTTTCAAGTCAAAAGGAAGGAGAATGTGAGGGCAGGCTGTCTTTCCCTACTCTTTCTGTGGGGGGGGAAAATTGACAAACCTTGACAAAAGTGAGAGAGAAGTAAAGGATGAAGGAGAAATACCTTATTTGCTGCTGGGATGACTAATGTAAGAGTTTCTCTGCTAATAAAACCCAAGTGCAGTCATACCATATGCATGTGCCCTTTTTTCCTTGCCAGAAAACAGACTCCTGTCCAAATAGGTTATTTTTTTTTTTCCTCTAGTCCAGCCCATCTTGATTGTCTTAAGAATAAGTACACTTTGTAGAAGTTGCTTGGTGAGCAAGATTGTATAGTTTATGGTGCACATAAATATTTCATCGTTTTAATTTATATGTGAACTAGTTTTGACTTGTTAGGCCTTCTGCTTGGATACAGTTGAATTATTCCTTGCCACCATTAAATAAAAGCTGTATTTTTAACTTGTTTGTGGAAAAGCAGTTGAAGTGGGAGTATTTGCAGCTTCAACTAATTTAACTGGAAAGTCAAAAGCTGTTGGTTATTAGATGAAAGTCACGTTAATGCTTCTTGAAAGCAGAAGTTGACACTTCATTTTCCTGGCTTTCCTGTAGCACAGGTGATGCCAAGATGATGATGCATCAGCAGTGCTATTTCTACCCATTTTTCTAGGACAAGCAGCTGTGTAACACCTATTCCTCCAGGAGAGTGGTAGTGTTGCTAGATTGGAATACCAGTGGACATTTCATTACAGGCAGTGGGGTAACATTAGCATTTGGTTTTTTAAGTGCAAAAACCAGTTGATATGGGGAGAGTTTGCAGCTCAGGCATTTTAATCCTCTGGGGTCTTTGAAGAACCTTTTCTCCCCCTTCTTGGAATTAGTTCTGTTGCTGCTGCTTTTGTGAAGATGCCACTTGGTTATGGTGATCAGAATTATTGTACAAATATGAGTGGGATATATGTATGGCAGGAAAAAAACCTTTTCCTGTGTAGATTTAGGTGTTGAGCTGGTTTTATTTAATTTGTGTTCTAATCTAGATGCAATTAGTATCTCAGAGATATAAATGTGATGTCATTGATTAAATGTTTTGCTCAAAGTGGTGTAAAATCTGCTGGAGTACCTTATATTGGTATAATCATATTGAGATTCATTTAGAAACTGCTTCCAGTTTTTTTGCAAACACCAATGACTGGCAATCAGGAAGGTCTGGGATGTTGCTCTGAGAGAGGTATTTAACATGAGTAATTTTTTTTTTAAGAAAACTAATGCTGGAGGCAAGTACTTGATGCAGAGAAATTTGAGCCCTTGCAGCCAGTCAGACTGAACACTAAAATGGGTGACACCAGCTCACTAGGGAGCTTTGGAAATGCAGGCTGAAAGTCCTTTCCACTCTACCAGCTTCAATAGTCTCATTCATTCAGTACTCTTAACTGTTATTATAGAAAAAATGTACCATAAATGTGATATACTTTTAAAAATTTTCATCTGCAGGGCATCTGCATAATATTCTAGTCTCAAAATTTTAAGTTAAGAAGAAGGCAAAGATAGATGTCTTCTGGTGTCTTTGGCCACACAGGAAAAACTTCAGAACTAGAATTATATCTAGTTCTTTCAAACATTTTCAGGACTTTGGTTGTACTGGGATTTTTTTTTTTGGTACTTCCCAAAGCTGTGCGAGAGAATGTGTGAAATGGAAACCCTAAACTTTAATTGCAAAATCTTGATAGGTGGAAATAAGGCAAATGAATTAAATTTCAAATACTGGTAACAGAAGAAAGCTTAATTAAAAACTGGAGCAGCCATGCCACCAGCCACTTCATGTGAAGAGAGAGAACATTTTAGAATTCATTAAAAGGATTTTGCAGTGTTGGTGTCTGTTTAGTCACGAGTTAAAATCATGTTACTTTTAATGTGTTTAATAACATCATGTTACATCTCTAGAAATGGTCAAACTGGCTTCCAGTTGTGAGTTGCAAAATGGAATAGATCCATCGGTAGGTTTTGGATTTGTTACTTTGTTTTTGTATTGCCAATGAGAGGTTTGGAAACACTGCCTAAAAAGGAGAAAAGGTAGTAGATAGGTTGTTGTTGGGGTTTTCCCCCAAGAATTCCATACAGCCTCATCCTCTCCCCCAGAGAAGACATATTTTCCATCTGTTTTTCTCACACAGCTGCAAGCTGAAGATCTTTGAAATACAGATGCTGCTTTTTTGACATTGCTTTTAATATATGCCAGAAATCAAACTCACCAGTCCGAGGTATCTTGAGGGATCCCTGAATACACTTAATGCAAGGTTAATGATTTTACTGCAGAGTTAAGCAATCTTGGGAGTAGCAGGAGAAACTCAGCATGAAATCTGTGCTCCTGAAAAAAAAGTGAGAGAGGATTCCTTCCCAGGAGCTGGAACAGAAAAATTCTGTGTAGGTTGCAGAGATGGTTTGAGAATGAGAGGGAGATCAGATTTGACTCTGAATTAAGCCTCTTAGGGAGTATTTATCTTTGAAAGTTTGTCTTGGGGGTAATGCTACAGTTGGACATTTTCAAAACTTTACCCCATTATTCACTGAAGAGTTTTGCTTCCAAATCCCATGTTGCTGTGAAACTGGACTCTTCTAAGCATCATTCCTGCTCTACCTTGTGAGTTACACAGCACTGACTACATCTGAGCATGATTTTCAGGCAGATGCTCTTCTTTTTCTGCAGATATAAATAAAAAATATTATTGGGAATTATGTATTTGAACACTAAACAATACTTCTGCTTGGAGAAAGCTTAATTTTTTACCTCAAAATGAATTTTGTGTAGAGCTTGGAGTAATTAAGCTTCAACTTTTCACTGGTGATATTTGTTAATATTTTGGGTTTGGATATTGCTGCATGTACTTCAGCTTGTGTTGTTGATGGGAAGAGACATGGATTTTAAAACTGGAATTAAAATAGTCTGAAATGGCTTTGGCAAAGCTTTACCATGGCAGTGAACCTCTGCTGTGTGCTGTATTATTTGCAGAGTTTGGGTAAATGAATGCTTGTTCAGAAATGGTGAAAATAATTTCATTAAACTGCTGTTTGATTGTTCCAAGCATTAGATATTATATGTCAGTTTGAAAACAAGCTAACTTGGAGGCTTGTGGAATAATTTAGAGTGTACAAGACCCCGAAAGCCCATGCTGATAATGAGATTATTTTTATTGCAAGGGTGTATTGCTCTTCCTTAAAAATTCTTACTACTGGGGCATTTCAGTTGTAGGAAAAGCTTTTTCATTTGAGTGAGTGCTTCAGAGTAAGTACTACTGTGATGTCTTTCTGAAACTTTTTCAAAATCAAGTCAGTTCTTACACAGAGAATTTGTGTAGTGCCAGGCACACTGATTCACTGGGATGTGGGATGGATGGGCAGCAGGCAGGGAGCTTCTGCTGTATTTTAAGTTGCTTAAAATGCAGTGGCTTCCCCCCCCCCCCACATCCTATTTTTGCAGAGATTGCTATTTTTGTCAAATGATGTGATTTCTTGGTGCTTTTTCACTTCAGCACGTAGTTGTGCCTTAAAAAGGGAAGGAGAGTGCTGTGTGTGCAGCTTGCTGAAATCTGTTTCTTGAGAGGCAGAGGGGAGAAAGGTTGGCCAAGCTGAGTAGGTTTAGTTCACTTTGAAACTGGTATTTTTCTCCCTTTATTATGCAGGGATCTTTTAGCTGGTTACTTTGTGTTTGCAGGTGCAAAGCATTGCTAACTAAAGCCTCATAAAATCAAAGAGAATTCTGGTTTCTTCAGGCCCAAATGGGATGGGTTCTTTTGCACTATAGGGTTAGCTTTTGGGTTAGAAAGATTGTATTTGTAGCTGCTTTGATAATTTTTTTTTCTGGCATTTCCTAAGAAAAACTAGCACATTCTTATGCTCAGAAGAAATTGCCAGGTCTGTGATACCTGTTAAAACCTTGGTAAATGAAAATGCTGTATTATTACAAAGAGGAATTAAGGTTGGATTTCTATAACTTTTAATATTCTGTAGTTCAGATCATTGTGTTTTGTTTTGATTTTTGTTGCATGACTGTTTAAAAAAATACCTCCTAAAACCACAATTTAGTTACGATTCAACAATTATTTTTCCTAGGTGTTTTTTTTTGGAATGTGAGAAATTTCAGCTGATATGTTACTGAATTAAAAATGACTTGGTTATATTGAGAGCATAAGCTAAGGTGAAGTCCTGTGCCATTCACTCAACTAGTTTAGGGATCCTATTCTGTCCAGGTGTGGGGCTGGTAGTTAGCACTTGGTGACCAGAAGGTTATTGAAAGCATTCCCTCTTCCAGTGTGCTTCAGATGGTTGTATCACAGATATTCCAGATTGTTTTGACTGTTAGAATTGTTTGTTGACTAAACTAGATTATAGTAATATTTTTTTAGCCCCTTTAATGCCCTTCAGTGTTTTTAAACTCTTTCCACCCATAAGTGATACATGTATGAATAGCTTTTTGTGTAAGAAAACTGTATTTTGTGGTTGTTGTGGAATTTAGGTTAAACTTAAGCTTTGAAATTTATGCATGTAGCTGGCTCTGGGTTATGCAAACAGCAAGTATATGAGTTTTATTCAAATCAGCCACCTAAAATCTGCAAAAAACACTGAGATTCAGTTACTGTATCCGCAGTTTGTGGCAACAGCCTATGCTTCCCTGGAGATGATTTTCCAGATTTTGAGAATTTTTACCTGTGGTTCAACTCCTAGTCTAGTTAGTTGTGTGCTGATAAAGCCAAGCTAGGGATTTGCCATGACTTGACACTGATGAAAAAGCTGGTGTCTGCCCTGGTTTTCTGATGGAAGGGCTGGAGGATAGCAAAGAATTGTCTTATCCCCAGAATTTACTGTGGGGGTTTTTGTGGTCTTGTTAGGTATTCAGTTATATTCCATGGAAATGGTGATGCAGAGTATCTAGAAGGGCACAGGAAGATAATGCAATACAAGCCATTTCATCCCAGGTTTGTTATGCAGAGTTTCAGGCACAGGGGTAGCAAAATGTGTAAGAGCAGCTGTACCAAAGTTGATGATATTTAGATCTTTTTCTACACAGAGGCAGTTCCAAGTTCTGTGCTTGTGCATGCAGGTAGTGGTGCCATTAGTTTTGTGTAACTTAAGTTTAGCAGAACTCTGGGAAGGTAATTCTTGGGTTTTTTCTGTGGTGAAGGGTAGGTATCTGTGTTGCTTTAGAAGGTAAACCAGCTTGTGGCTAGGGTTGTAGGAACTGATGCAGCTTCTCCCCCTACATGTTGGTTTAAAACTTGCCACAGGGTGAGCTGCAGTTTATGCTGTGATTGCCTCCAGTGGGAGTTTGAAGGGAAATGTACTGTACACAGTTTTAGAGCCTGAAATTCTTTGCTAAAGACTTGGGAAAGAATTATGGTAAGATTTGGGAGGCAAACTGATGAGATTCTGGCTCCCAGTGCACAGATCCTCTTGAATTCTAGTGTTTCAATAATAAAATTTACCACAAATGTTTGTATAACTATTGCATATAAATTCTTCCTTAACAAAGATCTTTTTTTTTTTTCTTTGTTTTTTAGTATATTTTTGGGGAGTTCAGCCCTGATGAATTTAATCAGTTCTTTGTGACTCCACGATGCTCTGTTGAGGTAAGGTCTACTTTAAACTTCTTCTAGAAATAACATTTTAAAGGCAAATCTCCTTGTGTGTATTTGAATTAAAACAATACATTTCTCTTATCATTCTCTTAGCTTTCTAACCTTTGAAGATATTGAACAGGAGCCTTGTTTCCATGTATGTGGATGTTAATTCAGTTTTTAGAAATCAATGCATTATTCCACCTTCTCTTTGTCATATTTCAGAGCTGGAATAGCTGACATTGTAGTGATAGGATGTTGAAAGGGAGTTACTGAGCCCTATTACCTCACTTTTGCTTTTTTATCTTTTCAGAGATGAATATACAGAAAATTTTTTCAGCAGTTGTTCTTGGTTTTAAGTAAGATAGACTTTTGAGTTGTGAGCCTTTTGAATCACAAAGATTCTGAATATTTTTGCCATGTGGAGCAGAGCATCAAAGCTGTGCTTACAAGGAAGGCTGTGTGTGAGGTCTGAGGAATGAGAAAGGGATCATTAATGAACTGATTACAGTGGCAGTGTGAAGCACAGAGTGGAAATGGTTGTCTTTGCTTGAGTTTTAACACACTACAGATAATATTGTAGCCTCTTACTCTATGTACTTCTTGGTAGGGAGTGAAGAAACCACTTTCCTTTGTAGGGAATTATGCCATTGTCCTACTCTCCAGACTTGAAAAAGAATTTTCCTCTAGGTCAGTTTCCATGTTTTTCCTCCCAACATTTCTATTCAAACATTTCAATCATGCTTTCATCCTCCCCCATCAACATGAAGGAAACAAATACTCAAATGAAGAGGGGGAAATCCTTTTGTCACGTTTCACAAAAGTGATGACCATTGTTAATGCAACTTAGTTTCCTGTAACTTCATTTTCCTAACATAATTAGTGTAGTGAACACCAATAAACAATGACAGTCTGTGAAGGAAATAGGGTGGGGTGTAGGGGAATTTTTAAAGAAAAAAGATAGTTTCTGCCTGCAATTAGGGGTAGCTTAATATGCTCTGTTAGCTGGCAAAAAATGCAGACTTGGTCTTCAGATAATCCATTTTTTCTGACTGTATTGGTGTTTTCCCACCATTAAATGCAGTAGCAACAGTGAAGCACATCTTATGTTGTGTCACCTGAAGTGTCCCACATCAGCTGTTCTAACACTTCCATTGTGGAAGTTGAAAATGTCATATTTTGACTTCTAGAAAGCTGTTCCTAAAGTATGTTGAAGCATGAACCTCCAGTGTCAGGACCAGTCTTACTCCATTTAGTAACTGTGTCAAGTGTACGACGTACTGGGTACTGTCAAAAGAAAAAACTGTGTTGAATGATGTTCCCTTAAGTTCGTCCTTGATCTGGTTCACTTCAATGTTTTAATTATCTGGAGGATGAAATAAAAACTATGCTTATTAGCTTTACACTGTACAGGTATTTCAGTGAAAAGGGGTCTGAAAAAAATAGGGTGAAATGTGAGAAGGACGAGAGAGAGATGATAACTCTGCAGTGCTGGTTGACATACATTCTGTTGGGGCAGTACCAGTTCTGGTTGTTCAGTGTCTGTTGATGCTGGAGTCCTTCTGAATTCCCTTGCCTAGAGGTGGAAGGGTGAACTGAGGCAAGGGGCTAGTTAAAGCTAAAAGTTGTCTAAAATTTCTTTTTTTACATGGACTTTTTAACACATGTTCTGTCAGACACCTGTTGGCTGAGATGGTTCAGATGACCCAGTTGTAGGAAGCAGGTCAGATCAACAATCTCAGCTTCACAAAGGTGCTGTTGATCCACCAGCTATGTAGGGGACAAATATGTGGACTACTTTTTTCCCATGTTTATTTATTACTTTATATTGTATTTTCTTAAGCCCTACAAATTGGAGAAAAACAAGAATTGCAAATTTTATTATTAACTGTTGACTGTAGACTCTAAGTTTTTTGGCTCCAGCTATAAAATTGTATTGCCTGTGTGTTCAGTATTAATATGGATAATAGTTCTTAACAGCTTGGAGCCTCTTTCTGAGCAGTTGATTCTCATTTTTGAGCTGGAAAGTTGATGTTTTAGACGTGTTGTGATTATGTTTAGGCTGATGAGCAAACATTTTTGTTTTGTTAGATGTGATCAATAATGCACCTTTGCTGAAATATTTCAAGGGCAGCACCACAGCTGAACTGGGTCGAGAGTCAAAAGGTTTGGGTGTGCAAAACTTCCATCCTGTCACAGGTCATTTGGTCTGTCTGTTTTTTGTCTAAAAAGAGGGTTTGTTCCTTATCTTAACATCATGGTGAGTTACTGCTGCTGCAGGAAGATCCTGATGCTGTGAGGTGAATTGCTTGAGAAGTTGATCAGCCTGTGGTGTGTAACCAAGATAATCTTTATCTTTTAGTAATTGTGGTAATCTGCAAGGACACTTTGTGGGATTTGATAAATATAGAAGCATGAGTTCAAGACACAGACAATTGAAGTTTAAAGTTGAAGTTATTTTTAAAGGATTCAGATGTCTCAAGTGAAACTGATACAAAATGCTGATAGTTGCTTTATCTTTAAATCAGTCTCATTTCTTTTTTGTGCAGCTCCCCCCATACAATGAAACAGTTTCATGTGGTATTAAGTCCACAGGTAAGTTTCACCATGGTAAGAAATCCTTTCTTTTTAAACTCAAAGGTTGTGATGCTTTCCTTAGATTTACTACAACCTCTCCTCCATTTCATCTGTAGAACTTCAGCAGGTGCATATGGATATATTTGCCAGGTTTTTTAAACACCTTTATTGATGAGATATGTGAGAGTATTTGAAAATACAGTGCTGAAAGTACTGCTAGTTAGGGTGGACATGTGTACTGCTCCTCAGCTGTGCTACTACTTAATGTCTTGCTGAAATCTTGTAGGCTGTAGTTGTAGAAGTGTGAGGGGCTGAAGTTTGCTGGAGAACTTGTACTGCAGAAAACAGTAACTGGCATGGGGTTCAGCTGACTCTCTTGGAAGAGCCATAGCATGAGTGTTTTCTGGCAGATGCAACCTGAAGACAGCTCTGCAAGTGGTGCTTTGTTCAGTGTTCCCTTTAATTCTTGTTTCTGCCTGGATCAGCTATTTTTCTGGAACATCTTTTTTTTCTTTTTCTTCAGCTGGTGAAAGCTTGACTCTTGATGTAAAAATGCATTACAGGGTTCCCATCACACATCTGCTCTGTCTCAACCCAGGCACCTCACAACCTGCCCTTACCTCATAGTTATATAAAGCTGACAAGCAGGAGTAGCCATGTGAACTACACCCTGAGTAGTTTAAACTGAACTTTCTCAGTATTTTAGGTGGCAGGAAAATTAGTGTTTGAACTTTTTTTTTTTTTTTTTCCCCTGAAAAGAGCAAGGAAGCTGAGACTTGCCTTGATCTATGTGAGCATTCTAAAAATGACATCCAGATTTCTTTCAAAATAGGGCAGGTATCTGACTGGCTGTTTCTCAGAAGTACTGTAGAGGACCAAAATGCATATAGTAATGTTTAAGAACAACTTCTGTTTAATGGTTTTATCCTTCCATTTAAAAGTAAGTGAAGATGGCTAGTCATAAAGAAGGACAGCAGGTCCTGTTTGAAAGCAGACATGGAAAATTCCTCAAAATTCAGGAGCTGTATTTAGTACAAGACCAGCTTTAGGTCTTGTAGTAGTTTTAAAGTAGGAGTTTGAAGTATTCACTTAGAAGAACCATATAATGCAAATTATCTGTTGTTGGTGACAAGGGTGTCCAGTCATACATTTTTGTTTAACCACGGATTTAAGTTCTGTTCTTTAAGACTGAGATATTAATGTTCACAAGCCATGCAGAAAGTTGGTTTGTACAAATGTTTTTCAGATCATTCCTAGACCCTGAGAGAACCCCTCCCAGCCCTGAGATTAGGTAATGACAGCAAATTAGGTTTTGCTTGAAAAATGTCTTTTAACAAGCTTGCACTGTACTGTGCATGCATATTATCACTGTGATGGCTGCATAAGAAACTAAAATGATATGCTCTGCTTCTACAGAATATTTATATCATTATAATGAGATTACACACTGTGTTGTCATTCCCTCCTAGTCTCATTTTTTTCCTATACTTGTCTTCAGTATTAAACTTTATTACAGAATTAAATCTGTTAATACTTACAAGGAATAATCAAATCTAAGCTGAAGCTCTAATAAACAGCATGCTGATCAGACTAATTAGTGTTATGTATTCACAGCTTTTGTTATTATACAAAGATTTTGTCCTTTGAGCATCTGCTGATACTTGCTTCAATATGTGTGCCATGCTGTTCATGACAGGCAGTTCTGTTTCAGTCCATTCAGAAATAGCACTGTGAACTAGATTGAAACACAGATGCCCAGAAGCCAAATGAAAAATCAAAATAAATAAAAAAATTACCTCTCTCTCTCTTTCTTACCCCTCAAAAATAAAAAAGGAACACGACACAATCTTATGGCAAATTATCTTCTGCCAATCATCCCATAGACTTAACTAAACAGTGGCTACTGGGATAATTTCTCTATTCCTTCTGTAAGGTGCAAAGTTTAATTTCTCTGCATTAAATTCTAATTTGTATGTTAAATGCCAGAATATCAGTTATGCTCTTGGCAAGAGGTGAGCCTACAATGGCCACGTTGCTTCTTCAGCTGGAAGTGCTGGAAGCTTTCTGGAGAGCAGAGGAGCAGGACAGGTGTGCAGAAGTGAGAACTCTGACTTTTGCCCGTGCTAGACTTAACTCACCCATGAAAGAAAACTACATGCTTTTTTTCAAAGCAACTTTTTTTTAACTGGGATTTTGGAAAAGAGACAGAAGTCCCAGTTTATTTGGAATTGTTAGGGATTTCAAATGTACCCAATAACTTGTTCTTGCCATGGCTGGAGGAATATTAGGTGTTAGCAGCTGTTGCTTGTGCTTTTTGCTTGTTCTTTGTGCTTGAACTAACCAGTTGCTCCATAAATGGATGAATTAATGAGGAATAGTTCTCTTGTGTCCCCTATCCCATTAAACCCATGCCCTGGATTTACAAGCAGGTGAAGCTGTGGCTGGTTTCAAGCTGTGTGTCCTGGCAGGTCAGTCAGTGTCTGGCACTGGTGGCCAGTTAGTATTGCTGCTAACCAGTTAGGTGATTCCTGAGATCTCCCAGCTCTTCCCTCTTCAGGGGATGTCAGGCAGCAGCTTTCCACCTGCCTGTCTCTAGGCTGCTGATTTTGTTTAAAAGAACCCTAAGCCCTCTTTTCTGGTCAGTGATTGCAGAAGTAGCTGCTGAATGCTGGATTGACAGGCATAGTTGTTATAAAATGCTTTCTCATGGGTGTAGGGGAGAGGTGAAGAAAACTAGAAATTCAGGCTCTTGTTAACATGATTTTGAGAAATCAGATGCATATGGAGATTTTTTATCTTTTAGAATTTTTTTTAACATTTGCTTTAGTCTGAGTGGCAGCAAGATGAAAAGGATACATGAAATGTGTTTGCTTCTCATTTAGTTAGGTGAATAGATCAAAGCAGAAAAGCAATTAACATCTGTATTCTATATCTTTGTTCATTAATTCATAATATGTTGGTATTGCATGTGTCAGTCAGACCTCAACACACATTGAATGCTTGTTACTCTTCATTTGATATTAAAAATAGGTATCCTGTAGATACTTGTTTCTTTGCATTTTTTTTTTTTTAAAGCTGAAATTTTCATCAGTGGACTTCTCTAGAAAGTATTGAGTATTTGGAGAGCTTCAAAACAGTTATGTTGACATTTGGGCAGTTAGATAACTATTAAAATACTTTCCACTAAACTCAGTCCTGTAGGATTGTTTCCATAGGTGTGCAAGTAACTTTTTTCCTGGGGAGCTGTTGCTTGTTTTCTGGTTTGTTTGTTAAAAAAAAACCCAAACAAAAAACAAAAAAACCCCCAAACAAACACAAAACCACCACCAAACAAACAAACAAAAAAACCCACAAGAAAAACACACTTTTACAATGTGTGTCTGCAGCATAGTTGAGGTTATATGTTCCTTGATGTGTCCTATATAATGTAAGTTGCACAGAATCTTTCAAGTGTAGTAGTACATTTGCATTCCTTCATTCCTTAGAGAATTGTATCTGGTGTTGTTTGTTTCTCCAGGAACAGTCCTAAAAATTAGAAATGTTTTTTTAGCCCCCTCATCTTTGGGGAAACAGAAAATATTAACATTAATATTTTTGAAACAGTGATACACGCATCAAAGAGAGACCTACAGATTTTTAAAGTAATAAAATGTGAGCTTAACTTTAACATTCTTGAAACTTTGTTTCATTAATTTTATCTCTTTATTTGATAACTGTAACTGAAGTATTCAGTCTTACCAGTTAGCATGCCTGCATTATAAAACTTTAATTGCATGAAATTGCAGTACTTTGGGACTGACAGTATTTTGGGATACTGCAGCCTGCCATACAGAATATTTCTTAATATTTCAAGAGAAGGTCAAAGTCTCAGGATAAACAAAAAAATAAACCTCAACAAAACCCTAAACCCAAACCAGCAAACACCAGACCCAGTCCTGCTTATTATCTTTTTCAGTATTGCTTGTGTTTACAAGTTTAACAATTACTTGTTGGGGCTTACATGTTGTATTTCTTGTCATAAAATCATTTAGCCACATATATTCTCATAGAGTAATAAATTCAACTCTAATAAAATTAAATAAGCTCATTAATGAGCTTATAGTTTGAAGAGTTGTAATTGCACTGTTCCATACAACTATTGAAAAGAATTTTTTCAGTTATTGATGGTTATGATAAATCTTTACACACCAGGGAAACCAAACCATGAAAACTCCAACAAAGCCAAACTCCACATGCAGAATTTATTTTTCAGGTAAACACCTGGATTTTGTATTTGTCAGTGCAAAAGACTGGCTTTAGAAGTAGTCTGGAGTTAAATATTGCACCATCTTTTATACACAATAACCCAGTAATTACCTTAATGCAGAATATTGCTGAAGTCATTGGGTTTGAATTGTTATTCTTCAGAGGTGAATTTAATAGGTTATCTGCAGGAACTGGGTCAGGACTTGGAATAGAACAAACCCTGAGAAAACCTGAATCACACTTGTCTTGAGGAAAATTGTATTCCTCAGGATTAAGACAGAATAGGAATCAGTGTAGCTTGAGGGATTGCAGTTTGTTTTCTGAGTTGGAGGAGAACATTGAGAGTTTTTTGTTGAGTTTGTAGCTGTTTAATTAGGAGTCCTTCTCTAACTGAGGTTTGTTTTGCCTCCTCCAGGGGAAGAGTATCAGAGAATCGAATTTGGTGTTAATGAAGTTATTGAGACCCAGTCATCTGTACTAAATAACACCAACTACAGTATTTCAAGTACTCTGAATCCTCAGGCTCCAGAATTCATTCTCAGTTGTGCACCTGCTCAGAAACCCCCTGATGATACTCTCAGTGAAACCAACTACAACTCCATCGACTGCCAGTTCACCGACCCCACCCTCGCTTTGGACAGCGGTTCCAACGCTGAAACCGATGGCTTGTCTGGAGGCCTGGGGCAGAGGGAAAGGAAAAAGAAGAAAAAAAGACCTCCTGGATACTACAGTTACTTGGAAGATGGCAGCGATGGCCTGGCTCCCACAGAAGCTCTTGTAAATGGCCATGCAAACTCGTCAGGACTAAACAGTCTAAGCACGGAGGATACGGAACTGACGGGAGACATTCCCGCTCTGGCCACACCAAGGACTTGCAACAGCCCGGACAATTCTGTGGACTTCATTAATGAAGCTGTCTCTGATGATTCTGTTTCTAGCACACTAGACAATACCAGGACTGCAGGGCAGCCTGAGGTATGCCGTGTTACTAATTCTGAACAGTTTTGCATCCCCTCAGAGACTGGCAGAGGTAGCCCTTTAAGGACAGCTGTTGTACAGTCTTATGCTGGTACTGATACTACTGAAAATCTTGGCGTAACTAATGGACAAACACTTGAATCCTCTGGTGAGGACACAGCTGCCAATGGGGTAGAATTGCACACTGTGGAAAGCACTGACTCAGACCAAGCTAAGGCTGAGGAAGCTTCACCTACTACTGAGGCAACAGTCCCTGTTTCAGGATCAGTCCCTGTTAATCAGCCTGCAAAATCGTGGGCTAGTCTTTTTCACAATTCCAAGCCCTCTGCTTCCACATCTGTGGTCTATGTTGAGACTAAGTATACCCCTCCTGCCACAGCTACTCTGGTCCCTGAAAAACAAGTTGAAGTCAAAGAGGGACCTGTTCCAGTTTCAGAGGATCCTGTAGCCATAAAGATTGCAGGTATAGTTAACACACACGAGTGGATGTTACACTGGAAGGGTGTTAAATCTGCTTGTAAACAGGAGTGTGCAATATTGATAGAGAAGATTCCTCTGTTAATGCTCTTAATAAGTTAACTGTTCAAACACTGCTATGAAAGTTGTAATTTAAATAAGCCCTGTACTCCCCTGAGTAAACATTCCAGGGAGACATCACTGTGTCATTATCTCAGATGCAGAAAAACTATTGCTGCTTGACAAGCAATATGTTCAGTGACTGTGATTTTAAGGCTGGTTGCATTCAGCTGTGTGCTGCTGGCTGTAGTAGGGAGAACGTGTTAGAAATGTTTGTGATGAAAATTGTGTTCTGTCACCCACTATTCATACTCTTGTCATGGGTTTCATTACAAGAAGGGAAAAGTATTAATATTTATGCCAAAGTAGGGTAGAAATTGCTGGACACTTGGAGTAGCTTCATTGTAACATCTGAATAGGTCCTGCTTTAAAAATTCTGATATTTATTGGTTTGCTGTTTAAGAGGTATATCTTTGAAATTTTGGAGTTATCCTTAACCACTATCAATGATATTACTGTATGCAGAACCAATGCTAGCTATTGCTTGTTCAAGATAACCTTAAGAAACTGTCCAGAGGGCACACCAGGGGAGGCAATGTGTGATGCAAAGGCTTTGACCCCTGGCCCTGTCATACTTGTTGTTCTAATGGGAAACACTAGAATGTGCATGAGATCATCTTAACAGATAGAGCCAGAAAACATGAAGAAAAATACCCAGTTGTTTGCATTTTGTGTCACTGACTCATGACTGTTGGAACAAAAATAATTACTTTAAATCTGTGACATAGTCTCTATGTGAAGAGGCTCCTGCTATTTATGCTCCAGACTCACTGACAACAGTATTTTGTGTGTGACAAGTTTCAAGTTTAAGTTTTCTACTCTTAACCAGAAGCTGACCTGGAGATTTCCATTCAGGATACCCATAAGTATATGCCTTCCTCTCATTCCCTCTTATTCAGCAACAATTTCATTATTTAAAATTGTCTGTTGACAGGAAAGATGTTGTAATAATTCATATTTCTGTGTATTTTTCACTCAGCTATAACAAACACAGTTAACTACTACAGAAATGTGTAGAAGCAGATGGTTATGGTTTGGATGAACCCATACATGTGGAGTATGTTGTACCCTTAAAATCTTAAGCTATTGTTTAGTAATGAATTTTAACTTGAAACTGCTTTGTGACAAACTTAAAGCTAGAACTGCTTGTCATAGTTTGTTTTTTTTTTTCTTTTTTCCCAAGTTGCTTCAGCTTTAACTTAGCTTTCTAGACCTACTCTTTCTGTACTATTTTTTGCCACCAGGTGGGAGCAGAGCTTTTTATTTTGTTCTTAGTGTATTAAAATTGCAGTGTAATTTTTATGCACTTTTTCTTCTGCACCTTCATTGGTAGCTATGTGGTTTTGCAGAGGGATAATCTGAGTATGCATCCTTTTCCAGTGAGAAGGAATTGATCTCATTGCAGCTGATTTGGGTAGGAGTTACACTGCTGCAGTTCCTGTAGTGCAGATGCTGTTGATTTTGATATAAAAGGTTCAGTTGAAGATCTGAATGCCATTTAATCAACCCTTTGCTCTGTGGAAAGAGTTGAATTGTTTTATTGTCTGTTCTTTTTTCTTTTTCCTTTTTTCTTCTTTTTTTCTTTTTTCTTTTTTCTTTTTTTTTCTTTTTCCTTTTTTCTTCTTTTTTTCTTTTTTCTTTTTTCTTTTTTTTTCTTTTTCCTTTTTCCTTTTTTTTCTTTTTTTCTTTTTTTTTCCTTTTTCCTTTTTCCTTTTTCCTTTTTCCTTTTNTAAACTCATCTGGGAAGGCTTTCTCTTTTCTCTTTTCCCTCTTCCCTTTTCCCTTTTCCCTTTTCCCTTTTCCCTTTTCCCTTTTCCCTTTTCCCTTTTTTCCATGATGTTTTCTCTCCTGTCTGTAACATACTGCTTTGTCCATACACCCTGACTCCAAAAAGTGTTCCATGAGTTCATTTTATGATTTCCAGA
Source organism: Florisuga fusca (assembly GCA_038090715.1). Classification (NCBI taxonomy): domain Eukaryota; kingdom Metazoa; phylum Chordata; class Aves; order Apodiformes; family Trochilidae; genus Florisuga; species Florisuga fusca. The sequence continues at coordinate 16,470,301 of JAAWXA010000018.1, forward strand.
CAGATCTGTTGCTCTGATTTGTACATAGAAGCATTTTGGTAGGAAAAGACCTTTTTAGATCATCCAGTCCAGCAGTGAACCCAAGTCCACCACTAAACCATGGCCCTCAGCACCAAGAAATAGCTCCAGGGATGGTGTCTCAGCCACTGCCCTGGGAAACTTGTTCCAGTGCTTGACAAACCCTTGGAAGAAATTTTTCCCAATGCCCAATTTAAACCCCCTGGCACATCTTGAGGTTGTTTCCTCTTGTCCTATTGCTTTTCAAGTGAAATTCCCAAATCTTCTGGCTTAATGCTGGAGCACTGAGACTTTTCTGTACAGCTTTTATTTAGAGCATGTGCTCAGGAAACAAGAAGGTAAGTAACTTTCCCAGGGACAAATTCCTGCCTCATGCCTTCATTGCATCATTTGTTACAAGGGAGGTTGATGGTTCACAGGCACCTTGAAGACAGTTTGATGCTACTTGATTCACTTTGCAAGATCTGTGTTTTCTTAGTCCTCAAGTGTTAATGAAAAGCAGACAAGGATATGAAGATGAGGATTAGGAAATAAATAAATCCCAATATTCATGTTAATCTTGATGAGAAAAAAATCTTGGAGTTAATTTAGCAAGTGGGTGATGTGTTTTAATAATTCATTTTATAGCAAGGTTCTAAATAGTCCATATTTAGTGAAAAATAGGACTCTCAGGCTTCACTTCTCACATTTCAGAGCTACTACTTGGACTTAAAATGATTAGAAAATTACTGTAATTTGTTTGGTTTTTTTTTTTGTATTTGAGAAATAATTGTAATACCACCTCGTGAGTGAACAAAATGTTTTCTGCTTACCAAAAGACATTTCTAAATGATATATTCTAGACATATTCTTAAGTCAAGGTTATGTTTCACAATTCAGTGTCCACCAAAGGGAAGATGAATTATTTCTGGCTACTGTCATGTGCTTTACACCAGATTTTTGAATTTTAAGTTTTGCTATGGTTTTAAGTGTATTTTTCTTCTAACACTTCTGTGAAAATTCTTTTAGTTTATGGGTAAATTTTAGTTGTGATGTGAAAATGTGGTATGGAAAGTAATTTCTGTACACTAAAATAATTCTTTTTGTTAAAACAAACAAAACTCATTGCAAGTTCTCTAGACATTGTTTATAAAGCAGGTTTATGACCACAAGAGGATGCTCAAGGTCCTGGTCATAGGAAAGAATAGAGTTAACAGAAAAAAGTTATTGGCAGACTTTAAAAATAGACACTTCATTCTTGTCCTAATTTTCACCAGTGCCTAGTTATTAATGTATGTCTGCACAGCACCTTTCATACTTCACTGCATTAACAATGTATCTTGAGTTACTTAAGCATTAGTAATTTAAAAACAAACATACACTCCACTCACAGAAGGGTTTTCATCTGCATCTGGGCTAGGTGCTAACATATTCCTTTTCCCATGTTTTTGCTGTCTGCCCTCTCAAGTATCAGGTTCTCTGTGTAATCAAGGGCTGATTTCATTGTTGGTTTGTTGGTTTAGGTTTTTTCTGTGTTTTTATTTGGTTGGAACTGGCAGTGTGAGCAGGAAATATGATCTTACAGGTAAAGAGATTAGTTTGGAAGTAGAAGGACATGAATATTAGTTTTTTTGCAATGCTTCCATCTTCTCTACCTCGTGTTTTGACTTTCTGCCTCTGCTTTTCCATCCAGGTCCTGTTGTCTCTTCAGATAGTCCTTTAGTGAACAGCTCAAGGTTTTTCTAGTGTAGCACATATGGGCTTTAGAGGCCTACACTTTTATTATAAAAATAAATAAATAGCTTGGCAAACATTTTCTATATTTTCATGTTTTGTTTTGCATTATATACATCTTGTCCTTATTTTGTAAATTTAGAATATACCAAATTCAATATTTTCCCTTAAAGAGTTTTTATTTAGGGAGCTAAATAACAGGTCAGGCTTCCTGGAAGAACTCATAACTGAGACAGATTTACTTTTGTGCAGTGGTTTCTGATTTTTATACTTGGGCCATCACTGAAGGTTTTGAAAGGAGGGAAGCAGAAGGCATGATATTTTTTAAGTCTGTTATCATGGAGATTCTGGAAGTCTTGTACCAGTGAATAAAGTATCCTCTTCAGAAGACCATGTTAACATCTGCCCTGTTTGCTCTAAGATATTTTTGTAGCTAGTGTATGTTGAAACTTGTAAAGTGGGACTGTTGCTGCATCAATTTCATCTTCCTTCAAAGCAAAATAATTTAGGAAATACTTCATAGAATTGTTGGTAAGGGTGGCTAATGGAATTTTACACCTATATATGTGTGTATATATCTCAACAAAGTACCTGATTTTAGGAAAAGGAAGAAAATAACCAGGTCTTCCCAGTTTTGAAATGATAATTTTTTTGTACCATCATCCTCCTGACCCAAATTCCAGGGTGTCTTCGGTGGAAGAAATGTCTGATTTGAAGGATGAGCCAAAACTTTCTGGATGTTTCTGGAAACCTTGTAATATGTAATGTATCTATTGATACTTGTTTTGATGGCTAGTGTATGCATTTTGTTGATGTTCACTTTACTGTCTCTTATTCTGCAGAAATACTGGAAAATGTAAGGCTAATACATAAACCAGTGTCTTTGCAACCACGAGGGCTGATCAACAAAGGAAACTGGTGCTACATCAATGCTGTATCCTTACCTTGGAAAAAATTAATACACTTAAGTTAAAATCTGCATTTTGTGTTTGTCAGAGTTTTTCTAGTTTATTCTGGTAAGTATTTTATAGCAGTATTTGTCTTTCCATGCCCTTCTACTGCAGATAAAATGTTTTAAGGGTAGCATCTAGAAATCCAGGGGTATTTTTTGTCACTGACCCTTGTCCAGAGTTCCCCTGAATCTGGTCTGCAGTTTCTCTCTCTAACCTTTCTTAAAATATTTGAGAGCTGTAGATTTCTCATGGCTAAAAACATCATAATTTCTGCTTCTGTTTAATTGTGCCTCTTTGTGCATTAATTTAAGTGCACTTCTGTAGCTGTTCTTGCTCTTAGACATTGTTTTGGCAGTTAGGTAAGTGGATCATTTAGTTTTCTGTTGATCAGGCTGTTCCTATAGCACCTGTGTAAATGCAGTGTTTAATCCTTTTACAGTGGGATGGAAGATTAATTCATTTTTGATGTATTAGAATTGTGTTTCCCTGCAAAAATAACTTCTGCCTTGGGTAACAGAAATCTTCCTTCCTCAGTGCTGTTAGTTATTAATAATTTTTCATTGCTATATCTCTATCTCCTGTGTTAGCAATAGCTCACTGCAAATGACAACTATGATACTTTAACTGCTAGTGAAAACATATTAAGACCAATTTCAAGACTGATCATTGCAGAATCTTATAACCTCTTTGAGACCAGTGATTCTGCTTTAAAGATCAGTTTTTATCTTACAGACCCAGTTCTGCACTCACCTGATTGTATGTGGCAGTTTCCTTTTTTTGTTTTTTTTTCCCCCAGCCTTAAAATATTGCACAAGATTTTGTAACTCATTTTTTTCACACTCTAGGGATCAAGCTGACATAACTTTGGCTGTGGAGATCAGTTCCCTGCCCCTCCAATCTTCTTAAACATTTCCTCTGTTCACAGTTCTCACCAAGTAACAGTGGTTATTGATGGATTTTGATGTTTTTGAAGTTTTCTTCCAACATACACTGTAATTTTAATGATTGCTCCAAACTGTTCTTTGCACTGCACAGTGTTTCACATCACAGCAGTTTGTTGGGTTTTTTGGTAGAGTTTGGTTCTGAAGGTGAATCATCACCTTTAACTTTTGCCTTCTCCTGTTCTTTTAATAAAATATACAAGTTTTCACTTTCTGGTTTTCAAATTGTTAAAGACTTCCCTGTGAAAGTTCTTCCCCTGTCCTGGTCCTACACTAAACATTTCCTTCCTCTTTAATTTTTGAGTTTTTGACATTGTTAAGATGTCAGTGAAATCACTGCATGTTACAAGATACTAGGATTTTAATTGTAACTTCTGTACATGATTAATGTTGTCCAGCCACTTGGTCCAACTTAGTTATTCGTTGGTCTACATAATAAAGCTTTGCATATGGTTTTAAATATAATTGAATATTTGGTTAATATGCAGATTACCTTTTTCTGACTGTTTCCTTAATGCCATGGCATAGACCCTGCAAGCCTTGGTTGCTTGCCCACCAATGTATCATTTAATGAAGTCCATTCCAATGTATTCAAAATCCCAGCGGCCGTGTACCTCAACGCCCATGATAGACAGTTTGTAAGTAGCTTGTGAAAACCAAATAAAAAATAAAATCTGTGACCTGACTAAGCTCATTCAGAAATACCTAACAAATTATTTGTCTGCTGGAGTTGTTGATAGTTGATCTGTATCCAGAAGTCTTTTTTTTTTTTTTTTGTGCATTTTTTGGGGTGATATGTGGCTTTTCTAGTGAGCTTGGTATTTTACAATTGCTTCACTAGTGCAGGAAGATACTTCCTGTTGCCTGAGGAGTATCAGTTTTAAATAGTGCTTAATATGAACTGTGAGAGCTGCAAGAACTAACATTATACCTTGATCAGGTTAATTTTTATGTCTGAACTTTTACTTAGACTTTGTTATGATATTCTGTGATCTTTTTTTTTCGGCAAGGCAGTAATGACAATGATCTAATTTTATTTTTTGTCCTTCTAAGTCTTAACTTGCTGCTCATGTGTAGTTGTTCCTTCCGTTCTGTTGCAGTGTTCGTTTAATGAATGAATTCATTAATATGCCTGTACCTCCTAAAGCAAAACAAGGTGAGTGGGAATAGAGGGAGAGAAGCCTTAAAAACATGTTAAGAAAGCTTTGGGGTAAGGATCTGCATTGTGTGATGGACTTAAGACCTTGAAATACTGGTGCTTGATCTCCTGCATGGCTCTTCCAACTTTTGGAAGTCTTGATGTTTTTGATCTATCTTGATGTCTCAAAAAGTTTCTGTTGCTTTTCTGTCAGTGTTACTTTTCCTTACTGGTTATTCATATGGAGAAATAGGTGTTGCACCATATTTTTCTTTCTTTTTAGTAGACCAAATTGACAAGTGGAATAAGAATAGTTGTTGTTGAAGGTTAATTTTTAAGATGTCTTCTAAGAACGTGCCCTTTCTAGCACTTTCATTTGATAGGCACTGTCATATCTCCACATATTGCCAGCTGTTTGGTTTTACACCTTGGTCAATTCTTTCATTCTTCCTTAAATACTGAGCACTCCCATTCATTTGGAACAAAAAGGGGCCATGAAGTGTCTGATCCTTGTGTTTGTGATCAATGATGGGATGTAGTGAGGAACTGAACATCTTTTAGTGCAAATAAATTGTCTTGTAGGTTTCACATTTTTAATCTCTAAACCAAATCTCTTGTATTACAAACTTACAGAAACAAACAAAAAACCAGTTGCAGGATTGTGTTTATGTAACATCATCAGAAAATACCATGAGGAGCTGATGCTTCCAGTGATTTCCAAACAGTTCAGACATTTCTGTGGTTTGCTGCTTAAGTTTTCTTTCTGTAAAACAAATTTTACTGTCTCATCCAACTTATACTTCTAGGTCATTTGATTGTATTGTGTGGTTTTCAGATAGTTTCTGAGGCCTTGTATTGCCATTAGATGGAGCATTCTGTCCAACTGTATCTTGGTTTTTTATTCCTGCAGTGAGGAAAAGTGATCTCTTAAAATTACATAGACTTAAGAGATGTAAGGAACTGTTCTTGGAATACAAAAAATTAAACAGAACCAGAGTTGTTCTTTTATGATGGTTATGGGCATTTGTGTTATTCTTCAGAGTGTTGACTATAAAAAGAGAGTTATAACTTTTAGTTAGTTATAACTAACTTTTCCAGACAATCTAAGTCTATGCAGGGTGATGTAAGATGTTTTTGGGTTTTTTTTTTTTTAATTTATAGATAAGAGTTGTACCTTATGAATTCTGAGCTTGAGTCACCAAACCTGTAATAAATAATTTTGAATTCCAAAATCTAGTGATGTGTGAGGAGAACATTAAGGTATAATGTAGAAAACCTTCTCTATATTGTTATTTATATGAACTTCTCTTTGCTTTGCAGCTTTAGGTGAGAAAATTGTGAGGGACATCCGACCAGGAGCTGCCTTTGAGCCTACTTACATTTACAGACTGCTGACAGTTATAAAGTCAAGTCTGTCAGAAAAGGTGGGGCCTCCAAATCTTGGACTTTGTGACTGCAACCACTGCCATTAAGCCAGTGTGAAGCCATACATCAGCTTTTGTGCCTGAAGTCCACTAAAACTGAGTAGCTGATGATTCAGTATAGTGAAGCTAGAGTGTCTTGGGACTTAAATGATGGGAAGATGTTAATTACAAGTTGGCAGTGTGCTACGTCAGAAAAATGAAAAAAATACAGTTGGAACATCTCTTTTTATAACAAACGTACCTATTGATTCATGTTTAAGAAATAAGCAGGTTTTTTTTCTGCTTGGGATTTGGTTTGGAATGGTTGCAGGTCAGCAGAGACTTCAAAACACTTTTACAGGGTTAGTTTCAAATTAAAGGAGAGTTAATTCACACCATCTTTTGATTTTACCTTGATATTTCAGCAACTTTTAATATTACTTGTAAAAGTAATAACTAAACCCAAATTGTCAACTCTCAGGTTAAATCAAATTTGTATTGAGAAGAATGCAGGAATGTTTTTATCCAGCTCAAGCTTACATTTATTGCAGGTTACCAGTTAATGTGCAGGTGCCTTTGTAAGTGGTTAAAAATGAGGAGTTGTTATAGTAGAATTTAAACTTTATTTGACTTTACAGCTTAGGCTCAGTAGTTGGTACATTAGCTTGAATATTAGGAGAAAGCTTGATGTTCAGTGTCACAAACTTCCTGTTAAAATGAAACCATGAAAATGCCATGTAACTGAAAAAAACCAAACACATTTTATTCAGGGCAGGCAAGAGGATGCTGAAGAATACTTGGGATTTATCCTCAATGGACTACACGAAGAAATGCTGACCCTAAAGAAACTTCTCTCTCCACATAATGAAAGTTAGTGTTGGGTTGTTTTTTTTAATTTTTTTTTTTTAGATAACTTAAATTTCTTTCAAATATTCTTTTTTTTTTTTCTTCTTTTTGGTGGTGATTCTGTGACACAGAGAAATGTTTGGAGTAGATGATTTCTGGATAGATGTCTTGGGGGAATCAGAGACATTGGCAAATAATATTTTGTTGAAAGCCATCTAAGGGAAAAATGAGTCCCTTCTGTGCTATTGGGTATTCTGAGTAGCCAATTATTATTTGTTATTCTGTAAGTACACTGAAGGACAGTGATAATGTCATACCTGGTCCTCCTAAGCAAAACATTTTATGTATTACAAATTTTTACTGAGCTCAACTGAACATTATTTGATTATTTGTCAGGTGTTCCCTGGCATTTGGCTTTCTTCCTGTTAATTCAAAAATACATCAGTGAGGGTTTTTTGTGATGTTTAAACCACTGTTGAGTAAGGTCTTTTAAGCATCTAATATAAAACAGAACATGTGAAATTGTTTTAGAATCCTTATTGACAAAGACTAAAATGCCATTTTATTTTACAGTGGCTTAATGTTCAGGTTTCCTATTAAAAATGAAAAAAAACCCCACTGTTAGTCTTAGCCAAGTATAGAATTAAGATCACTAGTTAACCCATTTCTCTTTAGTAGGGTAATTTTTTAATGATGATTCCATGTGATCATTTTGTATTCTGTTCTTCAGCTGTGTGTGGTTTATAGCCTCCTGACTTTGGCACTTGGAAAGAAAATATTTGCTAAGCCTTGGGTTCCCTGTAAAATATCTGTGCAGAAAAGGAGTTGCATTCAATAATGGCATAGTTATGATTCCAGAATAACCCTGGGCTTTCTAATTTTCTACGCCATAAATTTACTACTAAAAATATATCCAACTTTGCTGGAAAACTTCATCTGTTTATATACAGTCATCAGGGAGCTGTGTTGTGTTCATGTGTGTCCCACTATTTCTGAAATCTGTCATCCAGGAAAACATTTCGTTCTCTGAAAATTATTTGTATTGGGGTTTTTTGCCTGCATACCTGTTTTATTTGTAAAAAAAAACTGGTTTTTTTTTCCCTCTGTAATTGAAGAACTCCCAGTTTCCAATGGCCCTGAGGCTCAGACTGTTCATGAAGAAGAGGAGCAAGATGAGCAAGGGGAAGGCAGTGAGGATGAGTGGGAGCAAGTGGGGCCTCGCAACAAATCCTCAGTCACTCGACAGGCAGACTTTGTTCAGACTCCAATTACTGATATTTTTGGTGGTCACATAAGGTATTGTACTTTTTCATAAAAGTTACTGAGATTGTAGGCTGCTTTGCCTTTTCCAAGTAACATTTTCTCCTGCTTTGCTTTCTGTATGTTTTACCATTATTGGATAATTGGATAGAAGGAAGTTTGAGACATTTTGCTCAAGCCAGGGGAGGTGAACATCTCTACCATGAATTATTTATTATGCAAAAGAGGGTTCAGAAGGTGGGCCAGAGTGATCAGAAGATTGATCAGATGATTTTATGACTTAGTGTAGAGTATGAATCCTAAGTGTCTGAAAACAGACTGGAAAACAAAAACCCTGAGTTGCAAATAGAGGAGTTTGAAATATGTGTGCTTTGTATACTGATATCTTACAATTCCAAAGCACTGCAGAACTCCCTAATCCTTGTGACCTCTGAGGAGTCTTGACTTACCTTGTAAATAAGTGTACTAAGGTTTAGTGAGATGTCCTAAGAGTTAAATCTGGTCAGTGAAATGAAATACAAAATTGCAAGGTTTTGGTTATCTAGACCCTTGTACTTCCAATGAGTCAGGAAAGTTTTGTGTAAGAGTTAATAAATGTTAAAGGCAAAAAAGGTTTGGGAAAATGTAAATTACTACAAGATGTCAAAAGAATGAAAAGAATGTGGGACATCACTGATAGGCCTGATACCAGATGAAAACAGAAAGTAGATATTGAGAGAGTATATTTTGGAAAGGAAGCCTCATGGCTTGTTTAGAGAAATGTATAATTTAAAATGAAGGCAAGGTAAACACTTGCTAAAAACGTATTCCAAAACAAAACTGCTAGACTGGAAGAATTATTTTTAAATTGGAGACAGACACTTAATTGCTAGTGTTTGACTCCCTGTGTTGCCAGGTATTCAGTCTAGAGGTGTGAATAACGTGGGCCAGTGCCTTCTGCCTGTGAAATGCACTGAAATGATTCTTTGGGGATTTGAGTCAGACAGCTGGCAAATAAGATGATATTTTCCATAGGAATTGGCAGACAGATTTTTCTACGTATTGATGAAATTCTGCTCTAATGGCATTTCCATGTGCCCAAGGTATTGTTAATACCCTTAGTGTATTTATCATCATCAGAATTGTTTAGATCTCTCCATGATTCCATTAGTTTTAAAATGAAGAATACTAAGAAGACTCTGGTTCTTTAGAAGTCCACATAAAATGGCATAAAGCAAAGGTAACACTGAAAAAAAAGGAAAAATTTGCCCTGAGCAACACAACCACAACCTCCAATCCAACATCTGTTGTGTGCTGTCACCACACCCATTTTCTTTAGCTTCCAAACTAGGTCACACAATTTACTGCAGAAACAGTATCCCATGTTGTGATGTTGGAAAGCCTCATCCTGTGAGGCTCAGGGTGGAGATAGAAAGGATTGAATACAGAATTGAGTATAGAATTGACTGTAAAAGTCTGCTGAATGAAAGCATCAGAAATTGGAAAAATCAAATGGAAAAAGCAGCTAGGAAAAAGTAGAGTGAATTGGCATCTTTGGCTTGGGAAACTTTATGCTGCCCTCAGGGTTTTAATTGTCTATTTAATGCCTATTTAAGCATAATTGCTTAAAAATAACCAAACCATCTTATTATGCAATGTGAGACATAAATGCTCAGGTCTGAAGAAACACAGTTCTGTCAGGATTTGTTCATGTGCAGAGGAGCGTTTTGACTCCCAGCTTGTGTGAATTTCAAATATTAGTTATGCAAGCTAGCTCACAAGCTAGCTAGAAGCCTGCTAAATATTTCTGTAAGGAGCACCAGCTTTCCCCTTCAAATGCAGTGATGTCTTGAAAGAAAATGCCTCAGTTACATTGTTGTAGTTTAGGCAGGGTAGTGATGGGCAGTTCCTGTTTTCCTGAAAAAATTCCTACTGTAGACCTTCTTACAGTACTCAAGAATAATTATTCATTTAAAATGATGCATTTTCCCTTGAGCAAATAAAATTTTAATTTTTTATAATAAGATACTGATACAGAAAATAATAGTCCAACAAATGTTTTGCTATGAAATTAATTCCTTTTTGAACAAATTGTTTTGAAAAAAAATGTTGCAACTTAATGACTAATAACTTTCTTCAACGTTTTTCCTGAAAATTGTCTTTCCAGAATATTATTGGTATTACGGATTAAATCTTTAATACATGGACTTGAAAGCAGTTGGAGTTAGCATTTTTCTCTTGCTTGTTTCACTCAAGAGCAGTCACAGTTTGACAGGGGGTCGGGAAGTGCATCCAAAAGCAGGAAGGATTGCAGAGGGAAGGGTTTGTTTGTTGAAACACCCCCGTGCTTGCCATGTCTTGAATGTTTTGTCCTTAAATATAGTGTTCAACTGAAATAAAGATGCAGCTGTTTTTCATATGCTCTCTATATGGGTAAATTTATATCCTTTAGAGGAAAAAGACATACTGGCTTTCCGTTGGTGCTTCAGGGCTTTTACCTCAATCAAAGGGGCTCTTTTAATAGGAGTTAAACCTGTACATTAACATTTTGTACATGACCTGGAGAGATTTCAGCATCACTGCCTGGATTCCAGCTAAATTAATTCTCTGACTATTTTCAAGCTTTGTAAGGCACTGTAACAAAATAATTAAATTATTTCTTTTGCTTCATAAACCCACATTTTTTGCAGCAGCTGGACCTTTTTAATGTAAGTGCTGCTTTCAAAATAAATAGGAAAAAAAAAAAATTCTTGAGCTGCGTTTGATGTTTTTAAAGCTTTCAGCACAGTTTAAGAAAAAGGGAAATCAGGAAGAGTCCACTCAGTGCAGTGATGGTGTGGCTGAAGAGTGTAATGTCTCACTGCACCAGTGATCACCAAGCCAGGCTTCTTAAGGGCTGCCACTGAATAGACTTCAAACAAAAATAAAACCCCAAAAAACAGGAAACATGCTCTCATGCCCTAGGTTGTTACTTCTGCCAGTTTTCCAAAAGACTCCAGTTTGTGTACAAAGGAGTACATGGACAAAGTCTGGGCACAGAAAAGGATGGGAGGAAAAGGAAATGCCAGTCCTCAATGGAGCATATTTTATATTTCCTATGGCAAGATTTAAGCAAACAATTTAAAATCACTCTGAAATTGGTCTTAGTGAAGTGTCAAAAAAATCTGTCTGTTTGTATTGGAGAATCTGGAATCAGTTGTATTTTTCACAGAACATACAGCTAGGTAAGCATTAGTGTTTTGCAGTTCTGAAGATCTGCTGGAAAACATCATTTCAAAACTCTTTGAGTCTGGAGGTGAATATTTTTAAAAGCATTATCAAAAATTCCAGTGTTTTTGCTTACCCAATAGCTGTTTCCCTCCTTGCATAAATAAAACAGGTGAATTAAAATCCCATTCATTATGCTCTCAGTGGATGTGAAGCTCATTTAAATTGTACTAAGACATATTCATATTGTTGACACTTCTGCTTAACCTTTGTATTTGTGGGTATTGTTTTGGATGAATTACAAATTGAGTAGACTTCTGTTCCATTCTTCCTTGATGCTTCTATATCAATGAAAATCACTTTTAACTTCTCTTGTTTCCACAGATCTGTTGTTTACCAACAGAGTTCCAAGGAATCTGCTACACTGCAACCTTTCTTCACCCTGCAACTGGATATCCAGTCAGACAAGATCCGCACAGTTCAAGATGCATTGGAAAGTTTGGTGGCAAGAGAGTCTGTCCAGGGTTATACCACAAAAACCAAGCAAGAGGTGTGTTGTGTTGACCCCTGTGAACTGTCCAACACGAAACTTTTTTACAGGGTTTTTATACAGCTCTTACTTTATCAAGTTACTTCAACCCTGTTGCACATGTTGATAAGAGAGGTGCTGAATTTTTCAGTGGTAAGGTGTATTACACAGAAAGGAAGAGAGCTAACTCTTAAACAAAACTAGGCCTGTAAATAAGTTTTCTGAGTTGGTGTAGTAATTGGTTGGAGATTGGATTGGATATTAGATTAACAGGGTGAACTGTGGTAATGATACATACAGTTATGAGTAAAATGGCTTTTAACTGATACTAACCTTCTGATTCATGGGTAAGGAATAGCTGGAGCTTGTCTGACTTGTACTTTTAAATTGATTATTAAAATATAAAACATTTGAAAATGTTTTCTGGGGGGGAGCTCAGGTCTTCCGATAAAGCTAAATATATAAAAAAATTATTACTGTTTTTTGGTGTTTTAATCAGGATTGTATTATTTACAAGTTGTGGTCATAAACAATAAGAAAAGAATTACCTTCCAATAATCTTTTAATCTTTGTTCTATGCATGTGTTAGGTGGAGATCAGTCGAAGAGTGACACTAGAAGAACTCCCCCCTGTCCTTGTTTTACACCTCAAGCGGTTTGTGTATGAGAAATCTGGTGGATGCCAGAAGCTTATCAAGAATATTGAGTATCCTGTTGATCTGGAAATTAGTAAAGGTAAAGATTTTGTAACACAATTTTCCCAGCCTTAGGGAAGAGATAATGTGTTTTTTAAGGGTACCAGTGTTTCAGTTTTCCATTGTTGAATGGAAACTGAGTGATTTGGATGAATATCTGATATGCTGCTTTTCTCTTTTTTTCTTGTTTTTTTTCACAGGAAGAATATATTTGGGTTACTGGGTTTAGGGTTTTGCATCCATTTTGCAAATAGCAATACTCTGAATAACCAATCTTTAGCACATCCTATACATTGGGCTGTCCAAATAAGAGCTTCTTACAGATATAAAGTTTATGTATAAGGCTGCTGAGGACAAAAATGGGAAGTGATCCTGTTGAATTAAGGGGTGTATCCTTACACAACACTATTGCCAAGCAATAGATACTTTTATTTCGGATTTCATTCACAGAAGTGGCAAATTATTGTCATGAACAGTGGCTGATGAAAGGAAACTGGGTGTTTTATAGAAAATGCAATCTGGAGACAGACAAGCCATAGTACAGAGGTTAAGCAGCAAAATTCTTTCTCTTAAGAAATTCCTGAAGAGATACTGGTTGTACAGAGTGTGAGAGCTTTCATAACATCCAGTATCTGAAGCTTGCTAAAGCAAATGCATTTTGTTTTGATCTGATAAATTGGATGTTAGCCATCCAGTAATTAAGTAAGAAAAAATAAGTAAACTTGATGATTACTCTTGCCTCAAGTGAAATACATACTTTGTCAGACAGTACCCTTTTAAAATTTTTTTTTATTTTACTTAATATTTTATTTTAAGGATTACTTACAGGATGTTAATTTCTAGAAGTATTACAATTTGCATTGGTTGATGAAAGTGATTACAGGATGACCTGGAATGTGAAGTTGATTCTGTGAGTGTCTGGCAGTAGGAATGAAAGGAAAATAATGAATGGATTTTTTTTTTATTTTATTTTATTATTTATTTATTTTTTTTTTATCTTCCATAAATGTTAGTGTCTGTCNTAGTATTCATTATTAATCTTTGTGGTTTGCCCAGTATGCTTGCTTCATAGAACGGATTTCTTTCCAAAAACCTGCAGTAAATAATTATTAAAGACATTGAACTGTCCTAAATATTAAGTATTTAATTAAAGTGAAAGGAAGTTCACTAAATAAAATCAACTAATTATTAACCAAACAATGTTTTCACATTTGTTTTGGCTTTCCAAAGGCATCTTCTGTTGTCTTGAGCACACAAATCAGATAATTTCTTAAACTGTTTTGGGATTGTTACTTGATTTCTATATTTACAGCCTTTCTTATACCTCAAAAAAAGAGAATTTGAATTTAGATAGGACCTAACAGAAAAGATGCCACATATTGTATGTTTTTTTTTTTTCTTTTTTTTCGTTTTTTTTTTTTTTTAATTTTTTTCCCTTGCGACTATGGGATAGCGTGATGACAGGAAACTACCCCTGGGTTTGTGCACATCGTAGTTTGTGTTGACTTTTTGACTTTGCAGAATGAAGTCACTTGGTTGAAAAGACTCAGTATCATGAATCACAATACACACACACACACACACAAAAACAACAAAAAAAAATTAATCTGGGTTAATGCTGAATCCTGAGATAGCAAAAGGGGTTTTGCATTTGATTCCCACTTTCTAATTGCGTAGTAGAAAACCCTGCACCAGCAACAGAACTTGTAGATTTCTGTGAAAATGTTTTATCTTTACTTAAGTAAAAAAAAATAAATAAAAAAAAAAAATAAAAAAAATAAGAAGTGCTCTCTGCTTCCCCAATAGTTTTTGATAAGTGGTAAAATATGAGCCGATGTCTATGAGATGGAAATGGTCCTATGTGCTTCAGAAAATGTCCAAGCATACAAAATGCAGAGTTGCTGGTTCCTGATAGGAAAGACACATTTTAATAATTGTGCGATGAGAAACTGCTTAAGTACACATTGCAGATCAAATATTTGGAGTTAAGATGTTAGTCTATATAGATGGGTGATTGTAACTTTATTGCTATTAAGAAATTTCAAACTGCATTTATGCTTCTGTGTACATGAAATTTAAAAACAAAAAAAAAATATGGGCAAAATAATTAAGATTGATATTTCTTTAAGTCTGCTTTGTTTAATTTTGCTGTCTGCTCTCCTATAATGTTGAGTTCCTAATTGTACACAGTTTAGTGATATCTAGAAGTATAAAGTTGTCGCCCATCAATAAAAGTCACAAAGTTGGTTTAAGGTGTGTGCGTGGGTTTTGTTTTTTCCTGAAGTGTAAATTCTATCCTTGGAAACAAAAAAACCCCCTCCCATGTGGCAGTGTTACAAATTCCAGATAGCCTTCCCTGGTTGAAGGGCAGATGGTTTTGGCTTTTACAGCTTCTTGAAACTTCCGAAATGTTCCTCTTCAGCACTTGAGATGGAGCTGATCTTGGGAAGGGAGAGCAGATCAGTCAGCCTGCAAGTCTGATGCATGGGCAGCACCAGGGATGTGTCAGCTCCAGGCCTGAATCCCTTCTGTGTCCTACCTGAAACCCTGCACTGTTGGTTTTGAGGTAGATGGGGTTTTTTTGTTTGTCTTTCATTAAAATGCTCCCTTCCTTAGCCAGCTGGCCATTTCATTGACAAGTTTGTTGAAAATATTTCCTTGATCAGCTTCCTGTTGCCTTCCCTGCTGCTGGAGGATGAAAGAAGTCTTTTT
>JAAWXA010000018.1:16490825-16514348 GCA_038090715.1 Florisuga fusca
GGGGGGGATGGGGGATGCCATGGGGTGTCTGTCCCTGGGGCTGCAGCCCAGTTCAGCCCCATCTCCAGAGCTGGGGACCCTGCATTGCTGTAGGACCCAGCAGAGCTCTCAGGACCAGGACCTACGGTGGGATATTTCTGTGGAGAGCAGAGAGTTGGCTGAGAGGAGACAGCTGGCTTGAGTCTTCACAGAAACCTCCCTTTCTTGAAATCCCCTTTCTATGAAATCTCCTTCCTTTGAAATCCCCTTCCTTTGAAATCCCCTTCCCTCCTCACCGGAGCCCCTCACCGAGGCATCGCGGTCCCCCCAGGCGGGGAGGATGCCCCTGCCAACCCACAGAGCAACTGACTGTAGGGACAAGGGAAGCAATAATAAACCCTTTTCTATCTTCATCTGGCTGCCCTCCTCCTTCTCCTCTCCCCCTCCCCGGGTGTTGTGTTACAGCCTGCAGGAGGATGTCCTCACTTGCTGAGCCCCCATGGTTATCTCCCAACTGCCGAGCTCCCAAGCCACACTCCTCTGCTCCTTGCTCCTGCCTCCTTCTCTTGGTTCCTCCCTCCTTTTGGCTTGGTTTTTAGTTGGTTTTTTTTTTTATTTATTTAATTTTTTTTTTTTAATTCTTATTACCACAGGCCTGTGGCCAAACAGGATGATCCAGGGTTGTCCTCTTTGCCTGGAGAGCATAAATACCACTGGGGAGCTCTGTGAGACTGCAGTTGGTACGAGCTGCTGAGCCGAGCCCTTGCATTCCTCCCACCACCTAAGGCTGATTTCATCTTTTTTTTTTTTTTTTTTTTTTTTTTTCCCCCTCCTCCTAGTTTAAATATTTCAGATCTATAATTTATTTTCCACGCACAGGCTTGGAGGAACTGCATTTTTCCTGGGGACTTGGAAATACTCGCCGAGGTAAGTGGAAGCTTTGGTTTCTGCTACTGCAATGTGACTTGAGGAGGGGGGGAGTGAGTTTGTGTGTGTGTGTGTGTGTGTGTGCCAGAAATATCTCTAATAAGGAGGCACAAGTTCAGTAACTTCTCCAAAAAGGTGCCTGCGTGGTATAAAATAATCTAATATAGCCAGAGCTTCCATTATATTTATGCTTTGCAGAGGTTAATGCAAGCTTAATAAACAGGAATCTTGAATGAATGGGAGGAGTTTGAAAATCCAGGAGTGGATTTCTACAGAAATTGAAAATGTCCAAGGGATGCTGGAGCAGTTCTGGATAGCTGACTACCCAGGGACTTCTACCTAGGAAGCCCATTTTTATGCTTCTCTGCTCGAAATTCCTGCCTAAAAAGGATTTCAGTGTCTCCACATGTTGTGTCTGGTTCCAGAGGGTTTTCCGTGTGCTTTTGAGTAGAAACTTCAGTTCTGTGGGAGTGGATTGGAATGGAAGATCCAGATGTTTTTCCCTGTGGCCTTAAAGATGCTGAATCTATGGCATGTTTGGTGCAGAGAATGTTACAGATGGTGTCAGGGAACTTGTGATTCTGCTTTCCTTTTGAACACAGTTCTTCAACGCTCAAAATGTGCAGCTCGGTTTAATAAATGACCTGGGGTTTGTTGCCTGGAGGATGCTGTGGTTTTAATTCTGGATTTCTTTGCAAAGGTTCAAAGCTGCTCCCAGGCTAACTCTGCTTTGCTGTTTTAGATGCTCTGCTGCTTTCCCCAGCTAACTCTTGCTGCTTTGCCAGCTTGTTCCACGGATAACACCGCAGGTCCCAGGATGTTTTGGGGCACAAATATCATCTGTAACCAAAGAGCAGACATTACTCATACTTTACCAGTGGGGCAGTTAAAGATCAATAGCTGTGAGGAATAAGGTGAAGTGAGGATATAATGAAGCAGAGTGGGCAGTGCTGCCTGCCAACCTTCAGATGCTACCAACTCTCCTGCTTTCTGCGAAATGCAGGCACCATCCATTGGCCGGGGAAAGAGCTTTCCAAAAATATTCTTTTTCAAAGCCTGGTGCTGCTTTTTAGCTTCTTCAGACCCCAGAAGGTGGCCTCCCCTTTGTCCCCAGTTTGGGCAGGCTCTACAGCATCTGAAGGAGTTGGTTTCTGCTGACTCACTCCTTTCTGATGGCTCCCAGATGTTTACCTGGCACCAGCATCAAGGGCCTGATGTGCTGGAAGGGAGGCTGTGCTCCTCTTGGCCCCTTGAAAACAACAGAGGACACTTCCTCAGCTGACTGTCAGCTGATAATTTCCTCCAAATACTCTCAACCCCCAATTAAAAGGCAAGATGATTTCAATCTTCTCCAATGAGGAGTGCCTGATGTTGCCCCAGAGGCATCACTCCGGCTCTGCAGGGCTCTTGGGCTGGCTGAGCTTCAACACATGTCCCAGTGTTTTGTTGCACCTGGCCATGAGGATATTAAAAGAGGCAAATTGCTGGACATCTGAAATCGAGGAGAGCTTGCTGAAATGTGAGCATCTGTCTGCTGCTGTCAATTATCCTAACCAGGGAGCTTTTTGCTCCCTATCACCTCGTTGAGCACTTTCCTGTGGATGCTCAGGGCTCCCCACCTCGAGCCAAAGCAGAAGAAGGGACCTGCACTCCCCGAGTGAAGAGGATGAGAATGGCCAAGTGACCACATTTTAGAGAAGGGCTCACAAATGGGATGCTGGAAAGAACTTCCCCAGGAATAATGCTCCATCTGTTGCAAGCTTTTGGCTGGATTGGGGAACCAGACGTGTTGGCTTCCCTGGGCAGCCCTGAGTGGGGCAGCTCCTCTGGGTTTTCAGATGTTACCAGCTGATTTATATATATATATATATATTTTTTTTTTTTTCCAAGCTGCCCTTTCTGTAAGTTCAGTGTTTGCCTTAAATGGGTGGTGGATATGGGCTCCTATTTAGCAAAGGGGCACCCAGCCAAATGCTGGGGTCTGAGTGCAGTGTATGTGAGCTGTCTGTTCCTGCCTGCTCTACCTACAGGGCAGCCTGCAGTTAAAATTGCTTCTGCTAAATGGCTGCATTGTACCCAGCCGTGGCAGAGCAGCTATTTTTAAGCTCTTCAGAAAGTGCCTCAAAGTAGGAATTGTTCCCTGAATTTGGGTCAGACAGTCTACAAAAGCAACAGCTTTGTTTTGCCTCCCCCTACTCCTCTCTGGAGCTGGGTTAGAAGGTTGGGCTCCTGCTTTGTTGGGGGGGTAGGAAATGCCAACAAAGCTGAGAAGAGGAGGAGGTTTAAGTCTCCTGTCTCTCAGGTGTGCCTGGAGCTGAGGACAAGGTGTGTGTGTGTGTGACTTGCTCTGCAGAGCAGGAAATCATAGAGTCATAAAATAGTTGGGGTTGGAAGAGACCTTAAAGCTCATCCAGTCCCAACTCCCCTGCCGTGGGCAGGGACACCTCCCACCAGCCCAGGCTGCTCCAAGCCCCATCCAACCTGGACTTGGACACTGCCAGGGATGGGGCAGCTTCTCTGGGCAGCCTGAGCCAGGGGCTCAGCACCCACACAGGGAAGAATTTCCTCCTAATGTCTGACCTATTTAATGAGAAGCCATTATCTAAAGTGAGCAAATTCCATTCCTGCATTGTTAACAGAGGCAAAGGCTCCGTGCTCTGCCTGGAGAGAGGCAGAGGGCAGCTGGTTTTCATCCACCCTAATACAGCACAAGAAGCCTCAGGGAGGGAATTTGTTTATTTTGTGTAGACAGTCAGCAAGTTTTCAGGGGTTCTCCATGGCCTCAGAGGGTGGTGGGTTTTTTGGTTTTATGTTGTTTAGTTTTTGGGGGGTGTTGGACAGTGTTCACCTGGGCAAAGCTGAGCCACTGCCTTCCTCAGATGCTGATGGATTTGGGGTTTGGGACTTCATGCTCAACTGCAGCTTTTCCAGCTGGAAGCTGGAAGGCACTGCCTTGGATCATTTCCAACTCATCCAGTTTCCCTGTGTCCAAATCCTGTGTCACTGGGCTGAAATGTCTTGAATGATTCCTGATGCTGTGTAGGAATTCTTTCAGCACATCTTCTAACAGTGCTCTCCAAAGCAGATCCTCACCTAGTGTGCTGGAAGATGGGGGTGGGGAAGATTTTTTCCAAAATTTAGCCCTAAAGGAGAGAGATGCTGCACTTGCACCTTCTGTGCCAGTTAGTTGTTGCCCCTGATGGTTTGGTTCTGCTCTGGTGGATCTTAGATCCCACCTAAAGAGCACAAGATGCTGCAGAATCACACAACAGCACCTCTTTCCTTCCCAGGAATAGCTGATGGTCTAAATAAAAGCAGCCAAGATGCACAAAGCTCATTTGATGGAGAAGCTGAGTTGCAAGGTGGGGGGGGGAGGGGGAGATGAAGGGAGGAAGAGTTTGGAAATGGCAGGTTGAAAAGGAGCACCACAGAACAAGAGAGAGGATGGGGGTTAAATAAAGCCTTTCTAAACTTGGCAACGACCAAACTGAGAACATCTTTCTGGGCCCTGGGTGCTGACAGGTTCTGAGAGTACATGGGAACACCTAATCTTCTGTCCAGGGGAGGCAGGGTGCCCCAGCTCCTCTCCTCATCTGCCATAATTCATATTTTGGGCCATCCTCCCACCCTCTGAGAACTCCCTGGGGTGTCACTGGGCAGCAGGGATTTGGGTCGGTCCCCGTTACGGTGACATTTTGCATAAACAGCCTCTGGCACGGGGTCTGGCAGCTGCTCTGCTGGAGCCTGTTGGCAGAGAGGGCCCTCTCCAAAATAGCTCTTGCTGGTGGCTGACCTCTCCGAGCTGGCTTGCTGGGAATTTGACTTTCCCTTTTATTCCTATCCGTTCTCCTCCTTCACAGCTGCTCTTTTGCCGGGGAGCTTCCAGTGTCTTCCCTTTGCAGCTGTGAAGGGCTGGGATTACTTGGAGCTGCTGGGCATTGCTGGGGGACACCTGGTCACCCCTGGTGACACCAACCCCTGGTGTTGTTGGTGGAGAAGACATCTGCTGCCATGCCCAGGTGTTGCCTCCTGGTGTAATGAACTGGTTCCCATCACTCCTGCTGGTGTCCAGGGCTTCCTCTCCTTGGGGTGAATGGGAATTGCTTGGACTGTGGGCATCACTCTCAAGCAAAAAGAGTGGGTTTGGGGGGGGGAGTATGCACTGAGGGCTTCTCTGGCACTGCTCTGACTGCCTGTTTCTCCTTAGAATTCAGACCTGCTCTGAGCCCCAGGAGTCCCAGCAAGGAGCTCTGCCTTCATCTTCATCTCCACTTCCTTCTGGCTGCAGAAGAGACATGAGTCCTGCCCTGCCTTGGGTCCTTTCTCTTGGATGTGTACTGCTCCTGACAAAGGCAGCTGAATGCTTTATCTTGCCCAACTCGAGTCACCTGGAGAGCATTTTGAGTAAATATCAGGATGGGGAAGCTCACTCCAGATCCAAGAGAGCCATTCTGTTCTCAGACAGACAGGAGATATTGATGCTCCACAATAAACTGAGAGGTCAAGTCTACCCGGTGGCCTCTAATATGGAATACATGGTGAGTCCACCTCCTAACCCCTAACTTTATTATTTTTTATTTTTAATTTGTTCTGCTTTTCCTCACGGTGCAAGAGGTGTACCAAATTCAGGTTTTTTTCGAGTGGTTTCCTGGGGCATTTTCATTCTGGACTGAACGATGCTTGAGATCATTGGACTGTTTTGGTTGGAAAGTGCCACTAATGGGTCATCAAGTCCATCTGCTGCATAGTTTCAGGCCTGATTCCATTATTCATAAACCAGTGTCTGGCCCAGCCCTGGATGCATCTCTAGTGATGGCAATTCCATAGCCTGCCTCAGCAGGTTCTTCCATTACCTTAATGTCATAAAAGCATCAAATTTTCCCTGGTGTTTAACCCATGTTAAGCTTTCAGATGGTTGTGACTGGTGTTTTGGGATGGCACAGTCTGCTCAGGGAAAACTCTGCTGGTTGCTACGAGTTTCTGCCCAACACTGGAGGTAGCATCTGCCCTTTTGTCATACACTGACCAACAGAGATGATCTAGGTAAGCCAAACATCCATGATGCTGCTGAGAATCTGCTCAGCACCTTAAGAGAACAGACTTGAGGAACGTGGCTCCATCTGCAGAGAACTTCAGTCCCTGAAATTAGCTGCAAAAAACTCCAGGCGTTCGTGGATAGATGGGTCAGAGCTATTGGCTTTTTGTCATTCAAGAAACCAAAATAAAAGTTTGGTCAATGTATTCTCCCACTTCAGAGGGATAATTTTAAAGCCTGAGTATGAAGTATGCCTCTGCCATCAACAATTCAGATGAATAGTTTTTCTTCACCTGATGCCAGAGACCCTCCTCAGAGCTATTTTTGACATGTCACCAAAACATTGCAGGGCCAGAAAATGATGTAGGCAAATAATATTTTTTTTTATTATTATTATTTTGGTGCCTTTTCCCAATGTGCAAATATAATTATGACTGAAACTAGCCTGACTTCAACTGTGCTCTCCTGCTGACAGATTATATGATTAATGATTTGTTAAGACCGTGTTTAAAAGGGTAAAAGAAATAGCACACTAGATGTAACAGAAATTGGTTTGCCAGCTGTGCTGGAATGAGTGCTGCAAATGGAAAATCCTGCCTTTTGTGGCTGTGGGGAAAAGGGAAAGAGGGAATGGGAGGACAGTAAGGAAGGACATCTGTCCATCAGCTGGTCCCTCCTTAGCTTGCCACCGCTGCTCTTTCATCATCAGTTGGTCAGGGCTCTCGTGCCTTTTGAAGAACTGGTGCTTTGTATCTCTTTTCTAAGCTCCCACATTATCCTGCTGGGGAGGTACTGCCAGAGAAGAGGTGACTTGATTGGTTTCCAGAAAGTAAACACAAAGCATGAGAAAGCCAACTGTGTTTTGGTTGGCTTGGAGGATCTGAGAGGGTTGGTGCTGCGGATGCTCCGCTGGCCGGCTGCTGGGGACGCTTCCAGCCTGGTTGCACTTTTCTGTTTGTCTTTGCTCTGTGTGCTTTTCTAGTGGTTTTTTTCTGGGTGATTGAGGGCAAATGAAAGGGTCTTGTATGCTGCGAGGAAAGAAGCTGAGCCTAAGATGGTGCTGCTTGGAAAGGCCATAAGCAGCCTTTCATGTATTCCTGTTTACCCAGCGTGACTTGGAGATGCTGCATTCATTCTGGAGGTGAATTTCACTTGCATCCTTTGTTCTGCAGAGGACATTTCCCATTTGGACTTTTTTTAAGGGGACAGTCTGTGTTTGGTACCGTAGATAAACTTTTCTCTTTTCACTGGTGTGGGGTGCTGATTGGTGGATAAGTGGGTACAATTTGGTCTTCTCCAGCCACATTCAAGCGCTGCCTTGTGAAAATCCTTTCTCCCAGCTCCATCCTTGGCTCATTTGAGTGATCTGCAGTGCAAGGGGAGCTAATGTATTCCAGGAGAGGGACGGATTTTTCTACTCTAGGATGAACTTTAGTCAGTGGAGGCTGTTATTAAGAAAGCAATAACTCAGTGTGTCCCGTGACTTAGCTGGAGATCAAAAGAATGATATACAAATACATAGGTACAGGGGATAAAGGTAAAGTGAAGTGGAGAAATGAAGAGAAACAGTTTTTCTGCTGGGCTTGTGCAGTTAATTGAAGGCTAGCACAGCTACACAGCATTAATGGAAAATGAGGGAGCAGCGTACATCTTCCCTGATGGAGCTGATCAACTGCAGAATTATCTTAACTCTATTACAACTTTCTAATGAACACTTCCATGGTGTGTTTGGGCTTTAAAACAGCAGTCATGGCAGGGGATAGGTGCCAAGAGCCAAACAAACTCTTTTTTAATGAACTCAAAGTGAAAAGGACGTAATAGTTCCTAAAACATCCTGACCTTTACAGATGGCTTAGTCAGATGGCATTCAGCAGTGATGAAAAGCAGGAATCTTTGCTCTTGCCTCAAAGACAGCTGGATAAAATGAAATTATTCTCCGTACAGATTGCTGGAAGGAAAATAGTTTGTTTTGATGTGTAAGGTATCCATCCTTCCTCTAAACTGAAGGGGGGTGACTTGCCCTGTCAGGATGGGGTAGGATTTCTGCTTGGGTTAGCAAATTATGTCCAAGATTCTGCCAGTACATGTCAGGCCTGCACTCTCGTGCCATGACAGCAAACAGTCCAAGGTGGGGGAAAAAAAGGAGAGAACAACCCAAATCACTGCAATTTAGGTGTCTAGGGTCTAACAGAGCAGTTAGGCTGAGTGAGTAGACTCCTCGTAGGGTATATTCTTACCAAATCTGAAGCTACAAATTGTAGTACAGTGTTTTACAGGTTTTACAGTTTACAGATGGATGTGCCACGTGCTTTACCTGTGCAGTCTAGGCTGTGCTTTGAAAGACCATTACAGCTGTGCAGGAGTAAAGAGAGAAATTCCATGTGCTCTGTCTTTTGGAATTCCAGACCTGAAGGCTTCTCAATCTCTCCTTGAGAAGGAACCTGAGCATGGACCCACACTGCCCCTCTGGCTTCAGTAGTCCTCCTCGATACTGCTTTGAATATTGGCTTAAAAAATTGCTTCCAAGCATAGCTGGGAAAAGTCTGAATTTTTGTTTTTTTTTTCTTTAATATGTTCATTGCTCTGAAATAATTCCAGCCTCCTGACCGCATTCACGTCTGAGAAGCAGGAGGCAAATAACTGCTGTAATGTCAATGGGATGGCTTTGTAATCTGATGCCCAGAGAAACGAGCCTCTCCACTCCTCAAGCACAAAGCCATGCAAAGTAGCTCATCCCCAGTTGCCTGTTGAGTATCTTTTGTCCCCCTTCATTTCTTTTATCCTCAGGCACCGAAGGAAGATGTAACTCCTACAGTTCCCATCCCTTTCCATTGAATGGCCCCGTTGCTCCCAATGTCTCTGCATTAAATCAGGAGGTTTGGAGCCTTTGAATAATGCTCTGCTAGGAAGTCCCAGCGGCACACAACATCTTGGGGAGAGTTTTTGTGGCTTTCTGTGTTGGATGGGAAGGTGGCTTGTGGCTGGTCACTGCCTGGTGCAGAAAGCAGGAGACCACAAAAAGTTGTGTATTTAGGCAGCATTGCACTCGGCTGCCTGAGCAGAGGTTTGAAAACGGGTCGGATCCCAGGCACTTCCAAAGGACTGAGCTGGAAAATGGTTTTGCTGCCCCTGTCAGAGCTGTGTCCACGCAGGGCTTTGCAAGGCTGACGTGGATTTGCTTGGCCACCAGGCAGTTCAAAGCCAAGCTGATGAGCTCAGAGCAGCTCTGGGATGTTGTTGGAATTTGGGTTGCTGAGCATGCTTAATGATAAGCTGTTCTCAGAGGTCTGGGCTGTTAGCTCAGTCAGATGAGCTCATGTTTGCCTTAGGAAGATAGTGTAGACACACCAAGTTCCAGGAGACATGGTGTTTTCCTTTCCTCTTAGCCAGGGACATGTGGTCCCTCCCCATCTCAGTTATAGCTGCCTGAGACTGTGTTCAGATACTTACTCAGAAGGAGCATTTGGAGTTTTTTCAGAGAGACTAAATTCCCTCTGGTGCTTCAAATGGGGCTCTGATGGGTCCTATGATGTGTCTGAGATCAGGAGTTGCTTTCCTTCTGGAGAACCCAGGACTTGGAAAGACCAGCTGGCTGTGATGGTAAATGTCCAAAGAGGACATCATCTTGTGCTGGCACATGAATGGGCTGGAGACACATTACAAGACCTTTCTTCTCTTTGGTTTTATTTGTAGGAATGTGCTGTAATATTTTAATCCCAATGAATTATCCTCTAAGGACTGTTGTGAATAGGCCAGCTGTCAGGAATGACACAATGAATTCAGGGCACTGTTGGCTGGGTCCAGCAAGTCTGGCCTTTAAAACAAATACACTCCTGGGCAGTGGAGCCACTGAAGCCTGCTTTCCTCTTTGCCTTTGTGTTGGGTTTGAGCTCTCCTTTGGCTCACAGCTGAGTGACATTCAGTGAGGACTGATCTCACCCCAACATCCATCCCTCAGTGGGAACATAAATGGGATTTGTCATTTATAGAATCATCAGATCCTTTTGGTTGGGAAAAAAACACAAAAACCTTTAAGAGCATCAAGTCCAACTATTAAACCAACACTGCCAAGTCCATCACCAAACCGTGTCCTTAAGTGCCACATCTGCACATCTTGTAAATACCTCCAGGGATGGTGACTCCACCACTTCCCTGGGCAGCCTGCTCCAGGGCCTGACAACCCTTTCAGTAAAGAAATTGTTCCTAAAACCCAACCTAAACCTACCTGGAGCAATCTGAGGCCAGATACTCTAAACTTCGACCGTGATTCCTCTTTCAATGAGAGTGATATTGTATAAACAGATCTGGGACTTTGCCACCTCTGCTAAATTTGGCTGGATCCCTCAGTGGATTCTGCAGTTAGTCTGGAAGGAGAAGAGGTGGGACAAGAAGTCTCAGAGCCAGACCTGTAGCTCAAGGGGTTGGGCCAAAAATTCCCACCCGTGTGGGTAGTGAAGGCACAGAGTGTTGGAGCT
Organism: Florisuga fusca; assembly: GCA_038090715.1. Classification (NCBI taxonomy): domain Eukaryota; kingdom Metazoa; phylum Chordata; class Aves; order Apodiformes; family Trochilidae; genus Florisuga; species Florisuga fusca. Next base: position 16,501,242 of record JAAWXA010000018.1, read on the forward strand.
GGAGTTGCCCTTGGTAGGAAAGGCAGGACATGTCCTGGTAGTGAGAACAATGGATGGGAAACTGTGCTGCAGTGACAGGAATCCTGCAGATCTCAGGAAGAGGTGTCACAAGGAAGCACTGGGATCTCTGCCCTTGATGGCTTTGGGGTTTTTTTTTGAAACAGATTAGAAGGACACCAATGGAGAATGTCTTGTTGAGGCTTAGGGTGGATGTCTAGATGGGTTCTTGAGGTCTGTACCAGGTCTGTTTTCTGCTGACCTCTCCAAAAATATTTCATAAACAGTGTGAGATCAAGCATGAGGAATAATAGACTGACCCTTTGCCATGGCACCAGAGGACATCTTGAGAAACTTTCTTTTAGGACAGAGTACACCAGGAAAATGTGCTGGCTTCACCAAGAGCAGCCAGACACCAGGGAGGACCTGTAATTTAGTCTCTCCTCCTCCTCTGATTGTTTTTTGGTTGGGTCTCTTGATCTAATAGACTTGAAGGTGACAAACTGACCTGTTCTTATCTTTCCCCACCTACTGCAGACCTGGGACAATGAGCTGGAAAAATCAGCCCATGCTTGGGCTCAGCAGTGCATCTGGGACCATGGACCCAGTGCCCTCATCAGATCAATTGGGCAGAACTTGGCTGTTCACTGGGGCAGGTAAGAGTTGGGGTGCTCCAAGAAATTTATGGATCTTCCTCTAGAGCCAGGTGGGAAGGTTTACCTCGCTGATGCTCAATAGGGCACCGGGAAGCCAGGAGAAAAGGTGAGGAGCAAGAATTTGGGGTTGCTGCACTGAAAAGGCTATGGGATGGCATCTGCAGCCACCTTCAGCATCCTGTTCCAAACAAACCCACATTGATGGGGTTATTCCATGTTCTGGATCTCTGGGTGCTGCAGCTCTGATGTTCCTGAGGTCACTCTTACTCCTTGAGGACAACTCCTGCAGAAGCAGCCACAAACCTTGCTCCTAAATCTGCCGTTTCAGGGGGGTTCTGGCATCATCCTGAGAACCAGCTGGAAGCTGAAGTTTCTCAGGAACAATGTTTGGACTCTGCAAGTTCAGAACCCATTGCTGTAAACTTTTTAATTTTCTCTTGCTGTAACGCCCAGAAAGATTTATCCAGCTCCTAATTTCTCTTGACTGAAACCAGTTTCCAGGGGTTTTTTTTTGTTTTCTTTAACCTCCTGGGGAAATTTTTAACCTAGAGCTGTTAATCCAGCTAGGAAAGCTGACTCTAGGGCTTCCAAATGGATTTGCCATGGTGAAACTTTTTTCTTTTTAAGCCCCTCTTGTTAAGCCTGTTTTAGGTTAAACTTGCTTTGTACAACAAACATTTTTTCTGTGCTTAGGAGCCCCAAAGGGTGGAAATGCAGTTATGCCTGTTGTAAATCAGGTAGAACTTGGGTAAAACAATGGAAATTTGCTTGTGTCAGATTGGCCTGATATAAAATTTGGACCTGTTTGTGTTGGCAGAATGAAATAATGATTGGAAAGTAAAGTGGTTAATCCATCAGAGACAAAGTCCAAAGATTGGGCTGTTCTTGGCTCACCTTCAAGCACTGGAGATGGCCATAGGTTGCTGGTGGAGGTAGCTCCAATCTCCCTCCCTCTGCAGTCACTGAGAGGAAAACTAAATCAGATTTATCTCTATTTTTGTTCAGGAATAGGCCATAACTTGATTGCCTCAATTTCCTATCCCATATTTAAAAAAAAAAAAAAAAAGGATTCGGAAAGTATTCACTTAATGACATCATGAGATTATGAGATTAGAAGTATTTTAAAAGCATTAATGAATGCCTTTTAATGAAGAGTTGGCTGAGAGAACAAACTCCAGTAGGTAATGATATCATTTGTATTTCGTGTGAGCTGCTGAAAGCAAATGAAAAGCAGTGGGTTTGAAGCACTCCTTTGCTTCAAGACAGTTTGCAAGTTCCTCTGGTTGCTCACTGCCCACCCAGCACACAAAATATGGGTTTCTCCAGGTAGTGTTAACACCATTTGTGTTCCCCCAAAGGGCACAAAGTGGCATCAGTGCTGCAACCAACCCCAGGGTCAGGTGCAGAGGTTGCACCAAGGGCACGGAGCCCAAACTGTTGGAAACTTTTGGAATAAAAGGTGGGATATGTGTGAAGGACACCAACAACTCTGTGCTAAGGCTTGGTGAGATGGGAGGGTGAAAAAGGCCACTCATTTCAAAAGATCTTGCAGTATTCACTGCTCACCTACTTCCAGATTTAGCAAATGGCCTGGTGGTAAAATAGGTACACGATGGCTTTTGGTTTAAGATGGTTGGGAAACCTTAACTTGTGTTTGCTTTCAAAATACAACTTTCTGCCCAACTCAAAGTTTTTTCTGTAGTTGTGTGGAAAAGTCAGGAGGACATTTCAGGTCAGCAGCACTTGAAGTGCATGTCAAACCTATAAATAATACAGGAAGTCAAACTGGGCTGGGAATCTTAGGGAAAAAAAGGTCATCTTTAACATTTTCAATGAGTTGGTTTTTTTTTTTTTCCTGTTTGCCAGACCGCGTTACTGAGTTCTTTAAGCAACACCTTCTCAGTGAATGGAACTTGCCCTGAGAAACCTTTAAACAAAAACTAACAACACTTGTGTTATAAAAATCTGAGCTTACAATATTGCAGTTGGTGGTTTGGTTTTGTTTGTTTTTTTTTTTTTTTTTTTAAAGCTTCTAACCAGAACTTTGAGACTGAAGCTGCCTTTCCTCTTTCAGGTATCGGTCTCCAGCTTTCCATGTCCAGTCTTGGTATGATGAAGTTAAAGATTACACATACCCTTATCCTCACGAGTGCAACCCATGGTGTCCAGAGAAGTGCACTGGTTCTATGTGCACACATTACACCCAGGTGAGAGAGGCTGAAGAGCTTTGGGATCTCCACCCTCCACATCCCCATTCCACCTCCCCGTTGTCCCTGCCATGTGCACCCGTGGTGGGGATCCCTGCTGATTTCCCATCACCCCATTGCTCTTGCAGATAGTCTGGGCCACGACAAACAGGATTGGGTGTGCTGTGAACCTCTGCAAGAAGATGAATGTCTGGGGAGAGATCTGGGAGGATGCTGTCTACCTGGTCTGCAACTACTCACCCAAGTAAGGGGGGATGAGCTGGGCTGGTGCCAGCTTCCCCAAAACTTCCAGGTTGTTTAACCCAGCCCCAGGAGCTGGAGAAGAGATTTCAGGCAGTCTAGACTGATGCTTGTGGCTTTAAATTTTCTCTTTAGACATCAGCACGGGGCTGGTTCAAAACTTCTGAGCCTGGAAAACTGAATGAGGGGCCAGGCCAGAGCTTTGGTGTTCCTGCCATGGGTAGGAGGAGCAGCAGATGGCCATGATGGAGCTGGGGAGAGCTGCCAAGCCAGGCTTGCTCACTCTCTGCTCCTGGGAGGGGATGAGGTGGTAGTACCCAGCCAGGTATCACGACACATTTTCACCTCCCTCCCCCTGCAAAATTCTGCTGGGTTGGCCCCACCTCTGCTTTATGCAAAACCAGTCCTGCACTGGTCACTGCTGGGAGTGAGGTGAGCTGGCACTTGCTGTGGGGAGAGAAATCCCAGACCTGATGAGCTCCCCGTGGCTTAAAAAAAAAAAAAAACAAAAAATGAATTAGCTAAATCCTGACTGACGCAGTTAACTCGAGGCTTTGATTAAATTTCAAGATGAAAATCACATTTCTTGACTGCTACATCCAGTAGAAGTTTCCTCCCTGGCAATGGCAGTTGATATTTTCTGCTTTAGTGGCTAATAGGAGAAACATTCCCACTCCAAGCCCTTGGTGATTTAAATCTTAGCAACAAAATGAAACAGGATATCACTGTACGTGAATGGAGTGGCTTGGAGAGCACCTGACTTCAGGAGATCCCAGAGCAGAATCATGGAGAGAAAAAAAGATGCTCAGAGCTGGCAGCTCTCTGTAAATACATAGATTGTAGCAGAAACCAGGCAGAGCCCTGCAGGTGGGTTTTCTAAGCCCCTGTCCCCACGTTGGCTGCTGAGAACATGATGCTTCTGGCTTGGTGGGATTTAATAACTTGCTCCTCATCCAGAATCACCCTGTGTCCCATGGAGCTCTCTGTGCTATTTGCACATCATCCATTCTGGGCTGCTGGATGGACAAATCCTTTATTTCTTTATTATTTTTTCTCTCTGGCATTGGTGCACATTGTCCTCACCAAGCCTTGCAGATGGGGAGAGCTGAAGAAGCAATAATCAAAGGGTTTGTAGCCACGGGCTGAACTCTATTCCTTCAACCTTCTCAGCCCTTAAGGTCTGCAGTACAGAGGGCCAAAAAGGCCTTTTGTTTCTGGGTAGTTTCTTGAGGAAAATGCAGTAATCCATTGATTTACCTCTGTTGACATAAGATCGCAGTATTTATTTAAGTGAAAACCCTAAAAATGTCATCCTTGGAGGCGAAATGAGGAGGAACGTTCTTCTTAAAAGGCTTTCAGGGGGTGGTTGTTTAGTCTTTGCTTAGTTGCCCTGGGGCCAGGGTGGTGTTTCTGTGGCCTCAGAGGCAAAAGTGGGGACTTGAAGCTGTCCAGGTTGGGTGAGGAGGGAATGCAAACTGCTGCTCTGCTTCCCAAAAGAGCTGGCACAGGAGGGGTGTGTGTGTATTCCTGGTGTTTTTCTCTTTGGAAAAAGTTCCAGGTGGAAAATGGAGCAGCTTTTAAATGGTAAGAGCTGTGCACCAGCCTACCCCATGTGCTGCAGAAGTTGGTGGGGGTCTTGGGGCTCTGCTGGACACGAGAGATGAAGGAAAGCTTCAGGCAAATGGGAAGCAGCAGGCAAGCAGCCCTGAGCCCACCAAGCTGTCATGGGGGGATGACAGGCACCATGGGGATGGGAAGAGTGGGGACAGACTATCTTTACCCTATTTACAGCACCCTGATCCAAGGATGAGGACAGTAGAAACACCCCTTTTCCCTTATCCCTTAGTGCCAGGTGGTCTTGGGGGCTCGGATGGGTATTTAGGTGTCTGATAGGTATTTATTTGAGTATCTGATGGGGAGCTAAGTGTCTAAGGGGTATTTATTTGGGTGTCTGGTGCGTATTTGGGTGTCTGGCTGATGGATGTGTGTTGCTCCCATGCTTGCAGGGGCAACTGGATTGGAGAAGCCCCATACAAGACTGGACGCCCTTGCTCTGAGTGCCCACCAAGCTACGGAGGAGGCTGCCAGAACAACCTCTGCTACAAAGGTACCTGGAGGGGGAGAGGGTGTTTGGGGCAACCCCCTGGGTGAGAGCTTTAATCAGAAGCAGGGGCAGCTTTATACACCTTTTAATCAGCCACCCTTAATATTTCAGCCTCGTGGCACGTGGTGGATGGGTGAAACCAAAAAAACCTCAAATGGATAAAAATCCGGAGCTGGGATTCAGGGCATTTTTTTTCCCCCCAGTGAAAAGGAGAAGGAGAGCTCAGATGAGGGGGGAAAAAGCAGCTCTGAGTTTCCATGGGTTTGGCTCAGGAGCTCTGGTGGGATTTTTAAAGGCTAGCAGGAGCCATCCCATCCTTGCAGGGTTTGTGTGGGAAGGGAATGTTCTCTGGTGCTTCCCAGAGGCGATGTGGGTGGGCAGAGCTTGGCTGCCTGCCCCACTCCTTCAGGGGCTGGGGATGGAGCTTTTCCCTCTCTCCCCACCTTGGTTTTCAGGACTGCAAAATGAGTACAGTGATTCCTGTCTCTCAGAGGGGATGGTGGAAGGTTTTTCCTCACATGGGGAGTTCTCTAAAAATACATCACTGACACTTGAAGCCTCCAGCCCGGCACCAGCATTATCCTCCAGCCCTTGGGGGGGATCTCCTGGGGTCATGCATTGAGGGCATTTTTCTTCTCCAAGGTGTTTTTCTTGATGCAGAAACTGGGCTCTTAGGAACAGGCAGGTTCCCAGGAGATCTTATTTTGATGCAGTGTTGCATTTCTCAATTTTCAGCCTGGGGTTATGGGTCCAGGGGAGGTCGTGGCATTGCAGGTGGGCTGGAGAGGGGAGGAGATATCCTGGTGGTGGAAAGCCCTCTTGAAGCCACCATCCATCATCCCTTTGTTTACACTGCTCCTTCTCCTCATTTCTGGAGAGAGCATTGGAGGGTTTTGGCTAGGTCCAGCCAAGTAAAAATGACTTTTTCTGGCAACTTTTCCCAGATCCCTTTGCCCAGCTGCAACAGTGGGCAGCTTGTTCTCTCTCAAAGGGTACAGACAGGGATGAACCTGCCACAGATACTAGAGCCAGGATTCTGCTGTAGCAGGACCCAGGTTTTGCCAGAGGACTGGCTGAAGCTGTGCTGAAGGGGTGGTTTGGAGGAGGAAACCCAGGGGGAGATGAGAAAAGTTTCAGCCACTTTCCCAAAATACTGGGGCCCTCTTTTAGCACGTGCCCTTCAGCAAATCTGTGTTGTCCTTCAGCAAGAAAGCTGAGTGGGAAACAGAAGAAGAAATAGCATTTTTTATTCACCCCCAATTAGAGGGGATCGTTCCCAAACTTCATCTTGAGGTGCTCTAAATGCTGCTTTGGGGGCAGAGGAGCAGGAGAGGAGAAGGTTTCCCCTTCTGGTGCTGCAGCTGTGGTGCCTTTCAGGGCCAGTTTTGAGTTTTCCAACTATTTCAGAGCAGATCCTCCTCAAACCAAACAACCTCCTATCCAAAGATGAACTTGTCCCACTTCCCCACTGATTCCTGTCATTATTTTTAACCCCCTCTTCCAAAAAGATTACAGGTACCAAGATCCCATCATCCCTGAGACAGATGAGACAAATGAAGTGGAGATTTCCCAGGAGCAAAAGCCAGTGAGGTTCTACCCTCCAGAAAGCAAGGCCAACAAACCCATCAAGCCCAAGAAAATCACCCCAGAAACCTATATGAGTAAGAAAACCTCTTTTTTTTTTTTCCAGTTTCTTATAAGTTTTGAAGGGCTTCTATGGGAAAAGGTGTGGAAACCCAGGAGAAGGCTCAGGGGAAAAATAACTGGGAGGATGTCTGAGTTGGGGGAAAGGGGATCTGTGCAAAAATTCAGGGTGAATTATAGCAGAAGGCTGCCAGAAGCAGGGAGCAGAGCTTTCAAAAGCCACCTGTGCCTTGTGCACCTCAGCCTGCAATTGTTATTTGTTCTTTTGTAACATCTCAAGAAGCAGTGATGAACTGAATGGCCCCAGATCAGCAATCACTTCAGGAAATTCTACTTTTCTTTCTCATTTTAAACGTTCCACATTCAGCAGTTACCCTCTTTGCAGCATATATATATGTATTTATTTTTTTTATTTTGTTTCCTTTTTATTTCTTGCTTGAGAAGGTCTCTGAAGTTATTTGTGGAGCTGGTAGTGCTTCCTCAGTTGTTTTTTAATCACTGTTAATTAAAAAGGACTTATTGTGAAAACAAGGTGAGGCAAGCCAACACATCCTTTTCAAGTTTATCTACCAGCATCTGGAGAGGCTGTAATTAAATGAAGAATGAGAGCTCTGGTTGCAGACCTCTGGCTGTAAATCAAAGCCTTCAGCTGTCAGATGTTTCTACCTTGCAAATATTTCCAAAGGCACCTGTCTCAGGTGAACAGCTACAGAAGCACAAACTCCTCCAGGCTGGGTTGGTCTGTGATAAGATTTTATCTTGCTGCACCAAAGACCTCCTGGAAAGATGCATGGTGGGCTGTCTCTGGAGTTCAAGAGCAGGCTGTGGCTGACTCTTTCCTTTTTAAAGTATTTACTTTTAAATTTTTATTTTTTTTTTACCTCTCTCCAGCACAAGTCATTACGTGTGAAACCAAGATGAGAGACAAATGCAGAGGCTCAACATGCAACAGGTAAGGTTTTATTGATGCCACTTGGAGTGCTGCAGGGAAAAAAAGGGGCCTAAAAATTCACCATGTATTTTTTGTGACTATCCAGGTTGATCTCTTTTTTTCAAAAAAAAATCCCTTCATTTCTCTTCTTACGAAAGCCTCCAAGCCTAGCAGTAAGGTGACTCAGTTAATTTTATTCAGCCATGATGACCCACAGGTTCAGGTGTCCAAAATACTTTAATAAATTTTGGCAGAGTCATTTTGGAGCCTTTTTCATGCATTCCACTGCTGTCCAAGCCAGACCAATAATTCATAGCTTGTCCCCTCCCAGCCAGTCAAGAACTTCTGGTTAAGGTTTCTGCAAAGAACAGGACAGTTTATCACTTGGAGATAAACCAAATCCACAGAATCTAAATATTGGTCAGGCTTTTAAGGAGGGTGGAGAAACTGTTTGAAAAAAGTAGCTATTTTGCAATCCTGTTTTTTAAATGGGAGCGTGACGTGAAATGAATGGAATGACCATTAAATGGAGTCAAAGTCTGTTTTTCTGGAATTGTTTTTTTGCCACCCTCAAAGATATATATCTTTACTAGGTATTTGTGCCCAGCTGGCTGCTTGTACAGTAAAGGAAAGATCTTTGGAACATTTTATTATGAGAGTGTAAGTACCTTTTAATAGCTCATGGATGTAATTTGTGGGGAGGCAGCAATAGTAACAGAAATGGGAAATGCCAACAATTCTAGTGAAATTTGGCTTCTTGCATTCTCCACTTATGGTGCTGTAAATTGGTGCTAAGAAAGATGAGCTCTATTTTCTGCATGTTAGCGAGGAAAAAAACCGAAGCCTTTTGGAAAAGCAAAGTGACTCCAGACAGGATTTTCTCATGAATGCCCTTAATGTGCAATGAAACCCATGGAAAGTGAGAGATGGGGACCAATCCACAGCTCTTGCAACGATTTCTTCAGCTGTCATGCTGAACAGAAACTTTTATCCAAAAAAACCCCCTACTCTTAAATATTGTAACTAAGTAATATTTTGAGCCGATTTGCTGGATTTTGAATTAGCAGGATAATTTCCAAGCAAAGCATGGCACTCTTTTTCCATCAAAGCTACTTTTGGGGTGAAGAAAGGTTGAGGCTAAAAGGGTTTTTGTATAAGGGCATGTTTGCTTCTCCCATTCTCACTCCTGGTGCACAACTCCATCACCCATGGCCCCTCACTGCCCTGCAACTTCTGAGAGACTGGAGAGCCAAGTGGTTTCAGCAGAAGTATTTTGGGTTTGAATATTTTGTGGAGAACTAAAACTATTTTATGCTGGGTGTTAATTTCCAATGCTGCTTTTTCTTCTAAATTGTGTCTAAATGTATGGGTTTGTTGTTTACAAAAATCTTGCCATGCAACCCAGCAGTGCCTAAAATAATAATAATAATAATAATGAATAAGAGTAGGAGTTAAGAGTAAGAATAAAGAATAAGAGCAAGAATAAGAATAAGAAAAAGAATAAAGAATGAGACTAAGAATGAGATAATAAAGAATAAGTGTGAGAATAAGAGTAAGAGTAAGAATGAGTAAGGATAAGAGTAAGAGTAAGGATAAGAGTAAGAGTAAGGATAAGAGTAAGGATAAGAATAAGAGTAAGGATAAGAATAAGTGTAAGAATGAGTAAGAGTAAGGATAAGAGTAAGAATAAGAGTAAGAATAAAGAATAAAAGCTGTGTTGGGAGAGTAAGATTTAACAACCAGATTTCAAAAGAGTGTACTCAGCTTATTTCCCATCTGGCACTTGGGTGGTGGCTTCATTTCTTCTTCATTTTTTCTGCCCAGCAGTAGGTCAGGGTTGCTGGGTGAGGGAGCTTTATTTCATGTCTTCTTTGTGTTTGTCCTCCTCTCAGTCATCAAGCATATGCCGTGCTGCCATTCATTATGGCATCCTGGACAATAAAGGAGGTCTGGTTGATATCACAAGGAAGGGGAGGACCCCAGGTTTTGTAAAGTCTACCAGGAACGGCGTGGAATCTTTTAGGTACTATCTTCATGACAAAATTTTTATATTTACTTGAAATGGAAGCAGAGCTTCAGTCATCTTTGCTGCTCATAGGTAGTTGTAAGAGATTCAGGTCACTCGAGTGTGGTTTTCTTTTAAATGAATGCTTTTGTTTGCTTGTTTTGCAGGAAGAGTAAGCCTTCAAATGCGTTCATGGTTTCCAAAGTCACAAGTAAGTTTGAAAAGCTGAGAAGAAACCATTTTTTTGGTGAGACTTTTATGGGATACTTGAAAACAACATTCCTTCCAGTCCTCTTCTTCATTTCCAAGTGGTCATGCCAAATGGTTCAGGACCACAACTGAACCCTACAGTGGTGATCCATCACCTGCCACGAGTAATTCCACCACTGCCCACCTCAATTTCTGTGGAGATCTAGGAGGAAGGTACAGAAAAAGGGATAATGGTTCAGAGCATTAGGTGCAGTGTCAAAAGCTGCTGGTAGAAAAGTGATGGAAGATGAATCATCCCTGTATGAAGGTCTCAGTCTAATGTAAACACAAAAAAAAAAAAAAAAAAAAGAAAGTAGGTGATAAAATAGGGGAATAGTATCATGAAACATCATACATACCAGATTATTTTTTAACAGTGATCACATTTATGATGAGCATATAAATAAATACTGTGGAGCTGTATTTTTAAAGCAGTTTCCACTTTCTGAGTATCTTTGAATAATTCCTCCTCCATGCTGTTTTCATTTTGACTAGATACACTTGAGCCACATGCAAGGAAAACTCTTGGGCTCTGCTTATTTGGCTTCCACGCCTGAAGCTGTAGCAAAAATACACTTGTGGGTTGGCTGCTTTTCTCTTTTGAGAGCTGTGATGTTTTGAAGGCTGTGGTAGAGTATGGCAGCAGGGCTGCTCAGCCCTCTCCTGGGTACCCATGGCTGGGAAGGGAGTGAGCAGCATCCCTCCTGCTGTCCTCACCTGGACATGGGTCTCACCAGATGTCCTGCCTGACTGTCACTTGTGTTTTCTGCAGCTCCCTGAGCTGACAGGCCAAGTAATTTGCCTTTCCCTGTTTATTTCCTCAGCACAGACACTGGATTGCTACACCACAGTAGCTGAGCTGTGCCAGTTCAAGAAGCCAGTGAGCCACTGCCCAAGGTACCTGCCTGCCATGACCCCTTCTGCTCTGGGGATGGAAGATGCTGAGGTCTCCAGCTCTGAGGGCCAGAAGGAATGGAGCTGATTTTACCAGATGAGGGATGATGGGGGGGGATGTTGGGAATGGTGTGTTTCCTCCTGCCACTGTGTGTCTCTTGGATTTGTGATGGAAAATTCACATTAGGTTTTTGTACCACCTCCTTAACATCTGGGACAGGCTGGTTCAGCCCACCCCAAAGTCTGGGCATGCAACTTCATGCACTGCCTTTGCTGGTTTTTATGGATGTGCTTTTCCTTCCCACCTTAAAACCTGGAAGAAGGTTGTGCTAGAAAACTGCTTTGTGCAGGTGGAATTCGTGGCAGGGGGGGGGCACAGAGATGTGCAAATAGTTACATGCTCAGCATGGTGTAAAAAACACAGGTCCTCCCCTTTGGAAATGTCATAAAAGATCCAATCCTGATCCAAACCTTCTGTTTGCAGAGCTGCACTCACTACCAAATGTCATCTGAGGGGAACAAATAATTAAATTCCCCATTGCCACCTGCAGACCAGATGCAGGCACTTGAAATCTCCCAAGAATGCAGTTTGCTTTCCTGTCGAGCCTTGATATAGAGAATAAATATGAATTTTTTTTTTTTTTTCCTAGGGTTTATTGTCCAGCCCACTGTAAAGATGAGCCGTCGTACTGGGCACCAGTGTTTGGCACAAATGTTTATGCAGATGTGAGTATCCTCCTTTCCCTCACCACCCTTCCAATCATGAGCTCCATGTGGAGCCAGGACCCTACTCAGACATTAAAGGAAGCTCCCCAGGACCATTGCCATGTGGGGATGGGGTAAATGGGGGTGAAGGAAGAAGAAGCACCAAGGGAATTCACCAAGGGCCTTCCAGCCTCCAACACTGATTGACTCCCATGGATTTGGGGATGTCACTTCCCCACCTGGTGCCTTAGGTCTGTGAAATCAGGGTGTGGTGTTCATCTGCCTTGACAAAGTGCTTTGGGATCTTCCAGATGGGCACCAAAGGACTTTTGTTCTGTGCTGCCATAAGAAGCAAAAAAAGGCTTTTTTTTCCCCCTCCCCTCCTTGTTCTGGGAGCTGACCAGCATTTCTGAACAGTCAGGAGGCAGCCCAAAGCAGTGGAAAGAGAGGATGTGAGTGGGTTTTACTGGTTTGTCTTCTAAACTCTGCTCTCTGAACAGAGACTTGATGCTAAAACTAGGCACAGAGTCATTTAAAAAAAATCTCATCATATTAGGCCTCTAAAAACCGTGTTTCAATTGTTTTCCATTTGCTGGTGCCCTTTTGTTTTCCTTTTTTTCTTTTTCTTTCACTTTTTCTCTTTTTTCCCTTTCCCTTTCTCTTTTCCTTTCTCTTTCCCCTTTTCTTCTTTTCCCCTCTCCCCCTTCTCCTTCCCCTTTTTTTCCCCATCAGGGATTGGTCTTCAGAAATCCCAGCTCCCTGCTTGGTGTGTCACCTGCAGGATTGTGCTTTCTGAAGGCCTGGGGGGATCATGGACCCTCAGCTTGGGGCTGATGTGAAACTTTGCAGACTCCAAATTAAAAAAATCATTCTGGAGAAATCATACATTACTTTGGGGCAAGCAATTATGAAATCAAAAATCCAAAATCCTTTTTCTTTCTTTCTTTCATTCTTTCCTTTGTTTCTTTCATTCTCTTCTTTCTTTCTTTTTCTTTCTTTCTTTCATTCTTTCTTTCTTTCTTTCTTTCTTTCTCTTCTTTCTTTCTTTCTTTCTTTCTTTCTTTCTTTCTTTCTTTCTTTTTCTTTCTTTCTTTCTTTCTTTCTTTCTTTCTTTCTTTCTTTCTTTCTTTCTTTCTTTCTTTTCTTTCTTTCTTTTCTTTCTTTCTTTCTTTTCTTTCTTTCTTTCTTTCTTTCTTTCTTTCTTTCTTTCTTTCTTTCTTTCTTTCTTTCTTTCTTTCTCTTCTTTCTTTCTCTTCTTTCTTTCTCTTCTTTCTTTCTCTTCTTTCTTTCTTTCTCTTCTTTCTTTCTTTCTCTTCTTTCTTTCTTTCTTTCTCTTCTTTCTCTTCTTTCTCTTCTTTCTCTTCTTTCTCTTCTTTCTTTCTCTTCTTTCTTTCTTTCTCTTCTTTCTTTCTTTCTCTTCTTTCTTTCTTTCTCTTCTTTCTTTCTTTCTTTCTCTTCTTTCTCTGTCTCTTATA